>OZ023269.1:127105308-127600308 GCA_964006375.1 Tillus elongatus
ACCAGACCTTGTTATGCTTGCTCTTTTGTCCCCAGGTTGTGGAATTCCTTGCCGGCACATAGTTTTCCTTCTCCGAACCTACAAACCTTCAAGTCCAGAATTAACAAGTTGCCTCTTTCCTCCTTGTCGACAATCACGGTACGATAGTATTTAGGCTGTGAGCCCTCGTGGTGTGTTGTTAAAATTAAAATAAAATGTGTCCTTTAACTAATGTTGGAAAGTTGTTCTGTCAGTTTTTTTTTTCAATTGATGGAACATTTTTTAAACGAAATTCGTCGAAAATAAGATTTTAATGGATTTTTGTGCAAACAAATTATTCTTTCAATTTTAATTACAGATTAGGTATATAATTTGAATTGTATGTATTCTTTTAGCAAAATTTTGTGTGAAAGATATTTAGCCAGTTTTCGACATTTTTTTTGCTTCATTGAAATCATTTTCTGTTGTTTTTGTGAAATTTTGGTTACTAATGATAAATATTTAATAAGTTATTATAAGAAAAATGTTTACGGATTTTCTTGAAAAATTGTTTGCAAGTTTTCATGAAACTATTGTGTCGTCGAAGAAGTTTTTGTGGAAAATTATATTTTGGTAGGTGGGTAAAAAGCTTGAAATAATTCTTTGACCAGGAAACTCGGACCAGTTTTTTAAATATATTTAATTTATTTTTATTCGAGAATTTTCTTGTGCAACATGTTCTTTTAAAAGCGATTTTTTTATAAATGAATTTAATGAATTTTCTTTGAAGAAACATTTATTGAGAATTTTTGTATGAAAAATTATTCAATTGATGGAACATTTTTTAAACGAAATTCGTCGAAAATAAGGTTTTAATGGATTTTTGTGCAAACTAATTAATTTATTTTCAACTTTTTTTAAATCGAACACCTCTTATTTTGGTAGCTAATTTTTATTCACTGCTTTAAATTTCAGTAACTAAATTTCCTATTAACTTAAGGTTCGTTGGCTACAAAAACAGTTTTTTCGGGAACATCTTAAGTTTATTTTCGGAAACTTTTTGTACATTTTCAAACAATAAAGTTATTTTGATGAAATATGGTACAGTTTCTACTATAAATTAGGCTATACTAGTAACCAAATTTGATACCTGCTTTCATTAAAAAAATACATATTTGCTATTAAAAACATTTTTATGAAAATTCACTTCCATACCGCACTTGCTGCGTCCAGACTTTTTTGTGATATTTTGAGTACAGTTTTTCTTATCTGGTTATGGGTTCCGTGGTATCTAATAAAGAAACACGGTAGATTTTAACGATTTGAGCAATAATGTTATAAAAGGGAAATCGTAAGGAAAGGAGAATGCAATTTCACACGAGAACACGGTTTTGAATTATGAATATCTTTATTTGTCGTACGTTTCACGTTTTCGTTAACGCTGAAGATATTACACCACTTCCATGCGTAAACGGAGATGCGAAAAAACTAAGTGAATCTATTTAGAAAGTCTGGCGGAGAGTTAGCCAACAAATACACGTTTTATGTGATATAAAATTTGGTGAAATAATAATCCTGTAATCCCTTGCGTTAGGGGAGAATGACAATTTTATACGTGTGAGGAATGCTGTGGAAAAATAAGAATAATTCTTAGTGCGCGGGGCCATAATATAAAAATATGTCAGAGATGCGTCATTCTTCCGTGGAAATGCAAATGTCCCACATAAATCTCTCTTATGTGGACAAAACAGGCATAGGGGCGTAAACTAAATAGGTACAGTTTACATTGTTGTGCTCCTAAGGCATCGTAGGACCATACAACCCCTCCTGAAATGTGTTACCGAATAAAAGAATGAAAGGAGACGATGACAGGGGGATAATTATGGAATCCCTGTAACTTCTTTTTGTTAAAAATTATCCAACCTCTTCTAAGAGACCGGATCTCGGATTTCTGGGCCAATCTTAGCAAGTTGAATGCGCATAGTGTAGAATGGCTGTTGTATCTTCTCTACGGGGACCCATAAAAAGTCATTGCTTTATTGAGACCAGATCCTTCTGCCCATTCCGAATTTTTACTCTCCAAGTTCTCACTTCAGAATCATCGGATAAAATGTTCCAAGACTAAACTGTTGTTGCTGCCTTTCATTCAATACTTTACGACGATGTGCCGATATTGATTCGATAACTCAGCATCGTATATGCCTATCGGGATGCGTCCTAAAGCATTACTTGCATTTTTCAAGTCAAGACGAATTCAGAAATCCATCTGCAAATATTTATGAGGCCGCTAGATTATTTCACTGCGTTTCTGACAGAATCGATATTGAATGTTAGTTACAGGTCAAAATTCGAGGTGAAACGTACTTTTCATAATATCTCAATAAGTGAAGATTGGAACCTGTGATGAGCACTTATAAGCACGCTTGGAGAACCCAAATCACAACAACACATTTTAAAAAAGCTGAGGATCGTTTCACTAACCAAGTTAGCGTCATCATAGGATGGATAATCTCAATTTAATGTTCAAGATCTCAATTCAATGTTACTCTAAATCTACACCGGTCGTGACCTATGTATAATGTGTTCCGTAAACTGATTCACAATCATTGCAGTGTAAAGAAGACGTCGCCTTGTTGTCCTAACCATGATTTTCAGTCTCCAACAGCTTTTTTCATATGATTCGAGCTTTCGCACTTGACAATTGGCACAGGTTTTCTAGAAGTTTGCCTTTTCGTCTACCTCTATCCTTTTTTTCAAGTATGTGTACACGATACACGGTGAATCCCAGATTGTCGCTCTAGACATATCCAAAGCATTCGACCAGGTCAGGTCAGGTCGTAGATGGTCATTCCTCTTAACTGTATCCAATTTATCCAGGAGTCCCTCAAGGTTCAGCTTTAGCCCCTACTTTGTTTCTTCTCCACATCAATGACCTGCTCTCTAGCACATCCAACCCAGTTCACTGTTACACGGATCACAACCCTCCACTCAAATGTACAATATTCTAAGCCTGTCTGTTTAGCTCAATTAGATGTGGATCGCAGACTCATGGAGGGTTCTAGAGGGGAAGTAGAAATCTTGTACAATTCAACTACACCAAATCTCAGTCTTGCTTTCTATGTCATAAGAGATACACCAGCACTAGAACAATCACAATGAACAACCAAGGTATTCAAAGTAATGAGTCCTTTTCACTTGTTGGCATTTCTGTGGATCGAAATCTCAATTGGCACCCGCATGTCACAGCAATTGCAGAAGCGGCTGCTAAGAAATTAGGTTTCCTCTTCCGGGCTCGCAGATACTTTTCACAAGCTAATCTCTATACATTATATACTTCACAAATAAGGCCAAACCTCGAGTACTGCTCCCACATCTGGGGTGCCGATGCCGCTGCCGCTTCTACACTCGATAACCTGGATTCCATTCAGAAGAGAGCTATACGTCTCATCAGTGACACTACCCTCACCCAAAGGCTGCCATCCCTTGCCCACCGATGTGCCGTTGGTGACCTCTCTATCTCTCTCTTATAGATATCTGCACGAGCACTGCTCAGAGGAGCTTTCTTCCATAGTTCCCCCACCTGCTGCCCCCAACAGATCTACCAGGGGAACAGAGCGAATGCACCCTTTTACTGTCCAGGTCACCAGGCATAGAACATATTTTTATGCCCGCTCTTTTGTCTCGAGGACTTCCAAGTTGTGGAATTCCTTGCCGGCATATGTTTTTCCTTCTCCTCCGAATCTCCAAACCTTCAAGTCCAGATTTAACAAGTTGCCTCTTTCCTCCTTGTCGACACACACGGTACGATAGTATTTAGGCTGTGAGCCATCGTGGTGTGTTGTTGAAATAAAAAATAAAATGTGTCCTTTAACTAATGTTGGAAAGTTGTTCTGTCAGTTTTTTTTTTGTTAGTGGTTTTAATTTGTGCTCATTTGAAGACATGTTGGCAAATTCTGTATCCATACGTCTCCATTAGCAAATTTTCTGAATGAAAATCGCTATTCAAAATAGCTACCAAAGAGTCTGAATGTGCCTGAAGATTGTTCCTATAAAATTTAAATTTATTAAATTTAATAAAAGATTCTACTAGGGTCAAGAAATACATCGATCAGATGGATACTTCGGCAGTCATAGGTGCTTGCCAAATATTTATTTGGTTGACAAATATGAAATCTTACTAAAATTGCTAAGGATAAGAAGAAACTTTGTGCAGTTGTTGCGTGTTTTGTTTCTTTCACGTCGGCGTATTTCCTTAAATATGATCAATCACCAAACCCAGGGAGGGATTTCACCTCGCCAGCCTGAGAATTTTGCCGCACTCCTATTTTTTTGTAAGCATGGTAAGGATATTGTATATGCTCAACATCACATGCCATATAGGAACGGCTGATTGATGCCCCTATTTATTTTGGTGGCCCACAACAATTTCCTTTTTAGTCTGTTTAGGTTTTAGTTCCCGAATTACATGTGTTAAAAGAAAGTCAACTACTTTTTTATGTTTTTACAGTAATTTTATTTTTTGGATAAAATATTGTTTGGTGTTTTATGTACAAGAAATAAATTAAATACATACAAGGACATTTACAAAGTTTTGTAGAAAAAACTCAAACCGAGATTACGACTTTTGAGGTCATTTTTAAAATAAACACCAACTAAACTGTTGAACATATCAAATAGATCAGTTCGTTTTTTCCCAAAATTTATTACGTCGTAACTTTCAAAAGAATGAAAGGTACTGAATTGCAGTGTGGACGAAATTAGAACAAAAATTATCGGCGACCTTCAATTTGGTCGAAACTGTATTATACAAGCTGTAAGACTGCAAAAATTTCGAAACTTCAAACGATCGGAGACTTTTTGTGGGTGGATTGAAATTTTTGTATTATGCATCTGTTTAATCCACTAGACAATCGGAAAAAAGAGGTTTGTCAGATTTCTTATATTTATCATATTTTTTAAGGTACGTGTGTTTTCCTTAATTTTGGACTTTTTTTATTTATTGGCTAGTAATCTTTACGACAGAACAAATTAATAATTTGTTACCATTTGGACCAGTGAAGAAGACATTGCCTTTTTAACTTTTCACCTTAGGTATATGATTCTCAAAATACAATATGCCACCAAAAACAGTGTCGATAATGTAAAGGAACATAACACAAAACTCAATTAATTTACTTTGTATTTTACACCGGACTTACCAACCAACTTTAGTTAAATATTCAAGGTTTATCTGGAAGCATAAACCATAATAGTTGAGAGAATAGCCGAAAATAAACGAAATGCGCACAAAGGTATCATAAAACGTAAAACGGGTGTCATATTTAAGATTATGATCCTGTCAAGATTATGATGGTGACAATGTATAATTTATGTCCGAGTTAATAATCTGTATCGGTGTTACAGGGCAGATATGTATGGAGCAATGTACCTGTACATAAAGAGTCGACGAAGTGACATTTATGACGATTATTTGCTAATATAAATAATATATTGCATCGGTTTTACTGTCGTTATCGATAACTGTCTTATTTTATAAATCAAATATTGTACAGGGTTAGTCAACGAATTAATAAAGTAAGTTTCTCGCTTACAGGTAAACATAATTCTGTTTATACAGGGTGGCGCATTGAAAACGACACAGACCGATTTGCGTCCAGAGAATTTTTTTTAAAGGAACTCTGAAACACGTCAATTTTAATATTGAGGGGGACATGTTTAGACATAAAACTCAACTTTGTCACATTAACCCCTTAAGGGTGGTGATACACAAAATGTGTATTAGAATGTTATAGATTTATGCTACTCTTCTCATTTGTTAAAATAACTGCAAAATCTGACTCTAAAGACCTTACATGTTACAAATAAATAACTTGAAACCATTATCGGTTATCTACCGTTCATTGCAGAGTGATACAAGGCTTACAGTGGTGTAATTCTTAGATACGTGGCTGGTGAGCGAAGGCACGCCGGTTCAAATCTCACGCTGACTGAATCTCTCTTTCAACTTTAGTTTTTCTTTTTTTCGTCTTTGATTCAATTTTAATGTTATCTGATCAGATTGTGTAATTCCAATATTTTTTAGCGACTTTTTGTTGAAAATGAAATATAAGCACTTTTGAGACTTTTAATTCAAGTTTAGTAGCAGCTGTTGTTGCCCTTCGTTGGTAAAACCGTTCCACAGTTAACAAAGACGTAGAGATTTGTGACATCAGAAGAGGTTGTTTTCTTCTCTACAATCGGATTCAATTTTTACAGCATCCACAGGCTAAAGAATTTTCTCTGTGAAGCCACAGAAAAGGTATCTAGTTCTGTATTTAGATCAGATTTTTAATATTTTTCAATTTATTTAATTTATTTCTAGTAGCTAATTTTCTTGTACAAAATGTTCTTATAATAGCGAATTTTCCTATAAATGAATTTAATGAATTTTCTTTGAAGAAACAGTTGTTGCGAATTTTTGTATGAAAAATATTCAACTGATGCAACATTTTAAAACAATATTCGTTGAAAATATGGTTTTAGTGGATCTTCTTGCAAACAAATTATTTTATTTTCAATTTTAATTACAGATTAGGTATATAATTTGATTTTTATGTATTATTTTAGCAAAATTTTGTGTAAAAGCTATTTATCCAGTTTTCGCAGACATTTTTTGTGCTTCATAGAAATCATTTTTTGTAAGGTGTTTTTGTGAAATTTTGGTAGTCGAAAAAGTTTTTGTCGAAAATTATATTTTGGTAGGTGGGTAAATAACTTAAAATGGTTCTTTGGTCAGGAAAATCGGACCAGTTTTATGTTTTAAGTTACTTAATTTATTTTTATTAGCGAATTTTCTGGTACAAAATATTCTTTAAATAGCGAATTTTCTTATAAATGACTACTGAATTTTCTTCGAAGAAACATTTATTGAGAATTTTTGTATGAAAAATTATTCAATTGATGGAACATTCGTCAAAAATAAGATTTCAATGGATTTTCGTGCAAATTATTTTATTTTCAATTTTAATTCCAGATTAGGTATATAATGTGAATTTTATATATTGTTTTAGGAAAATTTAGTGCAAAAAACATTTAGCCAAATTTAGCCTGATTTTATTAAAAAAAGACATATTTGCCATTAAAAACATTTTTATGAAAATTCACTACAATAACGCATTTCCTGCGTCCAGTTTATTTCCTTTTCTTTTTTAATTTCGATATTTTACAGGTGGGAAGTTTTAATTGGCACGCTCTGTACATATAAAAGTTTTAACTGATTCTAAATAGGAGTTCTAGGGCTCTATATCACACTCATTTGAAGAAATGTGTCGAAATTATCACCATCGTGAATTTTCTTAATCAAAATTGACTAAAATGTAAGAATACGTAGTTAAAACCTGAATGTATTAGAATAATAATTGTAAATAACCGAATATAAAAATATTTACATAGAATTTATGATTTATGGAGATATTTTCATAACTCTTGCACTTTCAATGACCTCCAATTTTCACACCCAAGGTTTCTTGGTATTTTCCATGAATATATTCTACAGGTAATTATGTATTCAACAGAAATTTAAAATTGCAGGAAGTCAAGATGAGGAATATTTAAACAAGAAGAGACTTCAATGTTATCTATCCATAAATGCGCACATTAAAGTATGACACAGTCGATTTAAATTATGTGTAGCAAATTATTAATAATAGTCCATGACATGTTTACCATATAAAAGCGATAGTAATGTATACATATATAAATATGCATATACATAAAACAATAAAGACCTGGTCTATAAGAAAGTATACGTGTATGCTTACCAGTTCGTTAACTACCATAACACTAACATTGAGCGTTGACCACCTTACTTACCTTACTGTAACATCACGACTTCACGTGGAAGTTACGCATGTCTCCCTCTTAATACGCCGCCGTATTGGCTTTGCTTGGTTTTACCAAATTTTTAATTAAATTTTAGTTACGATTTGGAAAAAATCACGACATTGAAAAAATTTGTTTCACATACTAGTATAACGGAACTTGGCAGATGTCTTTGCTCAAATAGCTTGATAAATTCATTGGCCAGCTTAAAAAGAGCAGCTTTTGGATGAAATATCAAGTTTCTCCACGGAAATTTGTATCCCCCAAAAAAATTAAAACCGACCCGCAAATAATATTTGTGAATACCAAGTCTAGACCAAAAAAAGTTGCCTACGATCAATGAGTTCTGTGTAATACAGCCTTGGGTCCAGCGCTGGCGTATGGCGGGTCCAGAGCCCAGACAAATTCGGAGGAATGAAATAACACCTAGAGGTTGGGACCACCATTATGAGCTTTAAAACGGGAAACCAGCCTTACACACGAAATTGATACTATTTTTGTGGTCGTTTTATTTTGAAGTTCTTAAAGCCAATATCTAAAAAAAGTCTGGACGCAGCATGTGCGTTATGGAAGTGAATTCTCATCCAAAAAATATTTAATAGCAAATATGTCTCTTTAATGCAAGCAGGCATCAATTTGGTCACCGGTATGACCGATATAGTAGAAACAATGTATAATATTTTATGAAAATAACTTATTGTTTGAAAATGTACAAACATTTTCCGAAAACAAACTGAAAATGTTTCCGAGAACTTTTCCGAACTTTTCTTTCGATAATAATAATAAAATATTTATTTGGCATATAATTTGTGCAGCGTATCATACACAGAAGCATAAATGCATGAACACAATTTAAAAAGTCTGGACGCAGCAAGTAAGTGCGTTATGGAAGTGAATTTGGTCACCGGTATAGCCTATATAGTAGCAACAATGTACCATATCTTATCAAAATAACTTATTGTTTGAAATCGTACAAAAAATTTCCGAAAATAAACTTAAAATGTTTCCGGAAAAACTCGTTTCCTAGCCGACGAACCTTAGGTTAATAGCGAATTGAATTTTTGCATTTTGAAGCATTTAATAAAAATTCGCTACCAAAACGCACCTACTGCGTCTCGATTTTTTTTACATACATGCATCATATTTCGATGAAAAATACAAAAAATGCAATAAGGATTGTTCAAAAAAAATTGTAGGTATCACAAACGACTTATGGGCCAGCCTGTGATTGTCAAAATAATTTAAAAAATGCAGCTCAAGACAGCCTATAAGTAACATATACAGTTTTTTCTCATATATTTCATAATAACACTTATATTGTGCTTTACCGTAGAAATGCGTCACCCTGTATATATGTAAATAGAAAGTAAACCCGGATGTGGATTTCAAATCGCGACTTTGACGTTTTGAGGAAAACCCCAATTTTTTTCCTTTAAATGCCTATAACCTTTTGTCTTTAAACCTACAGACTTAAATTTTGGTAAATGATTCACCCTCTTTATAATACAAACACGCGTACCAAATCTGGTTGCCCTTACTTTGTTATTTCCGGATATTTAAATTATTTTTTATACAAAAACTCGCTAAAAAAATGCATTCAAATAACAACGATCAAATCAGATAATGGTAAAGTGAAATGAGACTTAAAATAAATTGTCACTAACTAGGATTAGAACTCGTCATATAGGACTCGATTACCTAATGTACACTTAACCCACTCGGTCACGGTCGACATGACAGATGTGTGTACTAACAGGTATATCCGGTAGTATGTTAATTGTGTAACGTCTTTACTATTTACACCAAACAATTTTTATTTACAATGGATTTTTTGCTCATATTTTAACGAAATAAGGGAAAATAATGACTTAGACACAGACCTAGGAGCTTGTTAGTCATTTCGTGTCGTATTTTCCACTCACATTCGTACTCTTACCATAATTATCAATTTTAACGTTTTAACTTTCTTTAATCAGATTTAATTAATTAAAAATTTATTTACCTTTTAACTTTTTGTCTTTTAACATAGATATCTGAAATTTGGTACATAGGATACTCTTTATGACAGAAACCAGCGTACCAAATTTGTATCAAAAAAAGCAATCGGTGCATTCGAAACTTGCAGCTTTGAAAAGAGAATCAAAAGAGCTTTCCAACAATATGCCACTTGACCTCCCCTGTTGAAATTAAGGTGGTAAAAGTCACCCTCGCTGGGATTGAAAGCTACAAATTCTGTTAGGATTCAAAAAAGTGTCGCCCTCAAATCCGACGTGTTTTAGGGTTTTTGGAAATCATTAGCAGTTCTCGCGAAAACCCTTATGCAATTTTTATAATGAAAACTAGACCCATATGTATATGGAATAACGACAATACCTTTTTGGATTTTAATTAAGCAATGGTTTAAATAAAATTCGTTGGGCAATTTTGTTTTGCATGAATTCCAACAGAAGGGGCACCTTCTCATTCTTATAGGTTCGAATCTTTTCAAATAAAGTTTTTTGAGAAGATCGATTGGGAGTCGAGGAGATATAACGTAGCCAACTAGGTAACGTGATTTAAACCTAAGCGGATTTTTCTTATGGGATCGCCTGAAAAGCCAAGTATACAAAAAGCCCCCTTGGGCTTGTATTATTGGTGCATTTGCAATTTTCGATAGACTGTTTGTTTTTCTGATTACAACCTTGTATCGCATAATATGTTCAATTCATCAACTTTTAAGGAAATTAAAAAAACGGTAGTTTCCGCTAAAAGGACTTTGGAAACTATCTTCACTTGTTTATTCCAATCTAGTGTCAAATAAGTCTTTGACAAATTTTAGACGATCGTAGAAAAACTAGCTTTATGTTTTGAAAATAATGGAGGAACAGGAGTGTTAATCGTCAAAACTGTGGTTATTGGTCTCAGCATAGTACACACTGAATTTAAGAAGCAAAAACACAATATACGGTAAAAAGTTAATTTCTGAAGTGGAATGGTTGAAAAAATATCATTGCTCCCTATCTCTTCCACGAAAAAATTGACTGCCGACCGTTATCTGCAGACCAGCTGTGACATAAAATTGTATTACAGCATTTCCTGACTTGAACAATGCTGAACAGTTTGATTTCTTTCAGCAAGATGGATCACCGTCGCACTATGGACCGAACGTCAGAAGATTTCTGAACACTTTATTCGAACAGACACAGTTGACAGAGGTGGATTTGTTGAACTACCTAGGCCTCAACTATTAGACTTCTTTGTATGAGGCTGTCCAAACATTCGAGTTCATTCGCGGATCAAACGAAATAAGCGAATGAGGAATGCAGTGCGGTTAAGAGATATATTAATGACGTCAATTTGAGTCTGGATTTGTCAGGAATTTAATAGTTAAACTTTACTTTACCATAATTTAGCAATGCTAATTGTATCAATTGCTAATTATTGTACGGCAGCAAACCTTGATTTTGTATGTGTAAGATACTTTGTCAGGAATTTAATCGTAAACTTTACTTTGCTATAATTTAGCAATACTAATTGAATCATTTGCTAGTTGTACTGCAGGAAACCTTGATTTTCTATGTGTAAGATCCGTTCAGTCTAATTTGGTCCTTGTTTTGCAGAGTGTGAAAACATAAAATTCAATTTTGTGAATACCACTGAATTAACTACCATACCGGTCAATCAAATATCTAATTTAAAACAAGCTTGACGTTTGAGTACAGACTTTCTATCACCAAAGCAAGACTTAACAACTAATTAATCTGGCTTGACGTTGTTACTAATGCGGTTTCATGGTGCATGGAATATTTTACATCGAATCTCAACACTGCTAGCACATGTATGAACCGTTTGGAATGGGAGACTAGACGAGATGAATTTTAATTTCATTAAATCCCCAACACTCAGTCATAGTGTTGTGGAAATATACAGTGTGGACTGTCTGGCTTGTTGCGGCGGAGCTACAATTTAATCATGTATATAGTGCTAAATCAATTTATTTTTGAATGTTACAGGTAAATTTGTGTAATGGTAAGAAAGTATAATTATGTCAACGTGACGCTGCGTCGCCGCATAATAATAATTATAGATAGAAGGGATAAAATTAAATTATGTCACTTTAAACCCTGGAGTAAACAATTGGATGCTTACTGTTATTTTTTTTTTGATTTGAGAAAAGATCAAAAGCTCTCTCCATCAAAAGTTTGTAAAAAAACATTTTTTAAGGGTGAATATTGAAACATATGTTCTTCTTATTTTAGAAGTTCTTTCTATTTATGCATGCCGAGTAAGAGAGTGTTTCAGGTGAATAATCTGTGGAGTTAGGTTTATGACGTCGCGGACTCAAGTCCCGTATTTGGTAGGACGGTAAAACTTGGAAAGGCCTATTTCCGACGAGTTATGGGTGGTCTCTATGCAGTTTGTCTACTGCGTTATTTATTGTTGCGTAATTCGTTCGGAGGTTCACAGGTTCTAATCCAGCCGACGACGAGATAAAAGAACTTCGACGGTACATTCCAAATATTATCACATTTATGCGGAAGGTAACGGGAAACCACTGCATGCATGCACTCTTTATCAAAACAGAAACCATGGCAGACACGGTCATGGTTGCGACGACATTGCGACTTCGCCTTTTGAGAATAATAATAATAATAATAATAATAATAATAATAATAATAATAATAATAATAATAATAATAATAATAATAATAATAATATTTATTGTTCAAAATATATATAAGATGCCAATACAAAAATATCTCGTGCTTTGTAGAGTATTTGGGCCTAATTTTGTAACCGACGCCCAAAACATGTTTGTAATTTATTCTTTGAATTATACACTTTAAATTTTGACTTACCAGAACTTCTTAAATCTAAACTTGTCTTTTTTCATTGCCTGATATTCATTTCCTTGCTTTACAGCAAATGTTTTTTTGTATGTTTAATATTTTTACCAAACTTATACATTTTGTGTGAAGCAAAGTTATATTGACTGTTAATTATGACATTTGACACTGTGAGTGAAGATTGGAACTTGTGATGAGCACTGATAAGTACAATTGGGAGAACCCAATTCTTCACAATGCAGTTTTTTTGACCCGACGATCGTTTCGCTAACAAAGTTAGCGTCATCAAGGGGATGAGTAAAGGTAAAGATTCAGTTCCGTTGACCTGGAAGTCATCATTCAATGAGTGAAGATTGGAACCTGTGATGAGCACTGATAAGTACTGTATTGCGATGAATTGAGTTCTCCAAATTGTACTTATCGGTAGTCATCACAGGTTCCAATCTTCACTTATTGAATTATGACTTCCAGGTCAACGGAACTGAATCTTTACCTTTACTCATCCCCTTGATGACGCTAACATTGTTAGCGGAACAATCGTCGGGTCAAAAAACTGTATTGTGATGAATTGGGTTCTCCAAATTGTACTTATTTGACACTGTGATGACTAATAATACTGTTTTTTTTTTTTAATGAAGATAATTTTATCCTGAAACCGGGTCATACAAACTAATACCGTGTGGGTTTATATAATAAAGATATGGATATTTTAAACTATTTTATCAGGTTAATTGGATAATAATTAGTTTTTTTCAAGCAATGAGGTAAACAAGACCGGTAAGAGAATATATCCCTGGTGGACGCCATTTAATCATATGCTAAAGTTCTCTCTCATTGCCTTTTGCTTTAAGCAATTATAGCAAAACTCATAAAATCACAAAAAAAAACCCTCAGAAATACATTTCCCTCCTATAAGTAAACTTTTTTCAACAAGTACTTGTATAAAATTTAAAAAAAAATAAAAAATTAAACAAGATTTTCTAAATAACTACATTTTATTCGGTGTATTAAAAATAGAGTAGTCAAGGTATCGTTCTGTGATTTTTTCTATAGAAGGTCCTCACGCATTAGTACATTAGGGTAGCGAATTTTTATAACTTACATGGTCTGATTTACTGATACGAAATTGAGGTTATTTAGTTAGTAGAATATAAACACAAACACCCGAAATAACGTTATTTTCTTAATTGAAATCGAATCGTCATTGTCAAACCAACAGAAAATTTATGACATTGTAAACATTTCGTGTAAAAAAAAATCTATACGCCACTGGTTTGATGGTAGGCAGGTATCCATTTAATACCTGCTTTAAATAGTCACGATCGTCATATTTTACCGAAGCCGATAGCTCAGACTGAATTTGTAGTAAAAATTCAACCAGAGGTTAATTTAAAGGATTTTTTAATCGCTTAGGACATTAAAATCACAGTATTGGCAAATCGTTCGTTATAAAATTTAATTCATAGCATTTTAAGGCAGCACATAGTCTGGAAAATATGTGTTGTGTAAAACTCTGGGAATTGACTTATTGTTTACACTGTCGCATCCACATGTTTGCTTGATTTGGCTCCATTTGACTTTCATGTTTCCCTCAAATGCTGTGGAAGTAAGTTTGATTTTATCTTCCAGGAAGCTTCGTTATACGGTATTCGCTGATTTCGAGGGAGATAAGATTTGTAGTTACCCTTCGATAACAAGCAAATTTGTCCATCCTGTAGATGAAATTGTTTCTCTGCTAACGATGCAAACCCTTTTAAAAGTCGAAGGGTAAATTTTATGTAAATCGGAGCCGATTACCTCTGTAAACAGTTTCGCGCGTGCATAATACTTGAACAATAAATTTATGCACCTCGATCCTGAGTGGCTTCCTCCGGCCGGGGGCTAAACGGGGGCGTCTAGAGGCATCGGGGGCGCCGTGGGTTGATTGTCAAAGCGGCAGCGAGATTTCTAGTAGGAGAGATGGAGATAAATCAATACCCAACACCCCACAACGCTTTACGGATGGTGGCTATTTCATCGTCGGTCGCCTGAGGCCCCAAATTCGCTTTGCCCGCACGTCGCACGATGCACGATACTCACACTCCTACTCCTGATTTGGCCCTCTTGCTTCACCTCTATCTGACAACACGACCAACCAATGCACAAATACTAATACATAGGTTTATTTACACACACATGCAGGTACATACACGTACTTACACACGTAGTTGCACATATACACTTATATCAGGTACAAGTCTACATCATACTCCAACTAGGAACTTTGGCACAGCGTTGTCAAGTATCGGGAAGCATGAGATACATCAGATTTTTAATTGTAATTCTCTAAAAGCATTCACTTACAACACTTAAACAGTTTTAATTCAAGTAGAAAATCCAAATTAATATTATAATATTCAAGATTAGTGTTACACCCTGTATTTATATATATATATATATATATATATATATATATATATATATATATATATATATATATATATATATATATATATATATATATATATATATACATATGTATATACTATATATGGGTTCCAGCACATGAGGGCTATTTAAGGGAACAAGGCAGACGCACTGGCCAAGGCGCTTCCAGGTCCCTGATAGGAATTTTTTGCGACCTAGCCAGGCCAAGCGTAAGCAGATCCATTAACTAATGAACGCGAGGTTAAACGCTGGAATTGTGGACACGCTTCCTACGACAGAACGACAAAGACATGCCAAAGTGTTTACAAAAGAAACTTTGCTCAAATTGACTACAGATCTACAAGGAAGGAACACAATTGCCATTCAGATAATAGTAGGTTTATTTACATAACACTGCTGACCCAACAAGTCAAATAAGCCTTTAAGATTCTGCCAGGAAGACGAAAACGAAACCGCACTTTATTAATTGAGCCAATGTGAAGGTCTAACAAGGTTCAGCCACTTGGAGAAAACAAACCTAATACTGAAAGCTGCACAAAAGAACCTCTATCAAGGCTGTGAAACCTCATGAAGGAAAATGTCGAAACTTGTATTAGGAATCGTTCCAAATTTTCTCAATGAAACGAATATGTAGACATCTGGTAACCCTTACACCTGTGGATGATGCAATCGCTTGTATTAATTAATTCATCATAGTTTCAAGTTTACCATGGAGAATGGGGCCAACAGACAATTACTATTCGTCGAGCTAATACTGAAGTGTAAACCATCGGGTGCCTTAGGACATACAGTATATCAAAAGCCCGGAAATCCCCGGCCGCGAGGCATGGCGGGAGAAGACGCCGGGCATACCACGGGACGCGCTCGTCTGGTTCACGGACGGCTCCGGCGGGGAGCGTGGGACGGGGGCAAGTGTTTATTCGGAAGGACCGAGGGTAAGTCATAGTATTTCCCTCGGAGCCCATGCAACGGTCTTTCAGGCCGAAATAGCCACAGGCAGCCCTTAAGGCCCTAAATGGCCCACGGGTAAATTCCTAGCTGGTGAGTGAGTTCCGAGACGAGACTAGCGACCTGGCAGGGCAGAATGAGTTCACTCTCATCTGAGTGTCGGGTCACTCGGGGGTCAAAGGCAATGAATAAGCTGACAGTCTCACGAAGCAGAACCATTTATGGGACCAGAACCGGCTCTGGGCGTGACAAAGAGCACTGCCAGGGGAGCCATTAAGTCCTGGATCAGAAACCAACACAAGGTGAACTGGACATACTGTCCAGGGCTCAGACATGAGAAGTCAATAATTGACGAACCCTGTTTAAAGATAGCTGTGGAGCTGCTAAATCTTAGCGGAGGACAGCTCAGAAACATAACAGGTCTCTTGACGGGATACATGGCCGTCAAGAAACACCTGCATAAAATGGGGCGATTCGAGGGGGAGTTCGCATGCAGACTCTGCGGCGAGGGGGAGGAATCAGCCCAGCACATCTTGTGCGAGTGTAAAGCTCTGAACCGCAAAAGACAACTGATCTACGGTCAGTCTAGACCGGAGACAGAGCATTATAAAACTTCACCCCAATCGCTGTGTAGACTAGTTCAAGGCACAGTGATTGTGGAATGGGTGGAGTAAAAAGACTAAGGGCATCCACAATAAGCCAAAGGTTGCAGTGCTATCGGGGCGGCAAGGCCGCGGACGAGCCCTGAGGGAGAAAAAAATATATCAAAAGCCCACCCATACTAGCCGATACCTTTGAACACAATCCAATCAACGTCCGAAGCAGAAGCAAACAGTAATTTAGGCACTACTTTACAGAGCCAAAATAATTGCAGTGGAGTAAGTTACAGTACTAAAAATATATCAAAAGCCCACCCATACTAGCCGATACCTTTGAACACAATCCAATCAACGTCCGAAGCAGAAGCAAACAGTAATTTAGGCACTACTTTACAGAGCCAAAATAATTGCAGTGGAGTAAGTTACAGTACTAAAAATATATCAAAAGCCCACCCATACTAGCCGATACCTTTGAACACAATCCAATCAACGTCCGAAGCAGAAGCAAACAGTAATTTAGGCACTACTTTACACAGCCAAAATAATTGCGGTGGGGTAAGTTACAGTACTAGAAACACCCTGGAGGAAAGTGGATACAAAAAGGACATTGAAAGAGCTATACGTTCAAGGCACACCAACAGATACACGGACACACCTGAAGAACATGACAGACCAAACGAGGAGGCTTTATTTCGTACCTGATATTCCAGGAATTACAGACAAAATAGCTAAATTACTGATAATGAATGATACTGACTCCGTGTTTATGCACACAACAAAGATCGGAGCCATATTTAGATTACAAATGGCACGCGTCAGGAATATATTAGGATACCATACGAACGCGAAAAGTATACATAGAGCAAACAACAAGAACCATCAAACAAGGAGACCAGGGTGTCAACGACATCTACGGTTGGTAACCACAAGAACTACGGTTGGTTACAGCAACCTAAAAATGCAATGCACTTATGGAAGAAGCAGCTATGGTTGGCGAAACGTTTAGCAACTCACTAAGTGAGTTCGACTAGAAAGCAACCCGGAAGTTATTTAGCATTCAAATGACTAGCTTGTTGGTCTTACAATAGGTACCAAATTTGTATACATCCTGCTGTACCAAAATAACGTTAGTATTATTAGTATGTAATAGTTTTATACAATTTCAAGTCATATGCATACAGGAAAAATTTGCATGAAGTTGAATACAGTTATCTATATCAATAATAAATAAAGCGAAGAGAAGTGGACCTAAATAGAAACCCTGTGGAACCCCTAAGGAACTTCTACAGTCAAATCTACATCCCTTCAATGTCACATTCTTTTGTTTTCCTACGTATTACTTAGTAAGGCCCAGAAATGAGCCAGCCACACCAATATTTAGCAATTAGAGTTGAATGATGAATGTTGTCGAAAATCTGTGTAAACAGAGAAACCCTTTTTAGTTAGTTGGTTAAAATGAATTAGATGGCCTCGGAAGCTCAAGTCCATTAGCCACAAATTGTTCTAATTTAGTTTCGAAAATACTATCACATCGTCCTTGGTTATGATCTATAATTAAACATGGAAAATCAGAGAGAAGTTTGACTTGTACATTGAGAACTGATATTCGATATACATCTTTCCTTATCAACCATTTTCCAATGATGCGTTAATGTCATGTTACTATGGAAGGGGTAAATATAGAATGTTTAAAAAATCCGGTTTGGGCGTCAGGGGTTTATGTTTGGCTGTGACATATAATTCATTATAACCTCACAAACATGTCGAAAAATACATAATCAAGAAATTGGTGTAGCGTTTCTACACATCTATAAACAAGGGACACCACTCTTAACTCCCCAGAAGCCGGCCATTCCACACTAGAGTGAAAACAACCCACTGCCTGAATACGGGACTCGAATCCGCAGCCTCGTTTTTTCCCTCAGGGCTCGTCCGCGGCCTTGCCGCACTGATAGCACTGCAACCTTTGGTTGATTGTGCATGCCCTTAGTCTTACTCCACCCATTCCAAAATCACTGTGCCTTGAACTAGTCTGCACAGCGATTGGTAGGGTGAAGTTTTATATTGCTCTGTCTCCAGTCTAGACTGACCGTAGATCAGTTGTCTTTTGCGGTCCAAAGCTTTACACTCGCACAAGATGTGCTGGGCTAATTCCTCACCCTCGCCGCAGAGTCTGCATGCGAGGTCCCCCTCGAACCGCCCCATTGTATGCAGGTGTTTCTTGACGGCCATGTGTCCCGTCAAGAGACCTGTTATGTTTCTGAGCTGTCCTCTGCTAAAATTTAGCAGCTCCACAGCTCTCTTTGAACTGGGTTTGTCAATTATTGACTTTCCATGTCTGAGCCCTGGACAGTCTGCCCAGTACACCTTGTGTTGGTTTCTGACCTATTACTTAATGGCTCCCCTGGCAGTGCTCTTTGTCACGCCCAGAGCCGGTTCTGGTCCCATAATTGGTTCTGATGACCCTCTTTTCGCGAGACTGTCAGCTTCTTCATTGCCTTTGACCCCCGAGTAACCCGGCACCCAGATGAGGAAGACCTCATTCCGCCCAGCCAGGTCGCTCGTCTCGTCGCCTCTCGGCACTCACTCACCAGCCAGGAATTTACACGTGGGCTACTTAGAGCCTTAAGCGCTGCCTGGCTGTCTGTGGCTATGAGGATCTGCTTGTTGGTGTAGCCCCTCCTCTTGTTCTCCCGCACACAGTGCAGGATGCCGCAGCCTCGTAGTTCGAACTACAGGTTATTCGCTTGGCGAGCTTGTCATTTTAGCCTGCGGATTCGATACGTTTCTAAATAAATTGACAGTTTATTAAAAATCAATGCGCCTCAAAACTGTGTTTAAAAATGAATCTAGTTTTCCTGTAACTTTGTATATTTTAGAAACACGGCAACGTTGCCCATAAAGTATACAAGTAGCCTTTTCCAGTGGTCTGCCAGATACAGTCGCAATTTACTTCTTGCAAAGCTTTGAAAAATTGCACCTCTTACCAATAATGGCAGCCATCATACAGTGGGATCTATACCGCTGTATCCAACAAGAATAATTACTTCTCACCCTTCGACAGTATAAATATCTATTCATCTGCGACCTCAACGGTTTTATCTTCCTCTATAACCCCTGAAGGATTTATATACTACAGATTATTCGATCGAAACACAACTTTGCTAAATTACCAATATCGTATTTTATCCTCTCCGCTTCATTTTTTGTATGATATCACCAGGTTAAACTATTCTTTGATGTCATTCTGGAAACATTGATACTGCCAGAACATAAATTTAAATCTGGCCATCGTTTTCCCAGTAAAGTTGGTTTCGTTGATGAAAGGATTAATGAATCTCAACAAAAAACTTTATTTTTATAGATGACATTTCCATAGCTTACTTCACCTGTGCCCATCGCAAGTTCTAAACGTTATGGTGGGGGTGGTGGTGGAGGCATTTATGACCTTGGAACAGTAATTCCATCAGCCACAGACTTTTGCTATTTTATATCATATACAAATATATACAAATACCTACAGATTATTTTGTATTAATTATCTAGAAAACAGAATCATGTTACCTATATACAAATATACAATATTTAAACTTATTTATAAATATTTTTTTTTGCTTCCTTTTTTTTCTTTATTATTATTTTTTCTTATTCTAAATGTTATATTATGGCCAGTTTAAGAATTGTAGTATTTTGGACATTTCTACTTTTTATACGTGATCATCATCAGGGTTTTAGCAATCTAATTCAATCGCTATTCTTATCATAGTGGTGGCACTCAATAGAAAAGAAGAAAGGACGCTTAAAAATAGAGATAGATACTTTTATCCAAATAAGATAAAGACCTGTGGCACAAACTGTTGACATAATAGTCCCAACTCAATTTTTTATCAGTCATAATCTCCATAAATAAGGCTGTGCTGCCAATTGTTGTATTGAAGTTGACCATCATTGATCTCTATTTAGACTATTTAGAAACAGATCAATACCTCCAGAATATTGTTCAAGGTGATTAGCTCGCCTAGAGGTAAAAACACCTAGGCCTAATGAGGATTAACTATAATATGTACAAGAAAAGTAGTACCGTGAGCGTGCATCACAAGTTAATTTCCAGGAATGTCACTTGTATAAATAATATACAGTAACAGACCCAAAACATATTCCTGAGGAGCTCCCTCGGATAATGTCACTGGCGAAGATCGAAAATCCTCAAGCTCCACAACCTGCTACCGCAAAGAAAGAAATCTCTGGAACCACTGCAAGGGTATACCTCTGATTCCATAGTTACCCAGTTTATTGATCAAAATCTGATTGTTCATGAGATCAAATGCCTTGCTAAGTTCAAGAAATATGCCAAGGCAAAAGGCAAGTCTCACCGCCTTCAAAGCATGTGTTTGAGATAATCGCTGTTACTGTAGAATGTCCCTTTCGAAATCGATGCTGATGTTTAAAGAAAAAATCTAAACCAATAGGAAAAACCGTAAGCTGCTTAGAGACAGCTCTTTCATAGATCTTTAAAAATTAAAACTACGCTTCTGGTGGACAGGAGCCTGTAGCTTACTACGACGGAAGTAGAACCATTTTTATGTAGTGATATACCTTTTGAAAATTTTAGCTGCGAAGGAAACGATCCAGAGCTAAGTGAACTATGTATCAAGATGGTTAAAGGTATTCTAATCTCCGATGAAAACATCTAAACTAATACGAAAAACCGTAAACTGCTTAGAGACAGCTCTTTCATAAATCTCTAGAAATACGCTTGTGGTGGACAGAAGCCTGTAGCTATCTACGACGGAAGTAGAACCATTTTTATGTAGTGGTATACCTTTTGAAAATTTTAGCTGCGAAGGACACGATCCAGAGCTGAGTGAACTATGTATCAAGATGGTTAAAGGTATTCTAATCTCAGGCCTGAGAAACAGAATTAATGTTATCGAAACCAGAGGAAAACGGGGCTCTCAGCCCTACTATTTCATCACGAACATATTTTTTAGTTGCAGGAGCGAAGAACCTAAATGAACTGTTAAATGGAAGAGATTTCAAAACATAAGGATGTCCAGCAGTACCCTACATCTCCCGAACTGAGACACAAATGAATTAAATACATTTGTACATTTTAGCATATCACTCAAAATGGTATAATTTACTGATAATTTTATTTTCTCTGCTCTGCTAAGTTTTCTACTAGATGTTCTAATACCCAATGTAGTTCGATGTACGGTAAAAGTGCTATTTATAATGAATTTGTACTTTATAGGAAAATATGTTTTAAAAAATTCTGCAATCAAATCATTCAAAATTGCCAGGTACTGCTCATCAACATCGCCCGTTTCCCCAAGCAGATCTTGCCAAGGCACAGACGCTGTGAGGCTTTTAAAAACCGATACGTTTCCCAGATTCTTTAACTGGCGAAGTGGCTTTTTAATTTTGCCTACACTTATATGTTCACAATTTATAGACAGACCACTGTCGTCAAATATAAGATTATGGATGATATAGCCTCATGTAAAAGAGAACGCGCGGATAAAATAATATTATCAGGGCGTTTTTCTAGCCTCGTAAGCTCGTTAATGGGCTGTAAATTATAAGTAATAAGATATAATAAAGTTCACGGATAGGTCTTAAGAACTGGTTAATTGAAATCACCACATTGCTGCCTGGCCTAAAAGGTAAGACATATTCTCGCCAAAAAGAGAAGAGGCAATGCCATAAGGGAGCCTCGTAGAAAACCTGTCCCAATTGATGTAGTTGTTGAAGACATGCGGCGTGGTTTTAACGACAAGGCGACGTCGCTTTGAGACTGATAATAATGATGAGAGTTGCATATAATGTAGCATCGATAGTCCTGTCCTTTTATGCTAAGAATATAATAAAAAGTCTAAAATACGGTTCTGCTCTTGAGTCCTCGCATTACTACTTCTTTTAACAGTGTTAATTATTACGATTAAAATTAATCTGGACGCATTTAAGACCGCAGAATGGATCTAACGATGCATGCACATTGCATTTTAAGTAAACAAACCCATAAATAATTCATACATTTCGAAAATAACACAATTATTATACACTAATGCGACTGATTATGTTGCTCTCGATGCTATTTGATGAATTTTTATGCGCTTATAAATAAAAGTCTTATTAACATTATCCTCATCAGATAACATACAACTCACAACATTTGAATGTAGATTTTTATGTTAATAGTGTAACTACAAAAAATATAAATATAATAAAGCTTCTTTTCGATGTAAGACTGCTTCAATTCATCGTCCTGATACGGTGATAATATTAAAGCCATTAGAGCCAGCCTATCCTTTCGCGGAAGACAAATGTTCTTCAGCCTAAAACAGACGGAAAAAAACACTTTTAATTTAGGGAAAAATGTCTATTTGAATATTCTCTGTATTGTATTGAGCTTTTATCGATCACCAAAAAAATTCACATTTCACATCAACGGAATTCCGAGGTATACAGGGGTAATTCAGTAGGAAGGGGAAATACTTCAGAGGTGATAGCAGACGTAAAAAAGCACTTTTAATTGAGTAAAAAATCTCTGCTTCAATTTTCTTCACTTTGTAGGACTTTTATTGGTAGTCAACAAAGAATTCACATTTTTTAATAACATAATTACGTAATATACAGGGGTGATTTAGTAGGAAAGGTAAATATTTCAGGGGGTGGATAGCAGACGTGGAAAAGCACTTTCAATTTATTAAAGAATATCTGTTTGAATTTTCTTTGCCTTGTAGTGACTGTTTATTAACAAACAATTCACAAAACAACTGACGTCCGTGGTCTACAGGGGGTGGAAAATATTTCAAGGGGGTCATAGTATAGATCATTGCAAATAAAAGTTTGATATAAATAGGTATCAAATTTGGCATGGTTATGGATTAAGAGATTTGAGACTCAAACTGTTAAATGTTTAATGGGCGTTTGATTAATTTTCCTAATTACAAAAAATTAGATTTTTATCACAATAAATGTTCAAAAGTACTACACTAAGTGAAGATTGGAACCTGTGATTAGCACTGATAAGTACACTCGGATAACCCAAATCACCACATCTTTTTAAAGACCTGACTATCGTTTCACTAACAAAGTTAGCCTCATCGGAGGATGAAAAATTCTAACTACTTCACTACTAATATCACCTTTTATACTGAATCTTGGGTAAAGAACGATACCGAGAGGGAGACTAAATCGCTGGACAATTTTTCAGTGTACTGTATTTTAATTGCTGAGGGAAGTTTTTGAACTTCCTTTATCACTTTACCTGACAGGTTTCGAAATGTTTATCTGCGTCCAAAAAAAGAGCTCAAACAGAGGACTGCAAACCAGTGGCGGTGCTCGGTTTAAGGAACTTTTGTTTTTTATTGCCCTATAAATATAAATACTTTCGTACGCATCCAGCTTCGCTGGTCGTCAAACGTTTTTGATAAGTTTCAGATTTTCTTTATCAATGTGGTGGTGATTATCCCAAATGTGTTGTGCCACGCATTGACTTGTCTACACTACCGTATCTCAGCTGTGCCAGATGTTCACGAAATCTAGTCTCTTAATGTGCCCAAAGTATTTAAGATTACAATTTTTACAACTTATCTCATAGATACCAGACATTTCAGTGACTTTATCTTTATCTTTCGTATTACCTAACAAATTTCGTAAATTATTTGTTGTTGAGAACGTTAGCTGCAAATCCGCTGTCCTCGCTACTTCTCCACTACTTCCTACAACCCTCAACTCCAGACATTTTGCCACTCTTTTCCAAAGATTCTGCATCGCTTGTCTGAGATTATCTTCACGTTCGATTTCACAAGCGACAGCCTCCTCAAAGATTCGCCGATGCAATACTTGCTGCGTATCCACTTTTATCTATGTATACCTCACCTCTAATCCATCGTCATTAACAATAATCCGCGATTTCAAGTCACGGGTTTTTGCTGGCCAATAAAGCAGACCACCACGGCTTATCCATTGATTTGGGAATTTTTGATGCAGGAAGTGTGACACTTAGGCACAGTGAAGAGGAGCCACGTCATGTATTTAAAGCATACCATACCGTATGTTTACAGGAGCGTCATCTATTATATTGTTTGTAATTCATTTTAAAGGAATTGTAACTAAATTGATAATACTGTCGGCCAATGTGATTAGCTTGAGATTTTCCTTATCTACATGGTGATTATTATCCCAAATCTGTTGACTAACACATGTGTTAACGCCCGAGACGCCAGCCGACGGCAGAGTTAACCAAGAGAATAATGGGTACCTCAGGTAGAAGGGACCTCTAGTAAGCATTCATCGATCAGAATCCAAGAGAACAACACGCCAAGCACATATTCAATGATCAGAATCAAAAAGAGCAACACGTCTAGGTGTAGAACAGTTATATCATAGTATTAAGTGCATCATTTGTAAATTATTAGTTCAATATATTATATCAAACAATAAGAAATACAGTCTACTAATTCAAACGAACCAGCAAGATATTCAAGCGGACATCATTGGTCCGCAACAACATGATTTATCAATAGTTCCATATCTCAGTTGCACTGAATGTTCTTTAAACCCAGTTTCAATAATTCTTTTAGGTTGACCAACATATTTAAGATTACACTCCTTACAATTTCATAGATCCCCCACATTTGTGTGGTTTTATCTTCATCCTTTGGGTTACCTAGCATATATCAGTGTATTTTTCGTCGAAAATGTTAGATGTATTGGGTTTCTTAGAAATGCTGTTGAATCTTTGTGCAATTTGCGGTTCAAATGGTAAGTAGACAACGTTATTGTCCGTCAATAGAAATAAAAATATTCAATTCGTTGAAGCCGTGGTATAATATTATTTGACGTGACCTTGTTTCCTATTGTCTCCAAGGATCGGAGTAACCATAGTTTGTTGAATTCACCTCGTATGTGTATTATCGTCTCGGTTAGGAGTATCATCCTCTGGATGTCTAGTCTGTGCGAGGCGGGCAAGCGGCACTGTTATCTAAAACTGGGCATTCACACCTGCCTGCTACTTTCCACATCTCAAGGCGACCATGACAGACCTTGAGGCTTACAGCTTAAACCCAACGTTGACAAATCGGGGTATTTCTCGCGAATTTTACTTCTAACTTGGTTCATATAGATTCTCATATATTTTTTTCATCTGTTTACAGTTTAATATTATTGGTAAATTATTTTTATTGAAGCATTTAGTCACTGGAGCTCTTGAAATTGCAAGAAAAAATTACTAAATAGCAGAGGTGACATTTGAATAAGAATAAAAATGTCTTAATTGATTTAGTTTTCTCTTTTTCTCTTATAGGTATCTACTACAAGAGCAAAAGCATTATTTTCGTATACAAATGTCATCATCGTCGTCATCATTACAGCCTAAGAGCGATGTCGCTTTTCGTCGCAACCATGTTAGCTACCTTTAGCAGTTTCTTTTTTCATTTCATTATAGCTTCATCAATTGGGTGAGATTTTCCAAAAGCTTTTCTTTGTATGGTATTGCATTTTGTATGTTTACGATTGATCATCTCCCCATCCTGTAAATTTTTCCGAACCTATTGCTTTCTATAGCGAGGGTAGGGACCCTTAACGTGGTCAACGTTGCATAGTACATAAAGTCGATGGCTTTGAGCCCCCTCTGAAGGGCTGAATGCACAGGAGCTCATCTCGGTCTGTCTCTTACCTTTGTCCTCCAAATATTGTTGTCAGAAAGTTATTTTGCGTTTTTCTCTAATTGTCAGTAAGCATCTTTCTTCCCTTACCTCTTCTAGCACACTTTTATTAGCCTTTTTATCGGTGTATCTGGTCCGGCTCATTTTCAGCATCCTCATTTCGAAAGTCGCTCTTTTCTTCATGCCTTGTTTATCCAAAACCAAGCTTTCCGCCCTTTGTACCACTAAACTTCATACATATTATTTGGTAAACCTCTTTACCATGTCGAAGTTGAAAGATTTATCAGTGGGCAAACTGTGTTGTCTATCTAATGCTTGCTTTACGATCTTGATCTCCCTTGTCAGATTCGTTTACCATCATATGTCAATATTACTACCAAGGTAAGAGTGAAAGCTTTGCCCAGATCTCCTAGTGCCCCTTTCGAGGTTTTGGAGGCAGGGTGTGTCCTACCCCCTTCTCTAGAGGGACCAGTTCTGTAGATGGGATAGCGTTCAAGGTCATTTACTCCACAATACAATGCAATTCTATAGATGAGTTTACTTTGAGGTTCCGCTTCCAGAATATTTAGCAGAAATATGCTTCGCTCCCGAAACGGTCTGCTCCAGTCTGTGTTCACTGATGGTAGTGAAAGTATGTTTCTATGCAGCTACAGAACTGCCTACTTTTGGTCGTAACTGTATCCGCTCATAGCCAAGGTGTGATGTAAAGCTGATTCTTCGTTGTAGTCATTGACATTCCGTCAACCGAAAATGTTCCGATGGGTCCGTTTCTTCTCGGTGTATAGACGATTCCTAAGCGTTCATTTCTCTGGGTGGGGAGTACCTGTACAGACGTCAGTCGCTTGCCAAGGTCGTTCGGGATGTACTCTACACATCCATGTGACTTTAACAGGCCCTCGCACAAACTTGAGATGAGCCCGTTCCCCCTTCCGAAGCGCTCCAACTACTTGCTCCACTCGAAGAAAACTGTCCACAGCAGCACAAGTGACAAGGAACCAACCAGATCGCTATGCGCAGCCCTGGAATCCGACCTTTAGGTCTTTTTTTTGAATACTCTAACGCCTCCAGTAGGGATCGCAGCATTCCCACTTGTACCTTATCCAGTGCAGAAGTAGGACGATCAAGCTAGACAATACATACTGTCCACTCGAGCACTAAATATGTTTGGTCCTCAAAAATTTTCCTCCCGATATTGATATGTACTGCAATATGAGCTCAGCCGCTTTCTTATTTCGGAGTTCACAGTAGATGTTGCAATCTCCTTGGGTACTTTTATCTCGTTAGATTTCAGCCTCTCTCTAAGACAATCTGAACCCAACATCCGCTATTGTCGCTCCAGTTAGGCGCATCATATAACAAGCAGAAGACGCCTTGAACGTATTCTTTTGATTTCGTTCTTGGAGCCCATATGAGACAGGTCTTCTATTACGCAGAGAGCTAACTTAAATTTATTTTTCAACAACAAAAAAAAAAGTGAGAAAGAAACCAAATCTAGGAAAAATTGCTGTTTTAATGAAAATTTGTGGAGAAAAGTTATATATTATTCCATATAGTGATTTACTTGTAGTATAAGAAATATAACAATATTCCAGTAATATTATTATATGAAAATAAGCTGAATTGATCAAATTTGACGTTCAGCTGTTGCAAACATTTGTTGTTACGTGACTCGCGGACATTAAACTAAAACAAGCGAGGCTTGATTTATCTTTGACATTTATTATATAAAGTTGTCAATTTCACAGTAATGCTGTATAATAATGTGAGACAGAACCATTGTTTTATTTCCAGCAAATACCCCTCCGATATAGGAGTTATTAATATTGTATTACTTCATGTATATTTAAAAGTTTACTTTTGAATTTAAAGAGCGCAATTAGATGTACAAAATATTTGAATCAACTATTTAAAAATGTATCTTGAAACGAATACATTTTACATACATACACACAAACCGTTACGTGGAAAGTTAATTGACAACCCTGAAAGATCTGATAATTGAATACGCAAAAGAAGCATATGGTGGAGCAAAAATAGAATAAGAGTGATGGGTGGCGAATTGAAAAAGTAACGAAATCTGTGCATGATAAAAATAAGCATATAGAAGAATGGTAAATGCCAAAAGATGTTCAGAAGAAAGAGAAACACCTGGTTGAGGACAGAAAATAGAGGAGTGAGTGCAAACAAAGTGTGACACTAAGCGATAATGGGAAGTGGAAGTTGCTGATAAAGTATAGAATGATTCTGAAGAGAACAAGAAGAACTGTTTTGGAAGTGGATAAAAAGGCAAGACAACTCAGAAGAAATAAAATAATATGGTTGGGCTGGCAACATAGTATAGCGACATTGTGTGGGACGAGGAGGGTGTGAAAGAAAAAGAATATTTTAAGAAACTATATGAAAGCAATAGGAATCATCAAAAATGCTAAAATGGAAAGAAAGTACACTGCACGAATGTAGGCCTGGAAAAAGCGTATGACACTGCAGAAAGGCCAAAGCAGTGGAGTATTGGTGGCTAATCGATAACTGGCTATTTCGACCTAGTAAATCGATTTATGATGGCAGTAGAGCATGTGTGAGAACTGATGTAAAGCTGTGACTGTTTTAGAATTGAACAGGGTGTCAAACAAGATGTGTGATGTCCCCATGGTTATTCAACATATTAGAGCCTCGATGGTTCAGTGGTAAGAACGTGTGCCTCTGAACCGAAGGGTACTGGGTTCGATCCCAGAGTTCTCCGGTCACTTTTTCAGTACATATTGTACAATTAAGATCAACCGAGGCTGTAGCCCTGTATTTGAGAAAGTTGAATGTCTGCACGTTTCGCCCTCCGGAGGGGGCGTAAAACTTTCGGTCCTGTGTCCATGCGATGACGAGCACGTTAAAGATCCCTACACTCCTTACATAAGGGCGAGGGTTCGGCAAAATTTCCAGGATAGTGAGGTGCAACTGATCTCTGACGTCGATGACTGGCCATAGTAGCGGAAATATACCGACGTTAAAGAAACAAAACACACGTTATTCAATATATTCATGGACAAATGTATAAGTGAAGTCTGCTTGGGGACAAGGCATAAAAATTAATGTTGCTAAGGTGAAAATGTTACTATACGCTGATGCTGCACTATTACTTACTGAATCTAAAGCAGAGATGAAGCGGGTAAATGTAAGTAGAAAGATGCTGGGAGGTATGAACACTGTAGCTAGAAGTGAATGTATATATAAAGTGACCAAAGTCGCTGTACGTAACAGCGTACTTGTCCCAACTGTGTCAGTGGCGGGGGTCATGGTGCTCATGGATTCCCCCTCAGAGTGCGGAAGATCAGAAAGTTCTACGCGACCGTAAAACGATATACATGCAACTAGAGCTGAATCTAAACTTACATTTCAGGGAGGGGAAGTTCTGGGAAGCCTAGACCCAAGAAATGTAACTCATAGGTGCTATAAATCAGCAACTTATAAAGATTATTTGAGGGATCGGTTCAGGTTCGTCATTTTACATCTAAAATGTTATTTGGGCACACATTAAAAAGTATATGAGGATCGAATTTCGAGAAGCCTGCTACATGGCACCGCTTAGCACTTAGGATGGTGATGCTGGAGGTAAATCAACACATATGAGCATGCACCTCCACAAGGAACGGGTAAAACAAGAAGGGATAAAGTTTGAAATGACAGGTTTCTGAACGAATATAATGTGGACAAATATACTGAAAGCAAAGATGAGATCAGTGCACTTAGACTGTTTGGGCAGCGCCGCCGTGGCCGTGTTGGAAAGTCGACTAAAACTTCCCAATTCGGACTCTGAGGGCGACGGTTCGAGACTCACCGGCATCGAATGATTTTTCAAATCACTTCTGTCGTTGAGATCAAGCTTAAGGTGGAGGGTAGGTTAGTTTAGATGAGCAAAAAGGGTCAACATTAGCCTAATTGCCAGTAAGCATCTTACCTTTACCTAGACGGTTGGGCACCTGGAACGAATGCATAATACTAGAATGGCAAGCTGAATTTATAGAGGATGGTTTGATTTATGGTAAGAGTGGTTGTTGAAGACCCAGGAAAGCTTAGTCGGTTGTTGTGGGCGATGTATTAAAAAATGGCTGAATGAAAGAAGCGAAAATAGCATGTCACGGCAGAAATGCATGGAGAAATGTTGTTAGAAAATAGCAGACCTACTTTGTCGTGTCTCTATCCCTTGATGGGAATGACGTGACTGGTAGTACTAGTAGTACTACTATTTAAAAAAGAGAATGAGGTCCTTGTATGGTCTGCAACTAAAACAGATGCTTATTATTTACAGTTAGAGGCATGCAGTAACCTATACCCTATACACTTAATATACATGGCAAATGCGATATTAGAAACAAAATATAAATTAATATTATACTATTTAAGGTAATTTGATGTAATTTATATAAAAGGTCAGCATAATCTTGCAACTGCTGTGTAATTCTTAATGATGCCAAATAATAAAAAGACCTAAGTAATAAGTATGCATCTGGCGCTTTATGAAACTTTCTAAATTTAACATATAATCATTAATTTTATAATAATAGCTATACGGCATAGCTAATTGAAATGTAAAATAATTGAAATGTCTCTCAAATTAAAAGATCTTTAATATTTCTCTAGTATATTATTTGCTTTAATAAGCATGAATTTTCTCTTCATAATTATCATCAATAAAAATATTCAATATCTCTATAAACAGTATACAGATGTTGGTTAGGGATTCTTGTTTTATTTCTGGGTTACATATTGTTTACTAATTATAAGTATACATTGATTGTAATCGCTGTAATTTGGTTGTCATTTTTTACTAAATATGGATCAAAATACTTTCCCTTAGGGTTGAAAAATATACCTACTTTTGTACATTTCTTATACATCTTGAAATCCACCAGCCTCTTCTATTTATTTCTCCTAATTCAAATTTTTCAGCTAAAATGGAAAGTGCTGTATACCCAGATTAGATTTATTCTTCAGGAAAAGATTATTACAATTACTTTTTATGAAGATCAACAACTTGTGTTAAAATTTTGTTATTAATTTCGTTTTGAACTTTGCCATCATCATACCAGGATTTCTATAAGTGAAGCTTATGATTTATTAATTAGGTTTTTTCAGGTGATGTCTAGAGCAGTGGCTTCTTTTCGTCTTATTAATTCGTTAACTGATTCTTAGATCCATCATCCTCAGGTTTTAACTAAAGGACATTTTGTTGGTTTCCGTAATCTGGTAGATCCAACTCCAATTTCATTTTACGGGGTGCTTTGCCATCATCACCATGGTATCTTTGACATCTATGAGTGAAGCTTATAATTTATGGATGTAGTTTCTTTATAGGTTACGTCTGGAACAGTTACTTCTTGTCATTTTGTTAATTCTGTCGCCCGTTCTTAGATCTTTCGTCCTCGGCCATCTCGGCCCTTTTAAGAACATTTTGTTGGTTTCCGTAGAATCTGGTAGATCCAGCTCCATTCTTTTGTGTTGCGGGTATTTGATGCAGTAGTCTTATAGGTAGTTCCAAATTGAAAACTATTGCTTTGAATCATCGTATCCCCTTGATTCAGCAGAATTTATTTCATGTTTCTTAAACCTAAAAATTAATCTCTTTATTAGCAAACGGGGGGGAACAACTTGGTCAAAAATTGCTTCAATTTTTTCAAATCCTAGAGTGTTACTCAAAACCTACGCCTTCTACATCTTCACAGGATATATCCAGACCTGCTGGTCTTCTTACGGGTGTCCTTGATTTTCTTTTTGGGTGTGTTCTCTTTAATCGTCTAGGTAGTTTTAAATAAGAGTTGTTCTCTAGGATTTACGTTGAAGCTGAAAGACCTAGTTTCATGTTCTTTTTTTAATCCGGTGTTTGGTAATAGTAGCATCTTTAGTTCTCACCAATTATCATTGAAATCCACTTTTATCTGTGTACTATGTCCTGTTGACATTAGTGAATTGGATTTCTTAATATATGTAAACATCTTCCATGTTAAGCAACCTTCCATCAAAAACCTTCCGCTGAAATTATTTGCTGAATTTCTATAACACCACTTTGGGAGACCTGAAAAATGTTATAAATTTGTATATCAGTGTTAAAGCAATGGTATTAGTAAATGATTTAAAACAGAGGTAACAACATGGAAGAAGATGAAGATAGACATTTTTTTTTTCGGAAAACGTTTGTATCCCCAAAAATAAGAAAACTATATACCAAATGTCACATCTCAAAGATAAAGGAAAAACAGTTATAGGCGTTTGGATGTAAAAGAAAATCAGTCTTTGAAGTATGTTTATGAAATTTCGCTATCATAAAGCACATGCTGCATCCAGACTTTTTTTAGTGTGTTAGTTTTGTTGTGGTTTAGTATATTTTCTAAAAGTTTGTAAATTCATTTGACACGTCATGCATATATTTGTACATGCATGGCTAAATAAGAAATAAAAATATAATAATAATAATAATAATGGAAACAAATTACTGGGTATAATAAAATAAACAAAATTAACAGCTGATAACACTGGAATGTTAATTGATTCTAAACTAAAAACTTATCTTATTCTCAGAGGAAAATTTGGATATCTGCGCTTTTTCCTTCGCTAGTTCCATAGTCGTTGATCCTCGGCAACTGTTTCACTGCGTTTTATACTCTTGATATTGTATCGTTTTAACCAATTTTATTGAATGGTAAGTGCAAACAATAGTTTTGCTAATAATTGCTCACTTGTGGGAAAACTTTACTAAACGTCTTTCCTCTCGAGCAAGTTTGCAATGCTGGCGGATATTCTTCCAAAAGTCTGCTAAGTTTCTGAAATTAAAAAAGTATATATTTCTTTGAGGCACATGTATTAAGGCATAGGTTATGCTCTTTTTAAACTTCCGAGCAAAAATAAATATAAAAGGCGGCTAGAACATAGCCGTCTACGAAATATACTAGCCTATGTTATAGTAATCTTTTCAATACAAGCAACTTTCTAGCCACTTGAAGCGTGAATATCCCGAAACTTGTGTGGTTTCTCGTTGCCAAACAAGTACACCTTTTTACTATAAAAATAATCAGCTATTTAAAATTGCGATAGGAATCTGCATGAAAAGTTACGATGAACAATTTTTATTCAAAAGGGCGTAGCCAACTATTAGCAACCTGAAAGTTAAGTTCCTATTCGGATTTCTCACCACTAAAAACCCCGTATTCCGATCTTTTTTGTCATTTTCGCTAAACTGTTCAAATAATGAAATAAATGTTAAATTGAAAATCAATCCTAAATAGCCTATATCTCTTACACGACCAATATATTGATGTATATTTGGATAATGCTCATTATTTTCATGTCTAAAATCTATAATTTCTATAATTAAGATCCTCGGTAGTTCAGTGGTAGGAACGTGAGCCTCTGAACCGAAGGATACTAGGTTATTTATTCTTCCACTTTTTAAGTACATACTGCAACATTAACATCAACCGAGGGGTCGAGGAGTCGTGGGCGAAAGGACTCCAGGGGGCAAGTTGAGGAAGTGGAAACAACAACATAAGCTTTGGATGAAGCTTTCTCCAAGACCATGCGCTGTGAAGAGCCGCATCCTGCACGAGGTGACCCTGCTGATAACTAAACATGACTGATCTAGACGTGGAGGTCGAAATAAACTCCGCAAACTACGGTGTCACGTGACCCGTGCCTAGAGATGGATAGCACCAAGGTGATGGTGTCGTGAACGGAACCACTGGAGTACCGGGCAACCCTCCAGAGTAACCCGCCTTGCACCAAACAGGGGGTTCTGATGGTGTGGACAGTATTTTCCCCATTCTGGTGGAAACAATATGAAGAACATAAATATAAATAAAAACAAAACCAATGAGAAAAAAAAACATCAACCGAGTTTGTGGCATTGTATTTGAGCAAGTTGAATGTCTGCACGTTCCGCCATTCTGAGGGGGGCGTGAAGCCGCCGGTTCCGTGCCCATGCGATATTGGGCACGTTAAATATCGCTACCCTCCTTAAAGAAAGGCTGGGGTTCGGCAAAATTTCCAGGATAGTGAGGTGAAACTGCTCCCTGGCGTCGGTGATTGGCCATAGTCGCGGAAATAGACGACGTTAAAGAACCAAAAACACACAGACAGAATCTATAATTACTATAGCCTCATCAATAGTACCACCGTGTATAGATAAAAGTTGACGTGATTTGAAAAACCTTTTATAAGGAAAATAATTCATTCTTTAAAAATGCGTAAAACGCGAGTTAACAAAAAAGTAACTTTCTTTAACGGATTGCATTTTAATAAGCCACAAATACATTTGCAATTTATCTCGGTTGAAATAGTTTTATGAACCTAACAAGGTTATAGAACACATAAATCAATTACATAAGGAAACCCCATTTCAACAACAGTAGTACAGACCGTAGAAAAAAGAAGAATAATGTTCTGACAGTTTGCAAGGAATATCTCGCTTGAATATCAGAACATTAAGGAAAGATTTAGACGCCATTTCAAACCTCCTACAACTTTTAACCTTCTATTATGTTTACCTAAATCATCTCAAGTCTGTAGATATCACTTTTAAATTATCCTAGAAACTTTGATTTATTAATGTACTCACAAACTTCTCAATCTCTGAATCGCATTTCAACTAATAACGAATTCACTATTGAAAATCTATCGATACGTGTTTTTCTCGCCTTTGTTTTATGTGAAACGATGCTGGTCTACCAATAAAGTTTCATTTTTTCAAAATATATAACAAAACAGTATGCTCCCTATTTTTATTATTCTTTAAAACTGATACATCTTCCTCAACTTTCCATTAATGAAGCCAGCTTTTTCACTAATTTAGATGATAAAAATAAAGGGGGTGGTCCTTTAACACTTTACGCTTTATACTTTAGTGATGACAACTCCTCTTCAAATACTTCATGTTTCGATTTTCGGCATCCTCAATTTTCTGTAAATAGAGATAATATTATCAACAAAATAAAAATATATAAGCACACAATAGAATAAAAAATTGTGATTTTAAAATGTTTTAACGTCGGTCAATTTCCGCAAGTATAACTAACCAGCAGTTTCACCTCACTATCGTGGAAATTTTGCCGAACCCCATCCTTTATGTAAGATAGCGATGTTTAACGTGCCCAAGATAGCATGGTACATGGGACAGACGCTTGACTGCGAAGGGACGGAACGAGCGGACATTCAACTTTCAAGATAATGCCACAACTTCAATTGATGCTAATTTTACAGTTGTACTGAAAAGAAAATGACGCTACCACTGGAAATCGAACCCAGGACCTTTGGTTTCAGAGGCACACGTTCTTACCACTGATCCACCGAGGCTGTTAAAACAATATAATAAGGCATATTTATTTAGTAAACATTTACGGTGATACTGAAATACTAACATTTTATTTAAAAAAAACTGTGGCACTAACTTTGAAATTAAACTGTTTGGGCTTATAACGTACCCTGAATTTTACAAAATAGGTTTATTTTGTAAAATTTAGGTTATTCTGATGGAACTCGGAAAGAATCTTTGTTTTATTAATGGTTTGGATGAGTTCGTTAGCCAGGAAAATTGGACAAGGTTTTCCGAGAACATTTTAAGTTTTCTTTCGAAAAACATTTTTATCTCCGAAAATCACAAAGCTATTTTGATGAAATTTGGTGAATATGTTGTCTTGTGAAAGACCTTACTACATTCCAAAATTCAACTTTTTAGGTTTATAAAAAATTGAGTTATTTAAATTTGAAGCATTTAATGAAAATTCGCTACCATAACGCATTTGCTGCGTTCCGAACTTTTTATCTTTGATAATAAAAATACTGCAAAATAGAAACATAGAAAGAAGACATTTAACAGTTGGCTGACAAGAGTTCTAAGGAAAAAAATGATCACAATTTAACTCAACTTTGTATATACACGTTTCAATAATAAATTTGTTTGATAAATTATTCCTTTTAAAAATTGTTATCTTGACTTTCTGTTTCAAATAACACAGTAAGAGACAAGAAGAAATATCATTGTATGTTTTAGTTTCTCTACTTACAAAAAGAGGCTAAAGGAACGTTTCCCTTCGATATCGCTCAGTGAAAATGCACTGAAGTGTATTTTCAATATTATTATTTACGTCAAAAAGCTTATAGCCTCTAGTTGTTAAAAAAAATGATTTAAAATAAATTCATTCTGTAAATTAATTATATTTAAGGTAATCACCTAACGTTTAGAAAAGAAAGAGATGCTATCATTTAGATCAGATGATATTGTACTCTTTAGCAGTAGATGGGAATGACCTCCCTGTATGATAACGATTTGTGCATTTTAAAGGGGCAGACGTTAGCTTCAAAATATCATATTGCAGACAGCTCCATTCGCTAGACATACCACGTGGGCTTTTCCCCTCCTTAATGCTTACATGTACTCGAGCGAAACCGTTTCGACTCATTTACTGATTAAAACAAAAACGCTGTAGTTTTTGAACCAACTACAACATAGCTTTGATTGATAGAAGACCAGAAGGCAACGATGCGTGGGGTTGAGAATTGAGTGAGGGGTGGGTATCAGAGGGTAACAGATTGAAATGTAATGTAATGAAAATTTCTTAGTTATTTGCAGGCTATATTTCTTGGATTTGTTAAGTGCGAATTACGTTACGGACGGAAACGAGGCTTTAGAAGTAGAGAAAAGCTTGGAGGAGACAGCGATGGAGCAAAAGCAACGTACCTACCTCCAGAAAGATAGAGAGAGTCTCATGGTTGATATCGATTACTTTACGCACCCTAATATCAAGTGTAGCTATTTGTGTTGAGCTTTGTAATTCATGTACCTTATTTTTCCCACGTGACACCCCCTTATTCGTGACTTGAACTACTTAAAATTGAACAAAAAGCTCTTTCTACCTTATGTTAGACTTGTAATTAATATTGTTTCTTTTGAATACCTTGATTGCTTTGTGTGCTGAAAGGAAGGGGAACTTAATCCACCACCACTTCTGCACATATTTCACCAAAGGGAGGTTTGATAGTTTTCTTCCATGTATCTGTCAAAAAGTACATTAAACTTTTACCCGACGCCAGTCCTTTCATCTTTGAACTCTTCAAGTATACACATTTAGCAATGCTTGTCGAAGTTATTCGAGGATAAAACTTTGATGAGAGAGTAAAGATCAAAAGTTTTATTATAATACAAGTATGATTTAACTACACTTAAAACTTTGCAACTTGGTTAGAAAATGCATGTGTTGTTTTTAACTGAATGTTGCAAAAACACTGTAATGATGTGCATATTGACATTTTAATAAATGTGCATTTCGTTTCAAGGCATTTTATCTCAAGCTATTTAAACCTCAACATGAAGTGTTTCTAAATGTTTTGAAGTTAATGCAAATGACCCAGTCTTTTGGGTCTTCCATTAATCTCGATGCCCGTTCAATTAACAACAAATCTGGAGATCCAGCAATCCAGAAAATGTGTCTGTCGTTAGTACCTTGTTCATTTCATTGCATCCATATGCGGCCAGGCGTCATTTTACTGAAGAATTCAATTTTCCAAGCGTTAGGTGCACTTTTTAGCAAGTTTTTGTAAAAAAAACCTTTGAATTCAACTGAACGTGATTTAGAGGATGAAAAATAAGAAAACTTACCCTATAGAAGAAGAAGATATGTTGGATATAATTTTCATTTCTTTCGTCAACATGAAAATAAACAAAGTTTTTCTGTATCAAAACTCATTTTCTCTCTATCAGAGGGATAAATAAATTCATCCCTCTGATGACGCTAACTTTGTTAGTGAAACGATCGTCAGCTTTAAAACTGTATTGTGACGAATTAGGTTCTCCAAATTGTACTTCACATAGGTAAGGTTACGTTAAATTGTGAGTAAGCCATAACTATCCCTCCATTGCTATCTTAAGGTCTAATGTGGCTCACGCCTAATTGCCTTACATTTCGCCCAACAAATCCAGCCTCCTACAGAGGTCAATAATTTTTATAGGCGAAAGTTGACCCAGATCCTCTGGTGCAAGGTGTCTTGCCAAGCTTTGTCTTGGCAAAGAGCAGGTGTCTTGTCCTGTCCGCAGCCGGACAGGAACATAGCAAGTGCTCTGCTATTTCGTCACTCTCCATACACAGCCGGCACTCGGTCTCTTGACCGAGACTAATTCGGTGAAGGCCTTAGAGTGTGCTAATCCTGGCAGATATTGCCATTACTGTATTCTCCTTCTATCTGTCCAGATATTTAAGGTGCGTTTTGCTGTGCATGATGATATCCCCAGGCCAGGTTCTGGTCCGATAAAGTCCTCCTGGGCACCATCCCTGGCAAGCGCGTCGGTCACTACATTGCCATCAAGGTCTGAGTGGCCCGGGATCCAGACCAGTGACGCCTCATTGCAGCTGCCTAGTTTGTTGACAGTACATTTACAGCCTCATGCCGTTTTTGAATTACAACGGTAGGAAACAAGTGCCTTTATTTCAGCTTGGCTATCTGAATATATTTTTATCGATTTGTGTGTGCACTGGTTTTGTATAATTTCCCTTGCACACATCTCGGTGGCATGCACTTCTGCCTGGTGTATGGTTGCATACTTTCCGAGGCTAGTTGATAATCTTGCACCGGTGTTGCCCCCATATGCCACGGCTCCTGCCTCCTTACTGGTTTTTGAGCCGTCAGTGTACCAGCCTCCCTCTCCAGCCAAATATGAAGAGGTGGAATGTTTAAGAGGACTTCCAGAGCGGCCGATGGAGCGGTACTTATCGCGCCTGTTATCATTAGACAAGCTTGTCTCTGTAGCTGAGCCAGTTTGGCCCTCGCGATACCATAAAGTACCTTAGGCTACCAGACTATTGCTCCATAGCTTATCATCGGTCTGATAACGACTACATCGAGCTAGTACATCTGTTGTGGACTTGTTCCCCAGTTCTTTCCACAGATTCTTCGGCATGTCCACAGGGACCGTTTGGCCCTGCGGACTACATTCTCCAACTGTACGTCCAGTTGAGCTTCTTATCTAGAGTAACCTCCAGATATTTCTCCTGTTCCATAAATGGAATTGCTTCCCCCATAGGAATAGGTGGTTTTAATTGGTCCAACCTTATTCCTCTGGTAAATGGAACAATACTGGTTTTGCGGGGGTTCAGACATCTGCTCCCTCCGGTGCAAATCATTCACTACATTTAGTGTCTAAGTGAAGATTGGAGCCTGTGATAGGCATTGATAAGTACACTAGGAGAAACCCAAATCACCACAACACATCTTTTTAAAGATCTAACGTGGTTAGCGAAACGATCGCTAGGTCTTTAAAAAGATGTGTTGTGGTGATTTGGGTTTCTCCAAGTGTATTTAAATTTAGTGTCTCTTGAAGAATATTTGAAAGTTCCTCTTCAGATTTACCTCCAACCATTATGACAAGATCATCCGCATACGCCTGGACCTCAACCTTCCACAATTCCAGGATAGCCAGCAAATCGTCCACAAAGGGGGATAATACTCCTCCCTGCGGGCACCCCCTCGCAGACCTGATGCTGACCACCCCCCCCCCCCCCTGCAACGAGTTAATGATGGTCCGATTGTGCAGCATGCTACCGATCCAGCCACAAATGGTAGATCCACCCCTTTAGCGATAGAACTTCGCAAAGGGAGTTAGTGCATTGTTTAAATGCTCATTCAATGTCAAGAAACGCAGACACCGCCATCTCCCTGTTATCCAGAGAGTGTGTGATTTTCTCAAGAAGGTTATCGAGTGCTAATTCAGTAGATTTGCCAGTTTGTTGGGTATAATGGTGGGTATTGAGGGGGTACTTCACACACACTATATAGCAAGATCAGATTTCTAAGTAAAAAGAAAAAACAGTTTAAAGCATTTAATGTTGTTCCTAAAAGTCAAAATGTTTGGGGTTGACATCTTTGGGTGAGTTGAATATGAAGGCTTTTTCTTTCCAAACAAATACTTTATTCCTCGTCCCGACGCGTTTCGACCTTTTCAACTGGTCATCCTCAGGGGAATCTAGAATTTTACAAAGGGCTTGTCAGAAAAACTGAGTTTTCCGGTAGACTACTTCTGCGAGGGCAGAAGTCTTTTATACTCTGTATTGTGCCCTCGCAGAAGTAGTCTACCGGAAAACTCAGTTTTTCTGACAAGCCTTTTGTAAAATTCTAGATTTCCCTGAGGATGACCAGTTGAAAAGGTCGAAACGCGTCGGGACAAGGAATAAAGTATTTGTTTGAACAGAAAAAGCCTTTTTATTCAACTCACCCAAAAAAGCATTTAATGAATAAAAAAAATTGGATGCCACTGTGAATTAGCTACCATAACACACTTGCTGGGTCCAGTTTTGCTTTTAAACCGATTTCTTTGGACGACTACCTTGCCGTATGACTATATTTGTTTATATTTTTAAAGTTTAATTAACGGAATAACTTCACATCTTTAAAGCTAATTTATGAAAATTCGCTATCATAACGTACTTCCTGCATCGGCACATTTTATATGCAATTTCAGTCCTTAATATGAAATAGTACAGGCGAAGCTCATGTGTTTGGAAAAACCATTCCAGAATTTGGATGCTCTAGAAAGGAATGATGATTCGTAGTCAACTATTCTACTAGTGGGTAATTTGTTGCCAAAGGTGTGCGCATTTTTACTAACCGAGTTTTCCGAATGAAAGTCACAAGTAGGGGAACTACCGAAGCAATTTCTGATGAGCAATGTCTGTCGTTGAAGACATCGTGACGTCAAGAAATAATGCCATGTTTTAATTTTTTCATTGCACCACTTGTCCAGAAAGCTGTCATTTTAATTCAAAAACCCTAACAAGAAAAAACAAGCCCTTGTGAGGCTAGAGCAGAAGTCTCTACATCCATATTTAGGTGTAATTTTAGCTTAAATTTAAAGTGTACGTGTACGTCTACAAATGTATTGTCAGGTTTTGTGGCAATTTTACAGATTTCTCTCACGTTTATTTGTATTTAGGGGTAAATGCTGTAGGAAAAATACTTGGCAAGATGAGACAAATATTATGACAGTTTACTCATGCAAAGCTGGGAATCGGATATTAAAACTGCTGGTTCTCCTCTAATAGCCCGTGGACATTTCCGTTTCTTACTTTGGGAATTGTCACTTTTCTTATTTCATCGGGATCAATATTTGTTTGGGACGGTCTTATAAGTTTACAGCCAATTTATGGCCACGTTTACTCTACTTTTCCAGATTTCCAATTATTGGGAACATATTTCGATAGAAAAACTACAAGACATTCTTTCCAATTTCGTGTTATTCGCCATATTTTACAAGTCGCTGAAACTTCAGGAACTGAAATGCTATACGTTAAAATATAAAAGGTCACGATAAAACTACAGGGATTTGCCTCGTTTAGCACACTCCTTGTACTCAATGGAAATATTACTTTCAATCGGGAAATGTCACTTTCTGTTATTGTCTTGAAATACAGCAATTCAGATTGATTTTTCTTTATATACGATACTTCAGCTCAGAAAAAAATAACATGCCTTCATTTGACAAGGTAAGCATACGTTTATGAAACAAGGTTCTTTTTTTATTGTATTTAAAAAACTGCTGGTATATTTGTTTCATAAAATGATGATCGCAAACATTTAAAGAGCCGGTTTAAATTTATATTTAACAAAACAAAGACTATTCATGTTAATTACGATGTTTAAAAGTTCTATTCAATAAAATTGGCTCTAAAAAATTGTAATCGTATATGGATTACTTATTAGAAACGTTATAATATGCGTCTGAGCAGAGTTCTGTGAAAAAATAGTATGTTTAACCGCATACTTTTCATATTTATTTCATAATTTCAAGAAACTGACATCACCAACTGCTTTCCAAAATACAGAAGACTTAGACCAACAAATAGCGTCTCATCCTAGTTATTTTAGTAGTCAATTTAAATACCTTACATGTAAAAAAATATTACATAATATAATGCCCAAGAAATAATAATGTGGAAAGGGATAAGAATTTTTACAAACACTTTTGTAGAGTTTTCAATTCTTTTTTTACTTATTTAATCTCTTTTTCGGCATGTTTTCATCTAAATAATAGTGTTGAGACATGAGTTTGTGAGTGCCTACCATTCTAGTCTTTAATCAGTAATATCCTCAGGAAATAAACATTTTTTATTAAAGGTAGACCTACCGTAGAAAGATTCATATTGTGCTGAAGACATCTGGAACTATCTCCAAATCATAATATCAACCTTCAGCAAGATGATGCACTTCCGCATTATCTCACACAGTGACGAAGTAGTTACATGCAGCCATTCTCTGAAAATAGTTTATAGTGAGGGCAATCCGCATTTCCACTGAATCATTTTCTGTTTGATCACGTAAAAAATCAAGTTAATATTAAAGCTTGAAAGCCTGAAAGATTTGAAAAATCTACAAGAAATTATAACAAACTGTTATTTAAGTAAATAGACGTCAGACAGTCTTGTCAAATTCGACTTAACTAAAACCTAGAACTGTCTGATTCCAGAAAAACACAGTATCGACCTACTAAACTTTAACATGGAAGGCAACTTTTTTTTTCGAAACTCATCTGTGCCAATTACCAATATTGATTTGCAAGATAGTTGGTTGTCTGTTTAGAGCCAAAAATCGGCTTGCACATCAGCATCAACAGGTCAAGTTAATTTTAAGTCTCAAGAGTAGATTACTCAATTACTCTCGGTTTCAAAATATTTCGATTTTTAAATTAATGACCGAATATATAAAGGTTGAGCAACATTTCACTAAAAAGAAGAGATTATTTCACCCAAAAAAACATTAATTATACTGAAAGGAAAGTAAAAAACATCAAACGCTTTGTTGTTATGCACACAACATGGTGTTTCCCAGCATTTTCACATCTGACCCGAATTTAGCGAGCAACAAAACTATAAAGATCGACCTGTGTTTGTAGGAAGTCGTGTTTTCGCTAATTGATTCTCCAGAACCCGGGAATAGTGTCTAGTGTCTACCAAGAATCCTAGAGTCCCCTAATAGTTCGTGCCCAGACCCAGACGGACTCTAAGAACTTGTCTCCGACGAATTATTGCTCCAAAGTTTTTCTCTAAAAGCTTGTTAGTTGAGTGCATCATTTTATTTCACAAATCAACAATGATTCTTATACGAATTTATTGTTGTCCATTTAAAAAATGAAACACTTTAATTCCACGTCGTACATTAGCTAGTTGCTAGTTAACTGTTTTCTTTCTCAAATTTCTTGCTACAGAGAAAGGAAAGATAAATATAAGAGAGAATAAAGCGTGTGATACATGTTTCGGATACTAAAATTAAAATCGACGATGTTTGTTTTTCTGCTACTGTGGTTTCGGATCAGCTATATCATGTTATTTTTTAGTAAACACCCCTTTTTAATAATTTTAATACAAATTATGTCATAACTTTTTCAGTTAGAGCCTTGGTGGTTTGGTGGTAAGAACGTGTGCCTCTGAACCAATGGGTACTAAGTTCTATCTCAGGGTTCTCCTTTCGCTTTTTCAGTACATACTGTACAATTAACATCAACCGAGATTGTGACATTGTATTTGAGCAAGTTGCATGTCTGTACGTTCCGCCCTTCGGAGGGAGCGTAAAACCGTCGGTCCCGTGTCGATGCAATGTTGGACACGTTAAAGATCCCCACCCTCCTTATAAAAAGGCAGGGGTTCGGCCAAATTTCCAGGATAGCGAGGTGAAACTGCTCCCTGGCGTCCGTGATTGGCCATAGCAGTGAAAATAGACCGACTCTAAAAAAAACTTTTTCAGTTATTGGATATTAAAAAATAAATTAGAATAAGATAAAAACGGTTAACCATAACAATATACACACATACGTACATTTTCCGATTGGTCTACAGCTTTTAGTGCTTTTTTAAAATTAACTAATGAGGAGATTCCGACTTTTGAATTTTGAAAAAAATATATTCAAATAAGCGCGAACTAGGCCCCCTAGAACCCATATCCAGGATCGAAAACCGTTTACCTTTCAAATGTTTTTGGAGCTTTCGGAATAAATAACAGGTATACAAACATACGTACATTTTCCGATTGGTCTACAGCTTTTAGTGATTTTTTTAAATTAACTAATGAGGAGATCCCGACTTTTGAAGTTTGAAAAAAATAATCTTGAAATAAGCGCAAACTAGGCCCCCTAGAACCCATATCCAGGATCGAAAACCGTTTACCTTTCAAATGTTTTTGGAGCTTTGCGAATAAATAACAGGTATACAAACATACGTACATTTTCCGATTGGTCTACAGCTTTTAGTGCTTTTTTTAAATTAACTAATGAGGAGATCCCGACTTTTGAATTTTGAAAAAAATATATTCAAATAAGCGCGAACTAGGCCCCCTAGAACCCATATCCAGGATCGAAAACCGTTTACCTTTCAAATGTTTTTGGAGCTTTCGGAATAAATAACAGGTATACAAACATACGTACATTTTCCGATTGGTCTACAGCTTTTAGTGATTTTTTTAAATTAACTAATGAGGAGATCCCGTCTTTTGAAGTTTGAAAAAAAATCTTGAAATAAGCGCAAACTAGGCCCCCTAGAACCCATATCCAGGATCGAAAACCGTTTACCTTTCAAATGTTTTTGGAGCTTTGCGAATAAATAACAGGTATACAAACATACGTACATTTTCCGGTTGGTCTACAGCTTTTAGTGCTTTTTTTAAATTAACTAATGGGGAGATCCCGACTTTTGAATTTTGAAAAAAATATATTCAAATAAGCGCGAACTAGGCCCCCTAGAACCCATATCCAGGATCGAAAACCGTTTACCTTTCAAATGTTTTTGGAGCTTTGCGAATAAATAACAGGTATACAAACATACGTACATTTTCCGATTGGTCTACAGCTTTTAGTGATTTTTTAAAATTAACTAATGAGGAGATCCCGACTTTTGAAGTTTGAAAAAAAATCTTCAAATAAGCGCGAACTAGGCCCCCAGAACCCACATCCAGGATCGAAAACCGTTTTACCTTTTAAATGTTTTTGGAGCTTTGCGAATAAATACTAGCTTAACAGTGCCAAATCCGGAGAATAGGGTAGGTGGTTAACCAATTTTATCAATGGTTTGCAGTGCAATTAACGACTTGTAAGCAGTAGCCTTGTCTTGCAAAAAGAGCACTTCTCACTGATCACTTTTCTGTGGCATTTCTCACAATTTGTTCGCGTTATTTAGTCAGCACCTTACTAATTAGTAAGGTTTTACACTTTATTAGTACAAACTGCATACCTTAAAAAACAACAGTTTTCTATGGAGAGAAAAGAGAAACCAAAATTCCATTATATTTATTTCCATTTGATTATATCTTGCATAAGAGTATTTTATGATATTAGGTATTTTTAAATTTATTTGTTAAACATAAATTAGTCGATAAAAGAAATGTTTTTTTATTTAGAAAGTATGCGGTTTACCTAATAGTTAATATTATCATTGTTACTTGAAACAACAAGACCGACGTTGCCGAATTTCGTAAATATAACAACTAGTACCGCTGATCATTAACAAATTTCTTTACCAAAACGACAATACAGCTGCCCATCAATCTCACAAATTTCAAGGTTTTGGTTAATTTCTTCCTAACAAAAAATACGAGATGGGAAGTGTTTTTGTTTTTATACTTCACTGTTTTTTTAAACATCGAGTGGATTTAAAGGTGGAAAAGTGTCGATATTTTTAACGTCGCACCTTTAGACGACATTTGACTCTTGCTCAAAAAGTTTCGCCGTAATCAGAAAAACCAAATTAATTTAATTTCGGATTCATGTCTTGCTTTTTTTGCGGTAAGACTATATCCATATTTGAAGTGTATGAAATGCAAAAAAGAAACTTAAGATTTATTTCGGTGTAGGTCTTTTGTAAAGCAAAATACTGGATGTAGTGTAGTAATTTTACTTCTAAACGTCACACAGTCTGGGATATACATAATTAGGTATTCAATGAATGGCTTCTATTCAGACAATAAAATGTATTAAAATCCTTTTTTATGCGTTTCGGCCAACTGAGTAGTTATCTTCAGGGGTAAATCTAAAAACACAATAAAAAGGTCTGTCAGAAAACATTGTTTTCTGGTAGGCAATTGTGCTGGTTAAAGCGCAATGGTATCAAGACAATCAATACAGAAAACGTCAAAGTTAAATTCTAGAGTCAAACAGTCAAATAAGCTAAAAAGCTTCAGTAAAGCTAAGAAAGCTACAGTAAAAACTAAAAACGCTACAGAAAAACAATCTTAAAAGCTAAAATAGAGTCAAACATGCAGTCAAAGTAGGTTAAAAGTATCAAAGCAAACTAACACACAGTAAGCTAATGGCAAAGTATAGAAAAAATTATTGTGAAATTAAAAGCTATGGAGTCAACTGACAGAGTAAACGTAACAGGAGGCCACACAATCAAGCAGAAACCCCAGGAGTGCAAAAATTCGTAAAACAACCCATGACACAAAATAACTTCCATACTTACTTTTCAATTCTTGAAAATTGAATCAAAACTCTACGAAAGTTTGACCAAGTTGGAGCTTCATATATTGCACTGGAGGTCCAGCAACATCGCATCCGAATGTACCAGAAATCGATTCACAATCCAAACCCAATCAATATAAAACGAGAACGAAGCAAAAGGAGAAGTCGGCCATTTATGAAAACTTGAAACGGGTGGCGCTGTCGCGACGGCAAAACAGCGCACTAAGAGCAAATGACAGATGTGAGAGAAATGTTAAAGACAACCAAGTGGACAGGGAAGGGGAGCCACAGAACAGCCATCTTCATATCCATAATAACTCTGGCCACAGAAAAACTCAGACTTCAGCAACACTAGTTCACCAGATGGTTGTACAATGAAGGAAAGTTCGTTATGTCAGGGTTGGATAAGTTCAAAGCTTCACCATTGGAGCATTTGACATGCTTGAAAATCTCATACTCTTCTAAAATAAACTGTTCAACCCCAAAACTTGAGGGATGTAAGATATTGGCATCAGTATTCTTGTTGAAGCAGTGACCACTCACCCTCAAATGACAACCATAGATTGACGTGTCATTACCGATCACATTTCTACATCTGGGGTGTTCTGACACCCTTGTGCTTAATGATCTTCCGGTTCTTTCGATATAGACAGCATTGCAGTCGGGGGCACCACGTCTTAAACGACAGACGCCTGACTTCTTCAGGTCTGGAATATTATCTTTATTGTGAATGAACATGCTGCTGACTGTGTTCGTGGACTTGAACGAAAACTTCACATTGTCGCTTTTGAGACCACAATAAGTGACGGGGCAATAACATATTCTTTCTGGCTGGGCAAGAGGTAGACTGGTGCTCATTTCTACTAAGAGCTGACGGCTCTTCTTATTGACCATCCTGTCGACGATACTAACTGGATACTCGTTGTTGACTGTGAGTTGTTTAATAAGGTTTAGTTCTTTAATAAAATGAGTCCCCGAGAGTGGGACTCTGAAGAGTCTGTCGACCAGGTATCTGATTGGTGCCAATTTGTGCGACATATGATGGAAGGACTTGAACAGAATGAGGTAGTCGGTTCTAGTGGGTTTTCTATAAATGTCAAAACTAATGGATCGGCTACTTCTCTTCAACTTCAAGTCGAGGAAACTTATGGATGAATCTACTTCTAATTTCATAGTGAAATTGATGTTGACGTGTAGGTTATTAGCCAGCCCTGGAACAGGTGAAGCTGCTCTATGGTAGTCGACCAAACCACAAATATATCTTCGACATAATGTGACCAGGATGAAATGTAACTCGAATAAGGGTTATAGTCTCTGAAAACCAGATCCCTCTCAAAGAAACTCATAAAAATATCTGCGCAAAGGGGTTACCCATAGGGAGACCATCCTTCTGTACAAAAATCATATCATCGAACGAAAAGAAGTTTTGAGCCAGGCAAATTTTAATCAATTTTATTATCTGGAACGAAGCCTGTCACTGAATATTTAAGTAGTGTAGTAAGTCGCGATATTGGTTTTATGTGGAATCAAAGAAAAAATGTGAGCTGTGGCAAAGCTGCGTAAATTATCATGCTTAGAGACGCTGAACGAAATGTGTAACTTATCAGTGAATTTAATTTATTACCTTGATTCGAGGGGACATATATATGCTATACAGCATATGTTGCATCAGGTATATTTACATATTTCTTCAATTACAGATAACATTCCAAACTATTAATAATACAATAATTAGTGTGAATGTACGAACAAATTATGGCCGACGTATGACCAAAGAAATATTCCCGATAAAACATAAAAACTCTCGTAAACATAAAAATTACAAGTTTAATTTGCAATTTGATAATGGACCCTATAAAAATGGTAGATACAAAATGTTAACTTTTTTTATAACCATTTTAACTATAAATTGACTTTAAAGTATCTATTAAAAGGTCGTTCTCTATCAGCTTACAATACAAATGTATTTTTTATTTATACATTTATGTCTTCTGTAACATTTACGATAATGATTTTATCTTGTATAGATTCAACCAATATTAGTTTGGCGTTAAAACGAAAGTTTGGTATTTTTTTATACTTAAAATGTTTTATAATTTTTTCCACGACATGCCAGTAGTGTATAGTTCCTTATGAATATTTCACTGATCTGGGAATATTCCCGAGAATGTCTACGGAAATACCTGTAAGTGTTTTTACTCGTTGTATGCAGAAATTATTAAATAAAGAATTCGTCATGATTACTGCGCAGCTTTAGATATATTTCTTTGAAATGGTGAGTGGAGAGTGCACATCGGATGCCGCAGGGATCTATTCTGGGTCCCGTATTTTTCTGCTTCATCTGTAATAAAACCTTAAGTAATTTCGAAGAGGATGGTGATTTTGTTTGCTAAAAATATGTTTAATAACACTTATGACAAATCTCATTCTCTTTGGGCATTAAAGATAAATTGTTGTTTTAACAAAGTTATGACGGTTATTTTCAGATAGCTCATTCTGTCCAAATGCGTCCAAAACACTATCATAGGTTTAGGACAAGACACAACTCAAAATATACAAAATATTGCTTTGAGTTCCCATGGTACACTGTTAAATTTCTGGGAACTTTCTACTTTTATTAAATAAGCACAAACGACTTTAGTACTATTTTCTTACCAAACTAGAAAATATTTTAGTTTAGCGATCTAGACAGCGGGCAGGTGTAATATATAAAAATCGCGATTACTCATTTATTCAACTGATAGAGAAGAATTTTCGTTTTACATAAAAATGCTTTACCCACACTTCCCATGTCATTTCTGATATTTTTGCAAGACATTCACTCTGACCTGGCAGGATATATTAGATTTTATTTTATTTAGAGCATAATAATGCACATTATTATAAGTTAGGTAAGATATTGTCTCTCGACCGTAAACATCACTAATATATTTTTTTATTTGTTATATTGATTTATTTAATTGGCGCAGTCGGTAGGATATCTAAACAAACATATCGATAATATTTGTTTTGTTTCTGTAAATCATTAGCTATAAAAAAAATCCAACACCATTGTGGATCAAGTAGCCGAGTAAAGCGTTAGATAAAACTCGGTAACAAGTGTTGCAATGCATAGAGCAGTGAAGAACCAGTTCTGAGGATATTTCTGTGTGTACTGAAAGAAAATCAGGACTAATGTCAGTATTTACTATTTTACTGTAAGTACGTGTCTTATAGAGAGCCTAATAATCATTATCATTCTAATAGTTCAAATTCTGATTCTATTTCACTTTTGAGTTCGGTAAAATGTCAGGATCAAATAGTAATTAACTCCAATAAATCGCAGATAAGTTAGAATTTAATAGCCAATCAAGCAAATTCAAATACGATGGCTGTAAATCAAATTACAACTCTCGCCCTAAAATCAGGATACCTTAACATGCTACCCGACTTTGGTAAAGATACAGAACAAACCATTGGCGCTATTTATAAAAATAGCAAAAAAATTCATCAATAAATCTGATTATTTAGAAAATGCTTTTGACTTTCAAAATGGATATTTGATGTCTGGCATTTTGTCAAAAATCAAAGGGTAAGCCGCTGTATATATCTCCTCTTGTGCTGTTAAAAATTGGGCAAACATAAAAAGTGCTTTACTGTATACATACTCTGATAAAATATATCTAGCTTAAATATTGAAATGACTGAAAGTAAACAGGGGCAGAATGAAACGCAGCTTGATTTTCATACCATTTCATTAATTTACAAACTGCATATTTAACTACACATTGCACAGAATTCCAAGGAAATGTATCAGTAGGATATTTTTGTAAATTTGCACTTCGCATATTTTTTGCATAACCAATTGGATATACAGGGTGTTTCAAAATAAATATCGGGGTTTTAAGGCTTCGTAGTATTCATTACATTTAACTTACAATGATAAATAATAGATCAAATGAAAGAGCAACTCAAACAGTTTTTCCTACAAGTGATAAAAATCGCATGGCGTCAGATCGGACGAACGTGGAGGCCATGCAAAACAAGCTATGTCATTCGGCTCCTTGCGGCCAATCCAGCGGTCGGCTACAACGTCGTTTAACTAATCACGTACTTACTGAGTTATGCCAGTGGGACGACGCACCATCTTGCTGCCAAATAGACTTATGTGGTTCAGCTTCTTCAAATTGAGGAAAGATTCATGGTTGTAGCGCATTAAGATAAAAAACACCGATTATTGATTCAGCAAAAAAATAACAGCCCATAAACTTTCCGACGGGATATGGCACAAAAAACATTCAATTTAGGGGAGTCTCGTTGCAACTGTGCCATTTCGTGGGGATTTGCTGCCCCTAGATGCGCACATTATGAGTGTTCACATGTCAACTTAGGTGAAATGTGGATTCATCACTGAAGACGAAATGATCCAGAAAATCTGCATCATCATGCAGTAACATAAAGTTGGCACGTAAACCGTAGTCTGAAGGTTTTAGAGCTTGTAACAACTGCAAAGACAGGCGGTGTCTTATTATTATCACTTGGAGGATTACATTTGAGCTTAATATGGAACGTACGATGCACAGTAACTACAGATCGACTCCTCGCAGCCCTCGAAAACTTCAAAACACAAAAAGCTTTCTGTTCACTAGTCTCCATTTTTGCTACCAGCGCTTTCTAACAGAATACAAAGGAAACAGCGCATGCGCACACGTGTACCAACGAAACTGAGTGGCTCTTTCATGGGATGTATTATGTATAATTGTAACTTAAGTGTAATGAATACTAGTGTGCTTATTGCGATGCGGGTTTCGAAATCAAAATGTTTCAATTGCGGGGAGAGAAAACGAAAGAGAAATTTTGTATTGCGTGGACTGTATGCAGTTTGAAAGAGAGATATGACGGCAGTATAATTATAATCACATAAAAGGCGTGAATGGCCAAAACACCACTTACCTTACGATACTGTCGTCTTTTATCTCTAGAGGGTAATTGACTCAATTTGCCCCCGCGTGCCACGTAACTAGCAAGTGTAACAAGGGCTGTTTTTCGGGTTTTTTTACCGGCAGGTGTACTATTGAAACCTATGCGGCACACATATATTGTTCTTTGGTGGTAGTGGTTCTTCTGCGGAGCGTTGTTTTTCACGCGAAGTTCTGAACAATTATACTACCGTATATGAGCATAGGAGGAGCGAACAACTAGTGTTAAGGCGTCTCGTCTGGAGGATTAGACCTCTAAAATTTACATATTTCTTAGTAACCGTCTTTGTTATGATATCTACCATCTGTACGCTGTAATTTTAAACATGATTAGGAATAACCCAACAAGGGTCATTTCTTGTTAACAATTGACGACAGGCATGCCAACCTATGTCAGGTAGCTAGGTAGAAATATTCAATATTCATAAAAAGCAGTTCTTCTATAAACTCGACACAAGCATCACGCTTGTGAGCATAATCACTAATCATTTTAGAGTTCTTCTTCAGACTCGACACAAGCACCACGCTTGTCATAGCACAATCGTAATCATTTCGTAGAGTTATCATGTACTCTAAAGCATACCATCTTATAAGTAATTTTCTATAAGTTTACAGTTTGTTATTAAATATTAAGTGTTACAACGTCAGCGTTTAATTTAACACAACATAATCAGGTCCTTCGAGCTATCAAGAAACAAAAACAAATAAAATGTGGTACATCAGTACAAAACGTAATTAAACAACTAGAAAGGCTTAAAATCTTGATAATCATATTGAAACACGCTGTACTGTGATGATAAAATCCAGATTTATATAGTGCTTCGAATATGTTAACTAATGATAACCAATTAGAAATTAACAACGCCAAGAAAAAGCAATATTAGTCCAAAATTTAAATATCCAAATAACCAAAACATTGACTCTAAACCGATTTTGCGAAATTCGCTACCGTATTATGCTCAGAACTCGCACGCTTATGTTTCAAGCTTTCAGTAAAGCCGACTTCAACCCGCGATTAACTCATTTAATATTTGTTTACTAACCGAGAGGCTCTATAAATAATCAGACGTTACCAGTTGACTGGTCATTTCAGAAGTTTTTTAAATTATTTTTTAATTGGCGTTACCTGGAAAGACAAAAAAGGAATGTATGTTTCATGTGACAAAAAGCCAAAATTTACATTACCGGTAGAAGAAAAAAAGAATGTATGTTTTATGCGACAGAGAGCTTTCATCAAGTCCATTACCAAATGAGCTTAAAGTTGGAATGCATTAAAACTAGATGCATCACTGTACCAATGAAATGCTTTCAAAATATGAACTAAATATTAGAATAGAAAATCCAACGCAGGTAACAATTTATAATCGGCTTAAGCCATGCAGGAATTCAACAACTAACCGATTCGTCGAACCTTACATACACAAAACCACATTATTCATAAGCAAAACCCGTCCGTACAACAAATACATGCATTATAATAATGAATTGAATAATGATTCTATCTAGAATTTAATATATTTATGTAAATATATCCCAACATAGCAGTTCAATCGATACATTGGCTGTATGAAATCGTTCCCTGTCGATGTAATCTAACTTATAGAGGTAGATTATTAGGGGGAAGTACGTGAAATGCCGCGGAATAAAACTCCAGGTAAGCCCCTCTTGTCTGTGTCGTAGTTCACAGCGCCTGCCAACGAAATGAAACAAACGCGCTATTTACGGAACAGAATAAACACAATAAAAACTCTCTATTTATTGTTTAACCTGGTGTTTATAGTAGTTTATATCTAACGTGCATTTTCAAGAGTCTAGAAACAAGAAACAAGTTCTTCCTGCATATCTAGCGGGTGATATATAAAGCAATTTTTATTATAGCGTCCTTTCTGAGCAAGCGCAGAAAGTACTACCCGCACAACTCGCGTCTATTCGATACAACGGTGCTGGTATTTTATTCCATATTCAAGATTATGTTGTAAATCTAGATTGTGCCGTTGGTTACTGGTCGTAAAGTGGTGTAACTTTAGGAACATCTTGCATATCACTAAAACCAAATTACAAGACGACTTTAAATTTTACGCCAAGTAACTACATACATGTTCTCACGTTCCGTCAAATAATCTAACAACATTAACATAACTCGCATTTATTTTTATGTTTCTGCTAGCTTCAAATTATATACACACAAATTTTAAATTAGACCTCTTCTTCATGAGGTATTCATTTATATTTATGGGGTCAGCAGCTACATGTTCAGTCCAGATATTAAATCAAAAATTCGACTGGTATTGTCCAAATATAAAGTCGAAAATTCCACAGATATCCAATGGTCATTGACAAAATTGGATATTATTTGTATGAATAAATTCCTAGCTTATAATGACCGTAAGTCAGTTCTCTAAGTCAAATTTTTATGCAAAAAAACGCGATATTTATTTCCTGATTCTAACACACTTATGGTCATTAAAAAAGCGATACGTATGTCAAAACTCAGATCTGATGAATAATTACAAGTCGTGTTTTCTTTCAACAGTAGTTTGTATTAAATTAAAATTTAAGTGTACATCTATCAAAGGCAACACAATGCAAAATAAAATAGTCCCAATGTATAAAAAGTTAACAGCAGATAAACGATGTAGAACCAATACCAATAGTAACTGTAAGCGGTATTGGTAGAACCCTGTGCACTGACCTGGTCCACTGAGGTACAGCTAAACAGATATTATTTATAACAGGGCATCTATATCGAAACAATAAATGACGTTAAAATTTGATATGATTGCGTATTTGTAAGCTGAATTTCGTATTTTCATTTTATTTTTTTCCAGTTTATTTACCGAATACTCGTATGCTTAAAATAAAAATGAAAAAAGGTAAGATGCTTACTGGCAATTAGGCCATTGCTGACCATTTTTGCTCATCTAAACTAACTTATCCTCCACCTTGAGCTCGATCTCAACGACGACAGTGATTTGAAAAATCATCCGCCGCCGGTAGGTCTCGAACCGTCGTCCCCCGAGTCCGTATTGGAAAGTCTAAATCGAGTTTCCCGCACGGCCACGGAGGCGCTATGCTTAAAATAAAGTAAACCACTGAACACAATACGTTACCACAATAACGAACTTTCTGCGTCAAGGCTTTTTAGCTACACTTTTTTCTTTGGCGAAGAACTTCCCACAAAACAAAAACCACAACAAAAGGCAAGAAAATATAATAAAAAACCCACCCCACTAGTTTTTTGCTCAATATTTCCGTAGATGTACATAAACATAAACAAAGGGGTATTTTACATTAGTTTCCAAGGTAAAAAAGAACAGAACAAGGCTATACTCCAGACTGAATTTATTAAGTAAAAGTCCCAGGCGAGCATTCTACCACTGAAACACCGATGCATACGGTGGTTCAATGGTAGAATGCTCGCCTGGGGCTTTTACTTAATAAATTCAATCTGGAGTATAGCCTTGTTTTATTCTTTTTTACCTTGGAAATATGTCTAACCCAGACGTTGTGACGTTCAGAAATTACATATTTTACATTAGGTTTTGGGATGACCACTTTTTTTTGTCGGCCACCAATGAAACTAGCATGCCTTGATAGTACCTCATACAACATATGTAATAGCGGTAAAAACAGATTTCAAAAGTATATCTGAGCCGAGATATACAGGTTGAGCGCTATTTCTATCTCAGTAAATATGGCAACTAAAGCTTCGGGGAAAAAACTACTCGAAAGGTTTTTTCAAGTACAATTCATGTAATATTTTTTTATTTTCTTATTCTTGCCACCAGATGGCGCTTTTTTGGATGAAACTTTTCGAAGGCTGTTATCTCAAAATATACCTATTACAATGTTATCTTATTTTTACTTTTCCTGAAACATAACGTGATATGTCAATATCAGCAATTGGATGCGTAGTTGTTTTTTGACGTCAGAATCGAAATGTCTGTGAAAAGTTGAATAACTTTCCCCATTTGAGCCACATTGTAGCTTCAATAATAACGGATATAGCTTTTCTAAACGATTCTTGTGAACACCCTGTATTAGAGGGCTGTAACTCAGACAAAACACATGGAACAATATTGGGGGTTTCAGGAAAAGTAAAAATAAGGTAACATTGTAATAACAATATTTTGAAATAACAGCCTTCAAAGAGTTTTAACCGAAAAAGCTCCATCTGGTGGCAGGAATAAGAAAATAAACAATATTACATGAATTGTACTTGAAAAAACCTTTCGAATAGTTTTTTCCCGGAGCTCCAGTTGCCATGCTTACCGAGATATGAATGGCGCTCACCTAATGAATCACCCTGTATATCTCAGCACCGATACACTTCTGAAATCTGTTTTTACCGCTATTACATATGTTGTATGAGGTACTATCATGGCATGCTTGTTTTATTGGTGGCCGCTAAAAAAAGTGATATCCCAAAACCCAATGAAAAATGACGATACCCCCTTAAACACATCTTCGTTTTGGGTTCTAGAGGCCATATATCGCGGTCATTTCAAAAACAGTTTGCAAAGTCGTACCTTCGATACTTCTTATTAGGGATAGCGAATTTTCTTAATGATAATTCTCTAAAATAAAACTGAAAGTATAATTACCCCCTGCTTAACAAACTTCCGGCCTATGGCCTACCACCAAAACTCTGTACCTGGACAGCAAATTTCCTCTCCAACCGGAGCATTTTTGTTGTCGTGGATGGCCATTTCTCTAAACTGTATCCAATTAATGCAGGAGTTCCTCAAGATTCAGCTTTAGCCCCTACTTTGTTTCTTCTCCACATCAATGACCTCTCTAGAACATCCAACCCAGTTCACAGTTACGCGGACGACAGCACCCTCCACTCAAATATACAATATTCTAAGCCTGTCTCCTTAGTCTAATTAGATGAAGATCGCAGACTCATAGAGGGTTCTGTCTCCGTGAATCTCCAAAAAATATTAGACTGGCGAAGTAGAAATCTTGTACAATTGAACCCCACCAAATCTCAGTCTTGATTTCTAACTCGTAAGAGATACACCAGCCCTAGACCCATCACAATGAACAACCAAGTTATTCGAAGTAATGAGTCCGTTTCACTTGTTGGCATTTCTGTGGATCGAAATCTCAATTGGCACCAACAAGTCACATCAATTGCAGAAGCGGCTGCTAAGAAATTAGATTTCATCTTCCGGGCTCGCAAATACTTTTCACCAGCTAATCTCTATACATTATATACTTCATAGATAAGGCCAAACCTCGAATACTGCTCCCACATCTGGGGTACCGCTGCCGCTTCTACACTCGCTATCCTAAACTCCATTCAAAAGAAATCTATACGTCTCCCTCACCCAAAGGCTGCCATCCCTTGCCCACCGACGTGCCGTTGGTGACCTCTCTCTTTTATAGAATTCTGCACGGGCACTGCTCAGAGGAGCTTTCTTCCATAGTTGCTCCATCTGCTGCCCCCAACAGATATGCCAGGGGAACAGAGCGAATGCACCCTTTTACTGTCCAGGTCACCAGACATAGAACATCTTGTTATGCCCGCTCGTTTGTCCCGAGGACTTCCAAGTTGTGGAATTCCTTGCCGGCACATGTTTTTCCTTCTCCTCCGAACCTCTAAACCTTCAAGTCCAGAATTATACGTATTTCAACAACAAAGTTGTTTTTATCCATCCAAAGTGTTCAGTGTCGATCGATATGTTAAAAAATATGTACATTCAAGTTATGCCGCGGGCAAATTTGCTGTCAATAATAAAAAACTGAAGCTTAGCGCTTGCATTTATATTTTAAATCGGATTCATTTTTCTGTTGTAATATTTTGTGTTCCGATTAATAAAAACAAGTTATTTGGAAAGCAATTAACAGAAATAATTTTATAAAATTATATTGCCGCGATATATATATTTTTTATATTCTATTGTTTGTAGAAATTTTCAAATTTCAAACAGTTTATAAAATAAAATAATAAACTAACCTTCACAGAATAAAATGATAAATATTTCATTTATATTTTCGTATTGTAAATTTAATTTCGATTTGCTATATTGGGTAAGCCTCCGTGTTCATCAATATATGGATTCGTAATAGATCACTAGATAGATGGATATGTTATTTTTGTTGTCAATAATTATTAATACCTGTTTCGTATTGTAGACACATAAACTCCATTAAACTCCAATTAAATTTTCAAAGGTTTTCTCGTAATTCTTAACCTTTTTGCGCCAATCAAAGTTAATCTTTGTCTGTAATATTTAATAGATTTTGTTGACCACACCAATATTTTCATCTTGTGTCCTCCTCTAACCGCCCGTGGCACCAAAATTATTTTATTTACCAAGTTTTCCTCTAGTTAGTTATACGTTATAGTAGTTAAAAAGTCCCTTAAAAAGTTAACCTTTAAATTTAAAATATACACTAAATTTATCACAATTATTTTGTCCACTTATGCAGAAACCCGAAGTAGTAACCATCATAATGATAATAATTGTCTTGTTAGAACATGTAAACAACAACGAAATGATCTAATTAAAAATCAATCCGACGCGAAGACAAAAATTACTAGGTAGTAGTAGGTACACACGCTCTGTCAAAAGTCCACTACAAACTGTTAGTGTGTAATTTAATAGCGCACAACAGATTGCTTATTCGGTCGTTTTCGACGAAGATCATCAAGATTCGGCGATCATTTCGCACTGAAGTATCGCATTTCACGAGAGCGCCGAAAAATGCATACCGCCGCCCGAGTGCTTTATATGTCTATAGATGTATATAAAGTCTGCAACGATTAACACTAATTATTCTGATTCTGTATTCTGTATTAATGGCTGCCGACTCTCTGCGATCCTCGATATACTAATTGTGTTTATTGAATGCAGGAGGTAAAAAAGTAAATAATTTTTTTTTTTAAATATAGCATAGCAGAAATATTTTTTCCACGGCAGGCAGCAGTGCGCGCGCAGGGGCGCACTTATTGAGGAACCGCCCCTGCTATCACTTTCTAATTTTAAACATATAAAAGCTGAAACTGACCCGAATGTGAGTTCTAGGGGTCTAAATACTTTTCAACAAGATATAAATTTTTCCCAATTTTTATCATTTGAGTGGCTGTTGGGGTTTTTACCGTTTCTGGCGATCAAATGTTTCTTAATAATAATTCAGAATCATTATTGTACGTGAACACATATACCTTATAATGTTACATATAATAAATCATCTTATTTAATGGGTTTCTAACTCGTAAACTATTTGTTTTCCAGCTATGTTCTTATATATAATCATAATTTGCTTCTTATTCATTTTCTCTAATGTGAAATTTATTTTATTTTTCAGGTAAGAAACTCGTACATATCAATATAGTGAATCGCACAAGCTATGCATTAATGTAAGTAACTACTATTACATTTATAACACTTGGACATGCTACGTTTTAATTGAGTGTTCTATATACACTCTCTGACACTGAAAGTGAAACACTATGGCAAATCTGTTTTTATTTTTAAATTAAATGTTATACCCAAGCCAAGTATATTAAATACAAAATAAAAGACGAGGTTAAAGGTTCATAAGGCCGCAAGAGATCCTTCTTTGTCTTAGCAATTTTTTGTAAATCACTATTTGAATGAAACTTGTGAATTGCCTATAATAGAAAACCACTAAACAGATTTTAATGCGGACTTTATTTCTATAAATACAAATCATTTAACTGTGATAAAATTGGCCTTCATTGTAACAACTAAACTAAGAAACTACCGTAAGGGTACTACTTTAATTTGTGCTATCTAAACTAAATAATAATAATGATAAATATAAGAAGTTCTCAACTATCTGACGTTTATATAATTATGTATAGGTGCCAAAATTATACTAGTAGAAATGTTTGCAGTTATAACATATTTTTGGCAGTAAATGTGAAAGAGTGGTTTTGAAGATGAATTTAAGTTTGAAGCTGGCTGTCGAAATATTAGTGATCGACAAAATTAAAGCCACATGAAAATGTGGACCAAATTTATGAAAAGATGGTTAAAGCAAATCGTTTTGTGCAGTTTTATTTGGAACATACTCTTCGTCAAAATTGTCTTCTATACAAGGACAAGCTTCGCTTATTTGTCATTACACATTGCATAATTATTTATATGTTATGTGTATAATTATTAATATGTTATTATCATTATTATTGTATATTGGAAAACAATCGTCTGGGGCAGCATACGCCCATAATAAATTATTTAATGGCCTACAGTCACAGAAATATCTCTCAGGTCTAAGGTTAAGCACACTGAGACCTTAGAGACGATCTCCAGTAAAATTTGGGAGTAGGCAAATTGAGACCCCGTAATCGACCTACAACAACCCAACCTATCCTTATCCACCGCTCTAAGGCAGTAGGTTGATTGAGGCCTTAAGAGTTCATTTTCTTTCATATTTGCTTAACCTCTGTGGTTCCAAAGCAGGAGCCGAAAGGACGACTAAAACCTACATGCGGTTCAACCCGAGAACCAAGATATATAGTAGGGTCCGGTTTTACGAGTAGCAAATTTAACGAACTTCTCATTTAACGAGCAAATTTTGGTGATTTGAATGAACTTGTGTAAGAGACAATGCTAAAATGTTTCTGATTTAATGAGACCGCTTTTCAAGTTTTAGCGAGGTAATTATTGCGTTGACCCGTTCACCTTTTTATTGGGATACTCAGATGTGCGAAAGTAAAAAAAGTAAAAAATATGACCATTCAGACACACTCGGACCAGATGTACATGTTTCTTGATTGAGGTATGACACCAATGGGTAATAAATTTTATTGTACACAACACAAGAGAAAATATTTAGGGGTTCTTTTACTCAGGCAATGATACAGTCCCTCTTACCACTTGAAATCAACGTTCGTTAGTTCGATACAACTGTACATTTGTGTGGCTTTTTGCTTTTTGTTTAAATATTTAGCAGGTGAATAGAATCTTGTTTACACAATGTCCGCGTCCGGTATTAAAAGAAAACGCCTTACCATTGAAGAGAAAATGTCGATATTAAAACAAATGAAAACGGGAACGAAAAAAAAGTTATGTTTGTAGGCAGTACGGTATTGCATTGTCTACATTATCAAGAATTTTAACGTGCGAGAATTATATTGTCCAGGCTAGTGGTTCCAACACTATTGACAACAACAGAAAAAGTCTAAAAACAACCGACTTGGATAACTTGGACAAAGCATTGTTTCATTGGTTTAAATATCAGAGGCACGCAAATTTTGACGTTGGAAAGGGTTACAGGAGAGTAGTCCGGTTTGTGCACTTACATATAGGTATATACAAACATACATTTTTTTGTAGTTACTTCTTAGTTCTAATATAACGAGATCCAGTTTTTACGAGATATTATTGCTGGTCCCTTGACTCCACGTTACGTCCGGATTCTACTATATATATATATATATATATATATATATATATATATATATATATATATATATATATATATATATATATATATATATATATATATATATACAGGTGAACAAACTGTTTATTTATCTCTCTGATGACGCTATCTTTATTAGCGAAACGAAAGTCAGGTCTTAAAACTGTATTGTGATTAATTGAGTTCTCCAAATTGGACTTTTCAGTAAAAGCTTTTAAAAGCAGATGTAGTACCGAAAGCAGTCGTAGTCCTTTCTAAATATGTTCCTAAAGAGTGGAAATATCAAGATTTTAATGTGAATTTGAAAGCAATTTAAAACTCGTCTATTCGATAATATGCTAACTCATTAAAGAGATAGAATATTCGTTTTCAGGCAAATTATATCGGACTTGGTTTAGACAAAATTGTTGTAGTTTCAATTTCAGTGAGTATAATTTTCATAATGTATTCCGTTAAAAGAACAAAACAGCATTATTGATACTTGAATTGAGAACACTAATAATTAAATAATATACTTATTGACGCAGTCTTGTAGCGTTTATTAAATGTACAAGGATATCCTGTAATTAAAAAAATTGCCGTCTTTGTAAAAAGGTGTTGCTGGTCGAGCGTAAGTGTATAATTTTTTCATCTTTATATCATACTGCTCTAATTAATTTACATCAACTCAGTGTGAGATAAGTATAATTAAATATCATTAGATTCAAAACAAAAAAATATTATTACGGTTGAGTTCACGTTGTTTCCTTATTGCCTGTGAGTGTGGAACACGTGCAATATTTCTTTGGATTATTTTTGTATTTTGCTGTCGTTTCTATAAGTGGTCCAAAAGTAATGTTATATAAAGCAGCACTCGAATACTGGCACCTAAATTTTCTAAAAAATGGGTTCAGTTATTTCATTGATGTTTTACCCTTAAATTTAAGGTAGCACATGCATTTTCTACAAGACGATGCACCGGCACACTTACCTGTTTAAGTATGAAATTCCTAAATGCAACGTATCGCCAAAGATGATAGGTATTGGCAGATCAATCCGTTGGCCAGCTCGTAGCCCGGATTTTAACTCACTAAACTGTTTTGTTTGAGATCACCTGTTCTGTTAGAGTTCAAAAAGTGCCTCCTTCGGAAGCAAAATCGTCGTGTTTTATGGTTTTTTGAAATTCTCAGTAGTTCTCGGGAAAACCCTGGTGCAACCTTTTATAATGTACACCTGTATATTTATTATATTATTTTACCACTTGACGTAACTTATAATGATAATAATAGATAGATAGATTAGATTAGTTTAGATTAGATTCATTGTGAGTGGGCTATTCCAGTCCCTCCACCGAGACCTTAGTTCTATTGTGGCTCACGTATATGCTTAAATTTCACCCATCAAGTCCAGCTCCCTGCGGGGGTCGATATTTTTTTAAAGGTGAAAGTTTGGCAGTTGTATTGCCATCTGAGTAAAGTCGCTTGCCCGTTTCGAAGCTAAAAGAGTGATAATCTCTACGAGTTCATCTAGACCTGACATCCGTCAGTGTTTGACTCGAGGCGGTACCATGAAGTCCCGTTCTCGAGCAGCATCCAATATCCAGTAGTAATCCACCCCTAGAGATATCAGCTCTTCTCCGGGTTCGTCTAAACCCGACAACTACCAGTGCTAGACTCAATGCGACATCCCATCGAGCATCACCCAAGCGTGGCCCGTTTCGAAGCACACAGCGTGGGCCTCAAACTCCGGGTGTATACCAGTCATCAAAGATCTCAATCCCTCCGGGTCGTCTGGACACACGACACCCGCCAGCGCTCAACCCAGGGTGGTATCATCTGGAACGCTGCTCCCAACTAACAACCAAGCGAGGCCACTTGTCCATTTTTAAGCCCACAGTGTGGGCGTCAAAATCCGGGTGCATATCATTCCCCAGAGATATAGCCTCCCTCCAGGCGCACCTGGACTGGACCCCCGACAGTCTTTGATTAACTCGAGGCAGTACCATGAAGTACCGCCCTCGAGCAGCATCCAAGCGGGGTCGTTATCCGGTTTCGAAACTCACAGAGTAGGCCTCCATCTCTAAGTATAATCTACCCCTAGAGATCTCAGCCCTCCTCCGGGTTCGTATAGACCCGATACCCGCCAGTGTTTGCTCAAATTTCACCCAACAAATCAAGCTCCCCGCAGGAGTTGGTTTGCCACCTGAGTGAAGTTGGTTGCCCGTTTCGAAGCTCAAAGAAGGACAACCTCTGTCCGAGTTCGTCTGAACCAGATATCCGTCTGTGTTTCTCTCGAGGCGGTATCATGAGTCCCGCACAGCATCCAAGTAAGGTCGTTTGTCCCTTTCGTAGCTCACAGAAGAGGCGTGAATGTTGAGTTGTAATCCACCCCTAGAGATCTCAGCTCTCCTCCGGGTTCGTCTAGACCTGACACCCACCAGTGCTAGACTCAAGGCGACATCCCATCGAGTCCCGCTTCCGAGCATCACCCAAGCGAGGCCGTCCGTCCGTTTCGAAGCACACAGTAGCGGCCTCAAACTCCGGGTCGTCTGGGCACCCGACACCCGCCAGCTTTCAACCCAAGTGGGTATCATCTGGAACCCCGCTCGCAGGTAACAACCAAGCGAGGTCAATGGTGAATGGTCAGTTTCTAAACCCACAGTGGAGGCCTCAAAATCCGGGTGCAGATCACTTTCCAGAGATATCCGCCCTACTACAGGCTCATCTGGACCAAACCCATGTCAGTATGACTCCGACTAGTCGCCCCTTACGGCAGTCAGGAGTTAGACACAAGGTAAGAGTGTTACTCTGTTTTGTTTAGAGTGGGCAACTCAATCGTATAAATCGCGAAAAGCAGCGGGCCCAGGGTACTGCCTTGAGGCACTCCCGCGCACGTCACTTGGTAATCCGAATATAAAACCACTTCTTTCCTATCAGTAACCTCAATGCATTGCTTTCTGCCCGTCAAATATGTTTTGAGTAAATTTAAGGGAGCACCCCGCACGCTAGATCTCTCCATTTTAGAGAGAAGGATGTCAACACTCAATAATTAATAATCTAGTAATTGTTACATTTGAACTTTTTTTTTAATCTGACTTGCGAGATGTCTTTATACAACTTTTATTTTATGTAACCAAGCTTATTTTCTGTAATTTGCGAGACCCGAATGGTGTTGCCACTCAAAATCCCCTACTCTGTATATATGTATATTTTTTAGCCAAGTACCCTCGCTCGGACTCCGTAGGAGCCAAAAAAAAGTTAGAACCTTTAAAGTATTTTTTATAAGGCAGCTGATAGTCACTTGTAACTTTAAGCATATTATCTACAAAATTTTATAAAAGAAACCCCTTTTGCAAACTTCACCTTTTTTTCGAAAAAACCCTACATTTTAGTCTGGTCAACGAACTCGTTCAAGCTTTTAACTAAAATGTTTACATTTCATTAAAATCGTGTAATTACTTTTCAAGTTATTGCTCGAATTCATACAAGTTATTTAATATTAAGAGCTTTCCTGGCAAATAAAAAATGCTTTAGACAGTAAATACTACTTTCGACAATATTAGTATTGCTTTTGTTTTTAGGTACAAAAAGCATTTTAATTAAAAATGAGTCAGTCGAGATAAAATGAAGACAATAAACGTTTTGAGACCTCAGTATCATTTAAGCTCCCCGATGTGTACGGTAATTAGAGCAAAAACTCTTTGTAGAGGTTGAAAATATCATCCGAAATGAATCTTAGAGATGTCATCTGTCTAATATTAAGCGTACTTGTATATTGGAAACAGTTGACACAGTTGACAAGTGTCTACCTAGAATTTTAATGAATGTGCCGTGTTGTTGAATACAGGAGCAGGAGAATCTTTTGAAAGGTCGTTTGACATTCACAAAAGTCAGCAAAGGAGAGATGATCCGATGTCCTGATAGTGACAGGTGGTAGAGAGAGAGTCTTTGAAAGTGGCAATTACGCACTGGAACAAATGCACGCCTCGTTCCAAAACAACTAATTGCTAATTCATTGTAGATTGGAACTGGTGGAGAGCACCACAGAGAGCTTATTCGCACTACCCAATAGTTACGATGATCTATTATGCAAGGAACTTTGATTAAATTGGTTGACCGGCGAAGTTACCGAATACCCCAATTTAGAATCCATTTTCAAAGAGAACAAGTAAAAATTGACCGGCATTCATGAAAATTAAACACTTCAGTGCTTTCAGACTAGCTCTTTGCTTCGGTTCTTAATTGTTTCTATTCATTATACCTATACAATATTCACTAGAAAGATTTACTGGGGAAAGAATGCCCTATTCTTATAATCAGGAGGATTTGTACCAAGCAAAATGCTTTTAGTTTTCATCTCCACGAGCTTACGTTCTGAATTGTTGAGATTTTCTACTCTAAGACTCAAATTAGGTTTTCTACAGGCTCAAGATAAAACGTCAGACGATTAAAGCACGATGTTTTATACAGACAAACAGAACAAAAGGCATAACATTTAATTTTTATTGTTTTTTTCTCGCTTCCATTAAAAAATTATTACTAGTTTACAACAAAAAACTCAAATAAAATCCATTATTACCTAAAATACAGTATGGCCACTTGAAAATGATACAGCCGCGTTTTAGGCTGATTTTCGACATCGGAACACTAACCCTTAAGCCGTGGTGCGATCTACCCCTGAAATATTAAATGACAAGAGGGGTCAAGTAGCACATCATTTTCAACGGGCCTTATTTTTAGTTAATTTTCTCAGAAAAAAATTACTATTGAGGAGATCCTGACTTCTGAGTTTTGAAAAACAAATTCAATATCCGGGATCAGGTTCACTTTTTATATGTTTATATACAGTGCGGTCCTTTTTATTTGGAAGCACCCCTGTAACTTTGGTATTTATAATTCGATTTTAATGAACAAAAGATCAAAAGATATAAGATAAAAAACTCTATTAATACTGTGGAAATTGTTCTCTATGTCACCTGAACAAGGCCTACTAATGCAGTTTTTCTATGTGAAAAAAATAGGAAAAAGGGTTAAGGCCATTGTTATGGAGAAAATAAGTACAACACTGCATTCGGCATCCCTTAAAATAGATATGTACCAAATTTCATCAAAAAAGAAGAATTATCAACCATTTCAGAGAGATTCATTTGTGTGACTCTAATCATATGGAAACACTCATGTAATTTTTGTATTTATAACGCGATTTTTTTTTGACAGGTTCGCAAAAAATAGAAAATGAAGAAGTCTATAGATCCTGTGAAAATTGTTTCTTATGCCATTCGATCATGGCCTACTAAAACTATTTTCATATATTTTGATAAAACTTGGTGAGTACCTTCCTTTCGCAAGTGGCTTGGATAAGTTAGTTAGCCAGGAAAATTGGACTTGTTTTTCCCGGAAAATTTTGCGTTTTCTTTCGGATAATTTTTATATCTCCGGAAATAACAAAGTTAGGGCAACCATATTGGGTAAAAGTTAGGGCAACCATATTGGGTACGAGGGTTTATGCCATTTAAATAAAGCCATGTACCAAAATTTGGATCCCTACGTTAAAAGCAAAAGAAGTTATAAGCATTATAGTTTTTCTTCTTAAAACGCCAAAAAGTCGCAATTCAAAACGTCAAAATTGACATGTTCTAAATAAGGAACTTGTGTGTGTTTTCTTTCTTTAACGTCGGCCTATTTCCGCGACTATGGCCAATCACCGACGCCAGGGAGCAGTTTCACCTCACTATTCTGGAAATTTTGCCGAACCCCTGCCTTTCTGTAAGGCGGGTAGGGATCTTTAACGTCCCCAACATCGCATGGACACGGGACTGAGGGCTTTACGCCCCCTTCGAAGAGCGGAACGTGCAGACATGCAACTTGCACAAACACACGGCCAGAACCTCGGTTGATGTTAATGTTACAGTTTGTACTGAAAAAGTGAAAGGCGTACCCTGGGATCGAACCCAGTACCCTTCGGTTTAGATGCACACGTTCTTACCCCTGAACCACCGAGGTTCTAAATAAAGAACTTGAAACTAACATTACGGGCGATGTAGCAGAAATTTCGTAAGAAGTGTGTTCTATAAAGCCTTAAGTTTCAGATTCAGCCACCATTATCCTTCATTTTACTTAAATATTTGGAAAAAATGAATTTCAAATAGACCCTTTTTCTGATGCTTTAGTTGTGGTTTCAACTATAGGGTTATAATACATGAAGAAAAACTTTGTACCTACCCCTTGTTAAGCACATTGCGCGCACGAAGCAATGTGAAATTTGGCATAGTTAAAGTGCATATAAACAAGTAGAGCAGAAAAATAAAATGTATGTTTAATATGTGATTAATAGATTAAACATTGCTTTCTTCTAATTAGACGAGCGTCTCGCGACAGTAAAAACTTTGATGAGTTTTATGTCGTTTTAACGAAATAAAATACCTCCCTGACTATGCTGTGTACACACAATCCTCCCAGCTGACCTTCCTAACCTGCCCTGACATCAGTTTGCCTAATCAAAAGCTAAAAGAAGTTAAAAGGGAAAGGAAATGTTCATTATGCTCACATAACCTTGATATATGGCAGGGTTGATTTTCCTTCTCCTTTTAGCTTTAAATTAGGCACACTGGTATCAGGGCAGCTCAGAAAAGTCAGTTGGTAGGATTTTGTGTAGCATCACGTTAGGGGGGTCTTTTATTTCGTTAAAACAACAAAAAACTCATCCAAGTTTTTACTGTTGCGAGACGCTCGTCTAATCAGATAGTAGGATTGATTCCAAGTGTGACGGGTAATATAGTCATATCAATGTAAAACACATATTACTTCTAAATTTAAACATAAAAAAGTTATGGGCAGTTAAAGAAAAAAAAATGGGAGTTTTTCTCAAAACGTCAAAGTCGCAATTTGAAACCTCAAAATTGGCAATGTTTAGGCAAAGAACGTTAAACAATAACGGATTGTGAAAAGAAAATGTTGCAAGAAGAGTGTTCTGCGAACCCTTAAGTTTCAGCTTCAACCGTCATTGCCCTTCACTTTACTAAAATATTTACAGAAAATTCATTTCAGATAGACCCTTTCTCTGATTGTTTGGCTGTCGGTTTAGTTAAGTTGATGCTTTCGCTGTAGGTTTAGTGAAGTTTATGGTTAAAAGGTCTATAATTTTTCGCTAATTTTCGTAGAACAAATTCGTTAATGCATTTTTGCAGTTTTTAATCGAAATATGATGCATGTTTGTAAGAAAAAAATCAGGACGCAGTAAGTGCATTTTGGTAGCGAATTTTCATTAAATCCTTCAAATTTCATAACCCAATTTACTATTAACGTAAGATTTGTTGGCTAGGAAACCAACATTTAAGTTTATTTTCGAAAAATTTTTCTAGATTTTCAAACAATGAGTAATTTTGATAAAAGATAGTACATTGTTTCTACTACATAGGCTATACCGGTAATCAGATTGATGCCTGCTCGCATTTGCTATTAAAAACATTTTTATGAAAATTCACTTCCATAACGCAGTTGCTGCGTCCCGAACTTTTTATATAAATAATCAATTAATAACTTTTATAAGAAAAATAGATAACCACAGGGCCAAGACATATTTTAAAACTGTAAACAATGTCCAACTTAAATATAAAACTTCGTGTTATAGGTGAAGATAAGAAAATCACGTGGTTTACGGTACCGTAGGGTATAATATTATGTGATGGTTGGTGCTCCTCTTGTTTGTTAATCAAAGCATAGTTACCCTGTTGGATTGCTATTATTATATTAATGCACTATGAGGATGGGAAGGCTTAAACTGACACGACTATGCATCATTGAATGATACATCCAAAGTTAGTAAGATCAGTTAGTAGATGAGTTCCCAAGTAGAATAATTGAATTATTATACGTGCCAAATTACACAGAACACCGCCTAACTTTCAGAATTATCGACCAGTAGTTGGAGAACCCAATCAACCTGATTGTGCAAGTAGCTATCAAAAACCAGATAACTAAAGACTAAAACTGGTTACAGTGTAGACAAACTGACAGATTGACTGCAAAAATTTGCCGCAAGAACAAAATAAGGTTATGTCCATACTGCTGTAATTTTATGTTGATCTGCGGCAAAATTTCAAGAGTTGTCAAAGCCACAGAAGTCTCTACGTCTGTAATTAGATCATATTGCATAATTTTTTTATGTATTATGTGTATACTTTGAGACTACTTCTCTGGCTTCACTATTGTTTTTTTTTATAAATGAAGAACTAAGCCAGCGCGTAAGCTAACTGGAGCCAGTGGCCGTTCTGAATTCTAGATGTTCTAGGATGTTCTTCCACGTTTCTATAACCGGTTTCACTGGTTGACAGCATCCTCAGACAGCGGAAAATGGATTTAATACGAAATCATGACACCTGCAAATAAAGATCTCTTGCTATTTTATGATGTTTTGAACAAAAAATTCTTTAAAAATGAAAATAAAATAAAATAAAAATCACGGATGACTCCTTCAAAATGTCTACGTGATGTATGTCAATATTTAACATAAAGATAAAACTAACCTGTAACAGTAATAACTATAATAACAATTACAACAATAAAATAGCTAAACAATAACAGTAATAAAGCAGAGTCTATACAATGAAAATATCGACACACCACAACTCATTATCTTATTAAAACTTTTTTGGAAAAAAATATTTTGTTTGATTTATTTAATTATGAAGAAGACTATCCAAGAAAGGGGAAGCCGTTAAATCAGTTTGCTCATTTACAACAAGGTAGCTTATGTCGTGTATGTGCTTTTTTACTTCTAAAACTTGAGAAACGTCTAGTTTACTCTTGCTATTACAAAAATGTAGTGGTTCTATGCAATAATATGCTTTGAAAATGTAGATTTATGAGCGTGGTTGTTTCTAAATGTAGAAATATGTCCTTTGTATCTGGTGTTGAAATTTCGAGAAGTTTGACCGATGTAGATCCGCTACAATGTGTACAATCTAATTTATAAACTCCAGCTTTTGTCAAGAAACAAGATTTTTCTTTCACGTTAAATAGCAAATCACGTGTCGTGTTGTAAGGTTTAAAAACTACCTTTGTATTTGTACAGGTATTTAAAACTTTTGATATGTTTTCTGAAATGGTTCCAAAATAAGTTATCGGAACATAATTGTTGTCTTTTTGGTCTCTAATATTTGGATAAATTGAATTAATTGCTAATTTGTTTACTTTTCTCTATCATTTTATCTGTTATTTTAACAGATTAGCCATGATCAAATGCTATTTGCTTAATTATTGAAATTTCTTTTTCATAATTGTTTTGCGACATAGTTATTAAAAATACGCGATGTATCACAGACACACAGCTTTGATGAAAAAGAGTGACATGAATCGTATGGTATGGTTGTGTCAGTGTAAGTTAGTTTCCCATATATTGGAAAGTCAAATTAATTATTTTCTAACTTCCTAATCGTTAAGTCTAAAAAATGTATAACAACTATTAACTTCTTCTTCTAAAGTAAACTTAATATTTGTGTGAAGGTTATTAATAAAATTTAAAAAAATTTATTATCCTTAAAAACATGCTAAAATATCATCTACGTATCTGTACCTACCAAAAGATATTATGTGAAATTTCTGATGTTAAAGTTTGGTTTTCTAAGTTATCCATAAATATGTTGGCTACTAAAGCAGACAACGGACTGCCCATAGGTAGGCCTTAATTTTTATATAAAAGTCCACAACCACCAAATATGTATAGTTAAAGAATTTTTTGGTCAAAACATCATAACATAGCAAAAGACTTTATTTGTGGTTGTCATGATTTCGTATTATTTCAATTTTCTTCTGTCTGAGGATGTCGTCAAGCAGCGAAGCCGGTTACAGAAACGTTGAAGAACATCCTAAAACATCTAGAATTCATAAGGGCCACTTGCTCTAGTTAGCTTACGCGCTGGCTACGTCCTTCATTTACGAAAACAAAAACCAACAGTGAAGCCAGCAAAGTAGTCTCCAAGTCTGTAGTATGGAACAGTTTCACCAATTAAGGACAACAACAATCAATAAATTTTAATATATAATTAAATCTTAGCAAATTTTCGGATAGAAGAGGTTATTTTGCGAATTATAAAAAAAAAAGCTTGCCACATTTCTATGAAAATTCGCTACCATGGCGTAGTGCTGCGCCTAGATTTTTTTCATTTCTAGGAAGCTTTTTGTTTTGAAAATAAAGTCGCTACTGTGGTGACCTTTGTTGCCATTTGTTTTGCTCAATCTCTTTATTTTGTGATTATCATGACATTTAAAATACTTTTATCGGTTTAATTTGACACCCCCTCAGTGTCTAATTTACATTACGTTTTTATGCTTCCTAAAATAAAACTGAAACCGCGTATAAAAATCAATTTTTCGGGCATCTAAATATCAAAATTGTTTGAGATACTATCTGTACCTAATAATTTTTGATTTAATGGTGTGTAGATTTGATTTTTTCTAAAACCAACCGGTTTAGCAAATTTAGTTTCAGTTCAGAAGTAGATTGAAAGGAAGATAAGCTAATATGTATCCATTTTAGTGCTATTTCAGTAGCATAAACTGGCGGTAGCAGAATATAAATAAAACCACTTTAAAAACGTTTTATTTAAATGATGTGCGGATAAAATTAGAAAACAGGAAAGACACAAACAAACACTCATCGGCGTTTTAAGGTGTTTTTGACAGTGTTTCAAAACATATGCACTTAAGGGTATCCTGTTTATGTCTAGGGGAGGGTCGTTTCAGATTGTACCATTGCATTAGATAGTTTTATGTCCATCAGCTTCTAAGTACCTAATAAAAAGCCGGAAGGTGTGTTAAAATGCAAAACCCATATGCGCCTACAATCATTAGATAAAAGCACTAATGCTTTTTTAGATAAAAGTATTTTTGTTTGACTCCTCTTTAATATATCTTAATAGTCAATTCATCATGCTGAGAATTCGAATTAGTGTCTGTTTAAGGATTTAAAAAAACAAGATACAAATTTGTTTATACGTTTTTTATAGCTGAATCCACTTTAGAACGCTGCTTATTATTATTTTGATAGTAGAAGAATTCTCATGAAACTAGAAGTGCGCTTACATATTTTTTAGAGTGATAAGATAAAGTTATATTTGTTGTTTAGGTGCTCACAAATGTATAATTTATAAGTTATCATCTGTTTTTATTTTGTTTTTACCTTACACGTGCCAAAGAACTGTTTCTTTTAAGTTTATATAGTCAAAATAGTTTCACAAACTACAAATGAACTCGGCATCTTTTTTTATTGTTTTTATTTGAACAACACACCACGAGGGCTTACAGCCTAAATACTATCGTACCGTGGGTGTTGACAAGGAGGAAAGAGGCAGCTTGTTAATTCTGGACTTGAAGGTTTGGAGGTTCGAAGAAGGAAGAACATGTGCCGGCAAGGAATTCCACAGCTTGGAAGTCCTCGGGACAAAAGAGCGGGCATAACAAGATGTTCTATTTCTGGTGACCTGGACAGTAAAAGGGTGCATTCGCTCTGTTCCCCTGGTAGATCTGTTGGGGGCAGCAGATGGAGGAACTATGGAAGAAAGCTCCTCTGAGCACTGCCCGTGCATATATCTATAAAAGAGAGAGAGAGAGAGAGAGGTCAAAACAACGGCACGTCGGTGGGCAAGGGAGGGCAGCCTTTGGGTGAGGGTAGGGTCACCAATGAGACGTGTAGCTCTCTTCTGAATGGAGTCCAGGATAGCGAGTGTAGAAGCGGCAGCAGCACCCCAGATGTGGGAGCAGTATTCGAGGTTTGGCCTTATTTGTGAAGTATATAAGGTATAGAGATTAGCTCATGAAAAGTATTTGCGAGCCCTGAAGAGGAAACCTAATCTCCTTCCTGATCTAATTATTTAATGTTTTCTTGCATTAAAATCGCATATTGTGGTGTTCTGGTATTGTGAGAGTGTTTATGCGATGCGAAACGCGTGACCGCCCGTGGAAATGCATTTATTTGTGCTTTACATGTACGTGTTTAACCGTAAAGATATAAACAAACAGCAGAATCGCCCCAAAAGCCACAAAAATAATAACAGAGCTATGCGCTAGATATGTATTTCGACAACAAAGTTGTCTTCATCAGTAGCTGTCGCTAAATTAACTGTATCGGCAAAATTATCCTATCTATATACCTAAACTATACACTAAAAATGATGTAATCCCGATGATGCAATACGGGATGATGATGCAATCCCGGATGATGCAAGACCGTATGATGCAATATCAGATGCCTCTGTTTCGCCTTGCAATCTATTACTGGAGTTTTAGGTTACTTGTTACGTAGGTAACATTATGCTCGATTGTTGAGGCTCTTCAAGCAGGTCATTTTAACCATATTTAAATTGTTATACCGAATGTGCAGTTTTTTGGTGAGCTCACAAAAAATGAATTTAACAGCGGATGTTATTAAGCACCATTGATTGCCAATATATTATGCAGGCCTAATTGTATTTGTATAGGTCCATGTATTACTACAGCACATTGTTTTTATTAAAGCATAATACTTGTGCTGCTGCTGTTTAATTGATCTGTGAATAGATGGGTCAATATTATACCTGGCATTATTTGTTGATCACACCATTGACTTACCAACTTATAGAATTACAGTAGAAGTAAATCACTTTGCTTCCTTCATGGTTCCTGGAATATACGGAGAAGTCTCATTTCTTACTATTGGGCGTTTAAAAACTATTTATTTCTACAAATATATTTTCTTTTATTGTACAAAAAAAACATGTTCGCCTCTGTGACCAGTTTTGTGATCTGTCTAGAGCTTATTATTGCGATAATACTGCAAACTGCAGATAAAATAAGAACAGTTTTATTGGAGTGTAATGAAACTTCAATCAAACCGGGATTAATAACTGCTTTCACATGACTGGTACATAAATTAAGAAAAAAACTTCAGTGAATTCATTCGATTGTAAAACATACCCCGTTTCAGCAATTGAGTAAATTCTGTCCAATAATAAAAGTCAGATACAGTCTTCAATAAATAACATTTTGATGTAATTGATGTTCTATATCAAAAAGGCAGAACCAATCAATTGCTCTGATCATTTAGATTGCTTTAATATCGCAGCTATTACGAGCTTTGTTGCCAAACATAATTTACCACGTTTCACTGAATCTAAAAAGTTTTTTCTCTTAAACAAAAAAACAAAAATGCGTGACGCAGCCAGTGCGTTATTAAAGCGAATTTTCATAAAAATATTTAAAATTCCAATAAACCGAATTTTAACCTTCGATTAGGCGCGCCTCATAGCGTAACACGATTAGTCGCGGTAGGTCCGTCGAACCTACAGCTCACAATAACACTGTTTGCCGATATTTTCTGGAGATAAATTTAAATCTTTTTGCCGACATTGCCACTCAATATGTATCTATCCCATCGGTTGGCCAAAAATCAGCAAGATGTTGATGGCCGCCCCGAAAAACCCCTGCCCGCTATAAAAGACCTTAAAACGCCTCAATTTCTACTCTATCCGTTTCTCGGCGGTCCCGTGTACAGGCAGACTTTTATGTTTTATACAATATTCTAAGCCGCTTAGGCAAATTAGATGAGGATCGCAGACTCATGAAGGGTTCTGTCTCCGTGGATCTCCAAAAAATATTAGACTGGGGAAGTAGAAATCTTGTACAATTCAACCCCACCAAATCTCAGTCTTGCTTTCTATCTCATAAGAGATACACCAGCCCTAGACCCATCACAATGAACAACCAAGTTATTCAAAGTAATGAGTCCTTTTCACTTTTTGGCATTTCTGTGGATCGGAATCTCGATTGGCACCAACATGTCACATCAATTGCAGAAGTGGCTGCTAAGAAATTAGGTTTCCTCTTCCGGGCTCGCGCATACTTTTCACCAGCTAATCTCTATAGCTTATATACTTCACAAATAAGGCCAAATCTCGAATACTGCTCCCACATCTGGGGTGCAGCTGCCGTTTCTACCCTCGCTATCCTAGACTTCATTCAGAAGAGAGCTATACGTCTAGTCGGTGACACTACCCTCACCCAAAGGCTGCCATCCCTTGCCCACCGTCGTGCCGTTGGTGACCTCTCTCTTTTATAGATATCTGCACGGGCACTGTTCAGAGGAGCTTTCTTCCATAGTTCCTCCACCTGCTGCCCCCAACAGATCTACCAGGGGAACCAAGCGAATGCACCCTTTTACTGTCAAGGTCACCAGACATAGAACATCTTGTTATGTCCGCTCTTTTGTCCCGAGGACTTCCAAGTTGTGGAATTGCTTGCCGGCACATGTTTTTCCTTCTCACCCGAACCTCCAAACCTTCAAGTCCAGAATTAACAAGTTGCCTCTTTCCTCCTTGTCGACACCCACGGTACGATAGTATTTAGGCTGTAAGCCATCGTGGTGTGTTGTTGAAATTTAAAAAAAAACGAGAAAAAAATCACGCTGTAGCAGATAACAAGCAAACAATGAAAATAAAAACACTGACTCTAGTGGACGCCCTAAGTTCAGCGGACCTTAACTATGTCTGGTCAAGTTTATTCGTCAATTGCGGGAAATATACGACAGCTATCAGCATACGGCTTTAGGAAACGATTGTAATTATACCCTTCTGAGGGTTACGTTTGGTCGCATTGAAACTCACGACCAAGAAAGAAGCGCAAAATCGTCAACTTCCGACAACTTCACGAAAATTGAACAAATCATGCGCCAAGAACGGAGGATCACTCTTGATTATCTCTGCATTTTGGTTCCTGAGGTTTCTCGAAGCACTATTCGTAGAACTTTAATTGAAAGGTGTGGCAAGATCGGTCTCACGAATGCCCACAGAAGACCACCAAAGGCAACGCGTTGATTCTTCCCGCAAATTTTTTCGCCACTATGCAGGCGAAAAACACAACTTTTTAGATTCGATTGCCATAGGTGAAACTTGGGCGTTCCACTTCACATCTTAGATAAAACAGCAATCGAGTGAGTGGTGCCATTCCTCTTCGCCTAAACCGCGAAAATTTAAACAAACCCAGTTTTGGGATCAAAAAAGGTTATTGTTTGTCGACTTCATGAGTCCTAGGACCACAATGGACGCTAAGTTGTGGTGTTGTGTAAAACTCAGACGGGTGATTCAGAACCGGAGAAGAAGAATGTTGACCAACGGCGTATGACTTCTCCACGTCAATACTCGCCCTCATGCGTCGTCCGTAAAACTCTCACTTTCCTGCATCTTTTATTAGAATGGGACGTCATCACCCACCTAACCTATAATACGAACTTTGCATGACTTGTTTAATAAGTTAAAAGAACTGAAAGAGACTTCAGCGACAATGACAAGGTGAAAAATGAGGTCAAACGCTTGTTTCCCCAATGACATGCCGGCGAAGCGGTATGACATGGCCATACAAAAACTGCCACAATGTTTACAAAAATACATAGACCGAAATACCGATCACGTAGAAGAATAGAAGAATGTTCAAGCTTTAAAATGATGTATCAACTACTGAAAGTAAGCCTTTGTATATATTAAAAAAACTCTGGACGCAGCAAGTGCGTTATGGAAGTGAATTTTCATAAAAATGTTTTTAATTACAAATATATCGCTCTAATGCGAGCAGGCATCAATTTGGTTACCGGTATAACCTATATAGTAGGAACAGTGGTTTATATTTTATCAAAATAATTATTTGAAAATGTACAAAACTTTTCGGAAAATAAACTTTAAATGTTTCTGAGAAAACTGGTCTCCTAGCCAATGAACCTTAGGTTAATAGCAAATTGAGTTATTGAAATTTGAAACATTTAATGAAAATTCGCAACCAAAACGCCCTTGCTGCGTTCATACAAAAATTTTCCGAAAGTACAGTTAAATGTTGGTTTCCTAACCAACAAAATTTACGTTAATAGCAAATGAGTTATTGAAATTTGGAGGATTTAATGAAAATTTGCTACCAAAACGCACTTACTGTGTCCAGATTTGTTCTTACAAACATGCATCATATTTCGATAAAATATGCTAAAATGCAGTAACGAATTTGTTCTACGAAAATTAGCTAAAAATTATAGACCGTTAAACCATAAACTTCACTAAACCCACAGCGAAAGCATCAACTTAACTAAGCCGACAGCCAAAACATCAGAGAAAGGGTCTATTTGAAATGAATTTTCTGGGAATATTTTAGTAAAATGAAGGACAATGACGATTGAAACTAAGACTTCGGGCTTTGTAAAACATTATTCTTGAGACATTTTCCTTCCATAGCTCATATTAGTGTCAGGTTCATTGCCTAAATATTACCAATTTTCACGTTTAAAATCGCGATTTTGACGTTTTGAGGAAAACCCAAATTTATTTTTATTTGAATGCCTGTAACTTTTTTGTCCTTTAACCTACGGAGCTAAATTTTGGTAGGTAACTTGCCTATAATGAGATAAACCCGCGTATGAAATTTGGTTGCACTTGCTTTGTTAATTTTGGAGATATAATTTTTTTTCGAAAGCGAACATAAAATTTTCCGGGAAAACCTCGGCGGATTTTCCTGGATAACAAACTTATTCAAGCCACTTGCGAAAGGAAGGTACTCACCAATTTTGACGTTTAAAATCGCGATTTTGACGTTTAAAATCGCGATTTTGACGTTTTGAGGAAAACCCAAATTTATTGTTCTTTAAATGCCTGTAACTTTTTTGTCCTTTAACCTATAGAGCTAAATTTTGTAGGTGTTTTACCCATAATAATATAAACCCGCGTGTGAAATTTGGTTGCCCTTACTTTGTTAATTCTGGAGAAATAATTTTTTTTCGATTTTTTTCGAAAGAAAACACAAAATTTTCCGGGAAAGCCTCGGCGGATTTTCCTGGCTAACGAACTTATCCAAGCCACTTGTGAAAGGAAGGTACTCACCAAGTTTTATCAAAGTCCGTCCATTATTTTTTTAGTTATAGGTGTGACACATAAATATATATATATATATATATATATATATATATATATATATATATATATATATATATATATATATATATATATATATATATATATATATATATATATATATATATATATATATATATATATATATATATATATATATATATATATATATATATAAAGTCTGAAACCGACCTCGGATTTGGGTTCCAGTGGTCCTAATTAGCGCTCATTTGAAGAAATTTTTTCAAAATTCGAAAGTCGGGATCTCCTCATTAGTGAACTTTTTTTTTTAAGAAAATTCACTAAAAAATTGGGAACCTCACTTTTGGGTTCACTCGCGTAGTTTTACTGCAACTAAAACGATTTAGTTGCAGCCGAGTGTGTGTATGTTCGGTTATATTAAAACAATGTTTATTTTGTGACATATCGGTCATACTTACTAAAATGCCTCTATTTTCTAAAGTGAATGATTTTAAAACTAATTAACAGTAAAAGAGTTTCATTTTCACGTCTGTATATACTTTACGATGAACATCTAATCATGAGAAATCGATTTTTTGGCAGGATTAATGTTAATTTTGCTAATCAAAGTGCTTGAACTTCTAAACGAGAACCTAATTAAGTTTTAGTGCGTCATAAAAAGGGAGCCAATAGTTGCAGAAAAGCGGGAGAGACACTACGAAAATAAATTAGATGCCATTAATTGTATATAGATCTAGGGGCACCCTAGTGTCCACTAAAGTGACCTGTCATTATCAGATAGTTATTGAGCCTTTCCAGAACAGATAAGTGAAATCAATCGTTCTGAAAAAGCTATTCTCTCACAAACACACGATTTCGTGTTTAAAGTTAGCTACTTTCTTAAATTAATTCCAATAGCTGTGATTTGATTTCCTATTTAATGGTGTCAAATGTGTTTAAATGTGTCTTTTAATGTAAGCGAAATTAAATCTAGGAGATTTAACCTCGTATTAGATGAGAAAAGAGAAGCGATTTACAGCAAACATCTAAAAGATGACCATATATAGGTGGTTCAAAAGTAACGGTACACAGAGTAGCAATATATTATTTCCTACAAAATATTACGATTAAGCCAAAAGTCCAAAAGTTAAAATTAAAAGAGATACAGGGTGCAAAAGTAAGAAATTGGATTTAGATTTTCCTTGAGTTTTTCATAGTAATAAAAAATAATTCATTCTCAATTTTGCTGTCGCAGATATAGGGGGCGCTGCCTGTGGTAGGTACCCACGAAGTTTTAAAAATAAAGGACTTTTATACGACTTTCCAACCCCTATATCACCCCCTTAGAGGTGGCATTTCGGGATAAAAAGTACCATATCTGTTACTTCAGGTCATGGTCTGTCTGTTTGACGAGTTTTATCAAAATACGTTCACCGTTTAATGAGTTATTGAGTAACAAACATACAAACATCTATACAAACTTTGAACCCTTATTTTACACTCTTGATGGTTCACTTCCTGAAAATGCTGACACATGTATTTTATTATTTAGAACTATTAACCTTCATACCGATTTCCCGGAATTCCACCCCTAAGGGGTGAAATGGGGGTTGGAATTTCACCCATTTGGGGATGGAATTTCTGGATAGAAAGTACCCTATGTGTTAACTCAGATTATGGCCAGCTGTTTGCCAAGTTTTATCCAAATCCGCTCAGCCGTTTATGCGTGATAGAGTAACAAACATTCAAACTTTCACATTTGTGATATTTTATTATAAGAGCCTCGGTGATCCAGTGATGAGAACCTGTGTCTCTGGATCCAAGGGTACTGGGTTCGATTCCCAGGATTTCCCTTTTACTTTTTCAGTACATATTGTAAAATTAACATACACCGAGGTTCTCGCATTGTGTTTGGACAAGTTGAATGTCTTCACGTCCGGGTGTGGGGGTTTGGTGGTGTAAAGCCTTCAGTCATGTACCATGCGGCACGTTAAAGGTACCTACCCTCCATACAGAGAGGCAGGGATTCGGAAAATTTTCCAGAATATTGAGGTAAAACTGCTCTGGCGTCGGTAATTGGCCATAGTCGCGTAAATAGATCGACGTTAAGGGAAGGAACAAGTAACTTTTAACTGGACAAACTTACTATCCTAATTATTGACTGAATAAATATATTGTAGTGCAAAAGTATAGAGAGGTGATGCATTTTACAATGTAGAAGAATACTGGTCATCGTAATGATGTTAAATACAGAATACAGTACACAACATATTACAATCTCTGAGAATGTCTGTACCCAACTGGTCGGTCGAGTTGAAAATTGTTCTAAAAGAAAAAGAAATTAAGGAATTCACTCTTCAACTCTTCTTGCAATACATCGTTATGTTTTCATTTCATTGAATCCTCCGTGATGATTCAAACCGGTCCAAACGCCAACTGTTAGACCTTGCCGTGTTGCCATGTTTCGCGTAATGTGATGATACCATTCAAAAGATAGCTCGAGTTTCGTGGTACTTAGTTGCCATAACGAAAGCACTATATAACGAGATATCAGGGTTGGGGTACCTATTTGCAAAACGTAAAAGATACAGCGAAATGAACACTTATCTAATTAGGTTTTAGTGAATACAAATAAATAAAATTAACTTAAAAAAATCAGCAAGTAGATAACCATGTATAAACAAAGGATTATTAAATAAATTAAGACTGTAAAAAATTGCTACAACGCAAAAAACATAAATTTAAGTAAATGTAGCAATAGTGCAGACGTACAGACAGAAAATATCAATTTACACACCATAAAATGTCCGGACGCAGCAAGTGCGTTATGAGCGAATGAATTTTCATTAAAATATTTCAAATTTTAAAAAGTTAATGATCTTGAAACTTTAACTTTTGTGCAGGTGAGTAAACGATTGAATAAAGTTTATCGCTTAAGGGTAATTTTTTTAAATAAAATGTATATATTAGATTAATTACTATTGAGTGTGCCCATTTAAAAATTATTTGTGACTGTACAGCGTGTTCCAAAAAAGTAGGGCAATACAAAGCTCTTATTTTTTATGCAACACCTGCGTATTATTCGATTTTCGATTTATGCGTGTAATTCTGAAACTTTATCATAGGTTTCATATTTGTAAAATTTATAGTTTTTTTAACTAATTATAATGTTCAAACCTTGCAAACTTGAAATTCAAAACGATTTAGAGAGGTTCAACGACACCAAAAATTTACATATTGCGTTTGGCCGAAATATCTGTATTCTTTTATTATCTATCGGACATGTTTATGTGGGTATTTATATTTATTAAAGTAAAGGAGACTACCTATAGGCGGCGAAGCGAGATTCATACCGTTCTTATTGTTCTTATTATTACTATATTTAGCATATATATATATATATATATATATATATATATATATATATATATATATATATATATATATACTTTCGAAGGTGTTTAGCTGTCCTGGTTGTCTAACATTTTTTATTTTTATATTCTCCTGATTAAGGTGGTTATTATTAACCCAAATATGTCTGGCGACGGAAGATCTATCTATAGTAACGTATCTTAATTGTGCCAAATGTTCTTTAAATGTAATTCCAATAGATCGTTTTGTTTCTTCGACGTATTTAAGATCACAATTTTTACAATGTTTCATAAATTCCCGACATTTTGGCCGTATTATCCTTGCCTTTTGGGTTACCTAACAAGTTATTTAAAGTATTTTTTGCCGAAAATGTTAGTTACAAATTGGCTTTCTTGAAAATTCTATCTAGAGCCTTCATTATTCGAGGTTCAAATGGTAAGCAAACACAGTTTTTTCTGCTTTCTCTCTTCTAAAAGTCATTGATTCCGCTAACATTTTCTTTATTTTCTGTTTGTTAATTAATATCGTTAGTGGCCGACTACCTGCAGAAGAATATACAGTTGTGGATGTAAGATATTTAGAATTATTTATCCTCTGATAACCCTAATTTGGTTAATGAAACGATATTCAATGTGTTGTGGTGATTTGGGTTCTCCAAGTGTACTTATTAGTGCTCATCACAGGTTCCAATATTTGCTTAGTGAATATCACTTCTTTCAAATGGAACTCCATGTATATTTTTATGTTATGTTAAAGATAATCAAAAACCCCACAACTTTTCTGAGTTATGTCGTATGTTATTGTTTTTGAGTTATTTTGATTTTTCTGTTTTATTCAATGTCTTAATGATACTTCTTGTTTTATTCGTTGTTTTATTCGTAGTGACTATGAAAAAAATTGTCCACATCAAAAATTTTGGAGAACCCAGTTCACCACAACACATTTTTATGACGATCCTTTCACAAACAAGGTTAGCGTCATCATAGGAGTCTAAGAATATTTCATCCTCTGATTACGCTAACTTGGTTAGTGGAACGACCGTTAGGTCTCCAAAAGTGTGCTTATCAGTGCCCATCATAGGTATACTTAGGCAGTACTCATGCTTAAAATTTTATATTAACTCTTAGACATTTGTAAGCAAAGTAAATATTTAGACATTCGTAAGCCAAGTAAATATTAGTAATTGCTTATAACAACGACATATTTATATGCATTCAGTGGATTCTATTTAACACATATTTAAGGTTTTTCCATATTTATTTACTTTTTTTTTGACACCAACACAAATACCACTTATTTCCAAAATTTTATAAATTTTATTTGATGGGTCATTTCAAACCCCAATAATAAAGGTGGTGTACAATGAGAAGGTAATCAAGTACAGAAACCTCGAGATGCAAGTGTATAGACAATGGAAGACAAATAGTGCTCGAGTGATTCTGATAGTCATGTCAACATTAAAAATCTGAACGTTATACAACACTTCTGCAACATATACAAGAAACAACAAGGGTCCTAGAACCGAACGCTATGACATACCGCTCAGCACACTACGTGAGTGTGAAGGCGGTGACTTGGCCTGATCTGAAATTGAGACAATCTGTACGTAGAATTTTTTTGGTTTCACTGTACTCGATAATTTTTACGCTTCAAATGTAAACTAGATAAGAGATAGGTGTAATTGCTACCACGCCACGGTTTTAGTAAAATTGTTTAGCTTATAAGAATCTTCAGATTCCGTCAGCGCAGATCAACTGCCAACCTCCTTTCCTTTGTCACCCATTCTTGGAACAAGTCTATGGAACTACACGGTGAATCCCAGATTGTCGCTCTAGACATATCCAAAGCATTCGACCCGGTCTGGCACGCAGCGCTGCTTAATAAACTTCCGGCCTATGGCCTACCACCAAAACTCTGTACGTGGACAGCAAATTTCCTCTCCAACCGGAGCATTTCTGTTGTCGTAGATGGCCATTCCTCTAAACTGTATCCAATTAATGCAGGAGTTCCTCAAGGTTCAGCTTTAGCCTCTACTTTGTCTCTTCTCCACATCAAAGACCTTCTCTCTAGCACATCCAACCCAGTTCACAGTTACGCGGACGACAGCACCCTCCACTCAAATATACAATATTCTAAGCCTGTCTCTTTAGCCCAATTAGATGAGGATCACAGACTCATGGAGGGTTCTGTCTCCGTGGATCTCCTAAAAATATTAGACTGCGGAAGTAGAAATGTACAATTCAACCCCACCAAATCACAGTCTTGCTTTCTTTCGCATAAGAGATACACCAGCCCTAGACCTATCACAATAAACAGCAAAGTTATTCAAAGTAATGAGTCCTTTTCACTTGTTGGCATTTCTGTGGATCGAAATCTCAATTGGCACCAACATGTCACATCAATTACAGAAGCGGCTGCTAAGAAATTAGGTTTCCTCTTCCGGGCTCGCAAATACTTTTCACCAGCTAATCTCTATACCTGATATACTTCACAAGTAAGACCAAACCTCGAATACTGCTCCCACATCTGGGGTGCTGCTGCCGCTTCTACACTCGCTATCCCGAAATCCATTCAGAAGAGAGCCATACGTCTCATCGGTGACCATACCCTCACCCAAAGGCTGCCATCCCTTGCCCACCGACGTGCCGTTGGTGACGTCTCTCTCTTTTATAGATATCTGCACGGGCACTGCTCAGAGGAGCTTTCTTCCATAGTTCCTCCACCTGCTGCCAACAGATCTACCAGGGGAACAGAGCGAATGCACCCTTTTACTGTCCAGGTCACCAGACATAGAACATCTTGTTATGCCCGCTCTTTTATCCCGAGGACTTCCAAGTTGTGGAATTCTTTGCCGGCACATGTTTTTCGTTCTCCCCCAAACCTCCAACCCTTCAAGTCCAGAATTAACAAGTTGCCTCTTTCCTCCTTGTCGACACCCACGGTATGATAGTATTTAGGCTGTAAGCCCTCGTGGTGTGTTGTTGAAATAATAATAAGGGAAAGTTTAAGGTACTAGTTCTTGGAGAAGCATCTTATAGGGCATGCAGAAACCAGTGACCCTTGCAAGCGTCCACATTGTGTGGAGATATCAGGAAAAAAATAATGTCTTCATTCAGGGCCCGACAACTGCAAAGGGCCCCATCTGAGCTCAATCCTTTGGTAGCTGAGATTACTGGGATGGGTGAATGTTTCCCTTCGAGGGAGTGCGAAAGCCCTTTAGACTAGTCGATGGTGATAATAGTATTAATAATGATGCGTATAAGTTGTGTGTGAATCATCTCAACTAGATTAAAACTACAAAATCAGTATCTATAGTCTCTAGACATTTGTAATTTGTTGGCTTTATGCCACATTTTTACTTTCTTTATTCTGTTAAATACAATATCCGTTTCTAACAATTATTTCTTTATTTAGTTCATTTGAATATTCAAATACCCACATATTAAAAGATAAATATGGGATGTGAATAATGTTAGTAATTACGTAAAAAAAGTAAAAACCGAACATTTCTATTTTGTTATCTAGAAACTCATTACTGCTGTTTTATATTCATTCTGAATAAAGCCTAATTAAGCTGCCTGTCCATTAATGATACCACTTTTATCTTCCTTTTTATGTATTGCCAGCTCTGTCGGGTTGAGTTTCAGGGTATCTACCTGCTAGTGACTACCATTTAACCCTCTAAAAACATGCCGATATACAAAACGTTCTCACAGTTTTGTTGGTTTAGAATACCTACTTTGCTCACCATTAAAATATACTTAATTATTAGATTATTGACAAGAAAGTATCGCCGCAGCAGTCTTATCCTAACGAATTTTCAATAAAATATTTCAAATCTCGAAAAATAAAATAATAAGCTTGGGAAATAAAAACTTGTTTTGGAAAACTTTTTTTCCGAAAAACGTGTTCCGTTGGGTTGACTAACGAACTCATCCAAGGCACTAGCGAAACGAAGATTATAAATGTGGTAGAGACACCTGCTTTTGTAAATAGCTTAGATAAATTTGTTAGCCAACTCGATCAAACCAGCTTTGAAAAAATATCCTTCTGGATTTTTGTTACATCTCCGAAAATAACATCAATAAAATTTGCACACAAAATTGTAAGTTTATAACTTAGAGATACTTGTGTTATAAGCATTTATTGTTTGTACTTCAGGACCCCAAAGGAGAGCACACGATTAAGTCTATTTAACATCACCGACCAAAAAAAATCTCGAAAATTCACTTAAAAAAAAAGGTTATACAAAATTAGCTGAAAAAGTTTTTCCCTCAAAAATTTGCTTAACCACTTTTTGACGAAAATCCGAAGAAATTTTTTTAAAGATAGAAGCCAATAAAAACCACCAAAAAAACACACCAAAAAAGTCATTTAAAATATTTGTTTTGACGAAAACCCGTACAAAAATACAGTTACTAAAAATCAGTAAAGAAAATACGAAAATTCGCCTTAAAAATGTTTTCTACGAAAATTTGAAATAATACAATTTACAAAATCACAAATCAGCTACTAATTTCATTATTTGAACGCAATAAAGAAATCTACCTAATTATTTTGTAAATGGAGCTGACAGATTACGTCTAACTAAGAATTATTACATTTTAATTTACTTAGGAATATTGAAACCAGCAAAAATTGTCTGTTATATCTTAAATTTAACCAGAACATATTTGTATATTCAGTAGTTGATTGACACGTAATATTGAATACAGAAATCAGCTTGAAATTACATGAAACATTGGCCAAACGAACACCTGAGCCTGTTCATAATGAAGAAGTTGTTTAATGTTACTACGAGGCCTATTCTGTTAGTACGTATTGAGAAAACCCTCGCACTCTAAAGCGATAAAGCTCCCTTTACCCGGCATTTTTAGCGAATTTTTATTTTTAAAAATTCGCTAATAGTGAGGTAACGATGGTGAGACTGCAAAAACTTTTTCAAATGAGCGCGAATTTGGACACCTAGAATCCGAAACCGAAGTCCGTTTGAACTTTTATGTGTTTATATATATATATATATATATATATATATATATATATATATATATATATATATATATATATATATATATATATATATATATATATAAAGTTATGAACCGATTTTGATAAAACTCGGCAAGAATCTTTCTTTTATTAATGGCTTGGATAAGTTCGTTAGTCAGCCCTAAAAATAATAAAAAGAATTTCGAAAAAAAAAACTGTATCTCAAAAAACAACAAAATTATTTTTATATATATTATTATTTGGTTGGTATGTTGCCCTCGTAAATACCTCACTACACACCAAAACTCAACTTTCTAGGTTTATAGAAAATTGAATTATGCAAATTTGAAGCATATAATGAAAATTCGCTACCATAACGCATTTGCTGCGTCCCGAAATTTTTTTCAATTCGTTGTGGCTGACACACTTCATCAATTTCTTTGGCCTGCTGCTTCCCTTTTTCCAAGAATGTGCCCACAAATTGGTGTTGACAGAAAGTCATCACTTTCTGTGATTTTTTATTTCTTTACGTAAACTGCACTTTCGAACCTTCCTGGTTCACATTAGCACCCTACTTACTCTGATCGTTCCTTAGGGTTCTATGTCTAAAGTTGTACGTGACGCCTGCGTGTTCAGCTTCTATTGGTCGGTTTACAACACGGAAAACACAGCCAATCAAACAACTGTAAACCGATCAATAGAAGCTGAACACACAGACGTCACGTACAATTTTAGACATAGAACACACAGGAAGGATCAGAGTCAGCAGTGTGCTGCTGATCCTCTCTTTATATTATTCTGTTTGGATTAACCAAGATTAACTTTCATATCTTACCCGCCACTGCTTATATTTTGAAAAATGTTACCTGTACTTAACTCCTTTGGAAGACACCGATTCTATGAGGTTGTTGGTTCCCTTTTAGTCTTTAATCTCTTTTAAATCGGAAATGAAGTATCCTGAGTACATGTATGGTTATATTTACCCTAAGTACTACCAGGCAATCGGTTAAAAATACTAACTTTGTTGGTTTCTTTCATCACTTAATTGCTTTTAGAGGTATTTATGAGTATGATACAAGTATTCTTTGAGAATCGATGACTGGGAATTCCCTACAAAATATTGTCATTGCGTCGACTTGCTGGTGAAGAAAACGATATATAAGCCTACCTCTCGCCGAACATTCGACAGTTTTTTTAGTTCAGTTCTTTAAAACTTAAATTCATTGCAACAGTTTAATCCAGTTCTTTCTAAAAGTATGACGCAGTTCATTCTTATAGTCGTTTCTAACAGTTCGGTCAATTTAATGAATATTTCATTCCAGTACTGTTCACTGCAGTCCAGGGTAGTATTATTTTAGATTCTAATTTCTACAGTGCTTTCGTGAAACCGGACGTTTCAAATCATGTATTCTGTGTTTAATAAAGAACATTTCTTTTTTAATTACCACGCAAATTAATAATCTATTTCGTAATGAGGCTAACAACGAACAAGAAAAGTGCAACTCCTAAATAAACAAAAATTTATGTAATATTCCCAACTGTTTTTGTGTAATATGTACCAGTGTAAGCAATGTAGAACTATATCAAGCGGTATAGTTCTGGAACTCCTTGAAACCCAGCGCAAGTAAATGGTCCCTCCAAAAATCCTAATTGTTTGTTAATCAACAATAATTAACAAGCAAGACCAGGTGCATTCTGTTTACACACAGTGAGGAAAAACATGCGCTTGCTCCCCCAGATCTACCCCGGCTATTAGAAAGGAGCAAGATGCAAGTAGGACAATAATATGACCTGACCTGACCTCAGTTGGTGTCGTTGTAAGACAAAGAATAAGAATGTTTCAAAGAGTTTAGAATTGTCTTAATCACGACTTAAATGTGTATGTCTTAGAGGGTATTATGTTGAATAAATAAAATTTTGCTTTCCATTAGAGGCTGAGTACTTTTTGATGTATCCCTATACCTAAAATAATCATTTCCCCACCGTAAGACTTTGTACACTTACAGTTTATAAGCTGATTGCATTTTAGTACGTTCACCGTTTTTTGAAATAGTAATAATTTTTACAAAAATAATAAGTAGCTATTTTAACAGGAGCTTAGAAAATGATCTAAAATTAGTTTTTTATCACTGAAAAGGTCTATTGAACTGGAGAGAAATGTCAATGAATATACCTAGAAAAATGTACTGAAAAATTGAGTCGTTTTTTTTTAAATCTCTCAATTATTAAAATGGTCCTTCTATCAAGTGACTCAATATTTCACCAACATTGTTCAAATATTAAAGCTGATTTACATATATTGGTGTACTTTAGTAAATGTAGCGGTTCTATTGCTTCCTGTTTGATGTATTTAATAGTCCACGTTCCACCACAGATTTACAAAATGTTCTGTGGTATCCACTGAATAACTCTTAATGTTTGAAATTCTGTTTTGCCAGCAAATGTATGGTAATTTTGAAAACTATGGACGTATGTCGAGTATGTACAAAAGGCTACATTTGGAATTCAATAGGATTTTAGATCAACATCCAAACAGATAAAATTAAACTTCATACAAATTTGCGAAAGCATTTAAGTGATGTTCAGTTTACAAGTTAATGAAAAATATATTTAAATTTGTATTTTTTACATCCAGTAAGTGATAGTTAACGTAGTTGTTTTTTTTTTTTTAATCAAAATAAATCGATTAATAACATTTGAGTAGAGGAATTTACTTTCTCTGATAAAACCTTGGCAAAAAATTACTTTTCGTAAGTGCGTTTTCTTTTACATAGTAATAACCGATACAATTGGTGTATAATTTCTGAATTGTAGTAATAATAAAAAGTCTGGACGCAGCTAGTGCGTTATGGTAGTGAATTTTCATAAAAATGTTTTTAATAGTAAATATGCCTTTTTGAAGAAAGCAGGCATCAAATTTTCTTGCCAGTATAACCTGTATAGGCGAAACACAGTGTAATATATTTTATTAAATTAACTTTATTGTTTGAAAATGTACAATTTTCTAAAAATAAACTTAAAATGTTCCCGAAAAACTGGTTTCCCTGCCAACGAACCTTATAGGTTAATACAATATTGAGCTATTTAAATTTGAAGCATTTAATGAAAATTCGCTACCATAACGCACTTGCTGCGTCCAGAATTTCTTTTCTGACAAACATGCATTATATTTAAATAGAAAATGCAAAAATGCAATAATATAAGGCACGACTTATGGGCCAACCTGTGATTGTAGAAATATTTTTTAAGATGAAGCTCAAGACACCCTATAATATGTGTATATAATTTTTTTCGTATGTTATATAATAACTGATATATTGAGGTTTAGTGATTTTTTACAAAAATTCGCTAAAAATTATATACCCTCAAACGATAAACTCTATAGCTAGAACTACTGAAAAGCATCAGAGAAAGGGTCTATTTGAAGTGAGTTTTTTGGAAACATTGTGGTAAAATGAAGTACACTGACGGTTGAAGCTGAGAGTTCGGAGTTTGTAAAACATTCTTCTCGTGACAATTTCTCTACATAACTCGTATTAGTTTCAGGTTCTTTGCCTAAATGTTACCAATTTTGACGTTTTAAATCGCGACTTTGACCTTTTCAGAAAAACCCCAATTTTTTTTCTTTAAATCCCTATAACTTTTTTGTCTTGTAACTTCCAGATCCAAATTTTGGTACCTAATTTATTTTTAATTATATAAATCGGCGTACCAAATTTGGTTGCCCTTACTTTGTTATTTCCGGAGATATATAAATTTTCCGAAAGAAAACGCAACATTTTCCGCGAGAAGCTGGGTCGATTTTCCTGCCTAACCAACTTATCCAAGCGACTTACAAGATGAAGGTACTCACCAAATTTTATAAAAATCGGCTCATTATTTTTTTAGTTATCGGTGTGATTCACGGCGCGATGTCCTCATTGGTGATTTTTTTAAAAAGAAAATTCACTAAAAATACAAAAAAAGAACACTATGAGAAGGCAAGGCCCTTAAAAATTATGGAGGGTAGTTAAAGAAACCACGGAAAAAGTCTAGGATCGTATTAAATATGGAACGGTTTCACAAGTTAGGGCAAGAACAAACAAGATATGCTATTCAAATTGAATTAAGTCTAAAAAGTTTTTATCTCCTCTTTATTAAACTACTTTTTATACAAAAACTCGCAAAAAAATTCATCGGAATAACAACAATTTTATCAAATAACGGTAAAATGAAATGAAAGACTAAAAAAATGTAAACTCGTCTTATTATAGTATGCGATAATCTGGTGCAAACCGGTTAGGCCACTCAACCTAGGTAGGTATATACGCTAGCATGTTAGTTTTCTAACGTCTTTATTATTTATACCAAACAATTTTTATCTACAATAGATTTTTTGCTCATATTTTAACAAACTGAACGAAAATAACGACTTAGACACAGATCTAGGAGCTTGTTAGTCATTTCGTGTCATATTTTTTTACTCAGATTCGTACGTCTACCACAATTATCAATTTTAACTTTTTGTAATCACAGGGTGACCGATAAATTTTTTGTCTTAACTTAGAGATCTGAATTTTGGTGCACAGGATACTGTTTGACAGAAACCAGCGTACCAAATTTTGTTTCTATAGCGTTATTATTTCCGGAGATATAAACTTTTTCCGAAAGAAAACGCAAAATTTTCCGGGAAAACCTGGGCCAATTTTCCTGGCTAAGGAACTTATCCAAGCCACTTGCAAAAGGAAGGTACTCACCAAATTTGGTCAAAATCGGCCCATTATTTTTTGAGCTATCGGTGTGACATATATATATATATATATATATATATATATATATATATATATATATATATATATATATATATATATATATATATATATATATATATATATATATAAATTTAGCAATCAAATTTCGAAAAAGGGTGTTTGATATAAGTTTAAGTCGAAACCGCTAGCGGTTTTTTTAAGGAAAGATGCCTGATAATCACATCTATTTTAACACCTTTCAGCCGATTATAGTGACATTTTTTTATAAATATATTTTTTTGTATAGTTAATTGGAGCTATTGTAATTATGCCATAACACAGAATTTTGATGATCGGTACACCGAGGCCGAAAAAGCCTTAGCCCACCCAAATATCTATTTTTTTTTAATTGTATGTTTCTTCAAGTTTGTGATCAAAAAACAAAATTAAGATACTAGAAATTAAAGCAAGTAGCCGTGATCACATTTTATAAAAGGTGGAGTGTTAGAAGGTAAAAATGAACAAAAAAGTCTGAACGCACCAATTCGTTATAGTAGCGTATTTTTATTAGGGTTTCCACCAAAAATTGTTAGTTAAATAAGTATGTAATAGGAGTTTTCATACAATATCTGCTGTCCTAAAGAATAATCCTTTTTCCGGAATGGTACTTATCAGATTCCAATCCAAAAAGTACATACGCAGCACCCACATAAACTACATGTTTGGACTGGGATATTATATCCCATGCTGATAAAAATCATACAAACTGACGAGAGCATGATAAAAACTTCTTGGTATTCCCACAAGATGGTGCTCCTCCGCATGACGCCTAGACAGTGCCACAGTACTTTGATAAAAGTTTTCCAGACGTTTGTATGGGAGACGTGGCCAAATCCAATGGTCCCTAAGGTCATCAGACTTAGCACCACTGCAATTTTTATGAGCACATTTAAAAAGCAAAAATTATGCAACTCAGCTCACGGACCTGCAATATTTTGAAATTTGAAGTTTTTTCCCTTGAAAAGAATTGGAAATTCACTGAAACATATAATCCTTAGGTAAATCTTTGCATATTTATCTTTGAAAGTTTTGTATTAGCTTGTTTAATTTTGTAGAAAAGCTTTTACGAGCTTTTAACACTTATCCGAATTTTACATGCATTTCTTCATACTAAACAAAATGAATATTATGTTTTAAATCTTTTTATGTTGCTTTCAGCAAGTATTTAATGTAAAACTTTTCTCAGCTCGTATTAATTCAAGCTCGTAATAGTTCAAAAATTCCAACATTATCGGGAATTATAATGAGTGAATCAACCATTAAAGTTTGCAGTGAACTAACTATAACTCCCTTTTAACCAACTTTGTTATTCCCGTGAAAAGTTCGACACCCATAAAATCATATTTAAAATGTAACTAAGCGTAATTTTTATAAAAAGTCTCTAAATTTTGTAGGTAAGAAACAATGTAACGCGGTTTAATTATTACTGAGGTAAAAAGCTGTTACACCCTTGTTGAACTTCCTTGAATGTCTGGTTAACGGATTTACTTTTTAGGTTATGTTCCATTTCACGGGATTAATTTGACAGCAGTTTTTTTATCGTTACATTATCTAAATTCTTTTCATCGGTTTGTACAGATTTTTGATGAGAAAGGCCTTTCCCGGAGACATCATTGAATTTTAGTGAATTTTTATTAACAAACTTTGGTATATGTTCAATATAAATATAAAAAGTCTGGACGCAGCAAGTGCGTCATGGAAGAGAATTTTCATAAAAATGTTTTTTTACTGCAAATATGTATCTTTAATGCAAGCAGGCACCAATTTGGTCACCGGTATAACTTACATAGTAGAAACAATGTACCATATTTTATCAAAATAACTTGTTTGAAGATGTACAAAAATTTTGCGAAAATAAACAGGTTTCCGAGAAAACTCGTTTCCTAGCCGACGAACCTTAGATTAATAGCAAATTGAGTTATTGGATTTTGAAACATTTAATGACAATTCACTACCAAAACACACTTACTGCGTCTCGTTTTTTTTTACAAACATGCATCATATTTCGATGAAAAATGCAAAAATTCAATAAGGAATGTTAAAAAAAATTGTAGTTATCACCAATGACGTTATGGGCCATCCTGTGATTGTGAAAATAATTTTATAAGATGTAGCTCAAGACACACTATAAGTAACATATACAATTTTTCTCGTATCTTGCATAATAACAATTATATTGAGCTTTACCGTAGAAATGCGTCACCCTGTATATATGTAAACAGAAAGTAAACCCGGATATGGATTCTAGAGGGCCTAGTTTGCGCTCATCTGAAGAAATCTTTTTAGAATTCAAAAGCCGCGGGCTCCTCATTAACCATTTTTTTCTACGAAAATTAGCTAAAAAGTATAGAGCATTAAACAACAACTAAAACTATTGCCAAAGCATTAGAGAAAGGGTCTATTTGAAATGAATTTGCTGGAAATATTTTATTAAAATGAAGGGCAATGATGGTTGAAGCTGAAATTTAAGGGGTTACAGAACACTCTTTACATAATCCGTATTTCTTTCAGGTTCTTTGCCTAAAATTTAAAGGTCCTAAACGGGGGAAGCAATTTCTAAAGAACAGTGTTGACAATAGTGTTGAGAAGGGGCAAAAATTTCAACATCTCTTCTATAATCAAGGGTATTTGGCAGGATTTCAACTTTGATCGCTACCGTAACGCACTTGCTACGTGACGCCTTTATTATTTTTTCACTGTTTGTTAATCAAACTCCTTTCACTTTTGCGTTATTATCATTATTTTTTTACATATAAATCAATTTTGTTGTATATCGCGTATACTTTTAGAAAACTATTAACTTATTTTCATGGCACACTGTCAGGCAAATTATGGAGTAAGAACATGGTTGTTGTGGTGTAAGCTTCTTTCGTTTTTCCGTTTCTATTTTTAACAACACTGGCCTGAGTTTTAATTAGGAACATGTAAGAGCATGTTGCACGTTTATTTTCTAAGTAATTGTTACTTTGCATGTGAAATATGACGTCGAAATCAAATTCTATTGATTTAAAATATAGCTCGTATTCATGGTCAAGTGTTGAAAATTGAAGTAATTATTTTGCATTTGTTGTAGTCAAAACTAAATGTTTAAAAAAGTCAGTGCATAATATTCATTATCCTCGACTTGACGCCAAGGGCGTAGATAAGGGAAGGCTAATGGGGGTAATTACACCACTCAGACCGATGGAGAAAACAATTAGTATGTTGCCAGAATTTATCTGTTAAAAAAATGAGGGATCTCGTAAGTAAGTAAAGCCTTAAAAAATTTTTGTGAATATGCTCCTTGGATCTGTATTTTAGCAATTTAGAAGAAAGAAGAATGAGCGCAGACGGATGCTTCACGAGATTGTATGAAGAAATTGATAAATATTTCCATAAGGTTTTCGTATAAACACTATAGACAGAGACATCTTACTAAGTTTAAACCATTTTTTTCTTCCTCAGGGCTCGTCCGCGGCCTTGCCGCCTCGATAGCACTGCAAACTTTGGTTGATTGTGCATACCCTTAGTCTTACTCCACCCATTCCAAAATCACTGTGCCTTGAACTAGTCTGCACATCGATTGGTAGGGTGATGTTTTATATTGCTCTGTCTCCGGTCTAGACTGACCGTAGATCAGTTGTCTTTTGCGGGCCAGAGCTTTACAACGCCCCATTTTATGCAGGTGTTTCTCGACGGCCATGTGTCCCGTCAAGAGACCTGTTGTGTTTCTGAGCTGTCCTCTGCTAAGATTTAGCAGCTCCACAGCTCTCTTTGAACTGGGTTCGTCAATTATTGACTTTCGATGTGTGAGCCCTGGACAGTCCGCCCAGTACACCTTGTGTTGGTTTCTGACCCAGGACTTAATGGCTCCCCTGGCAGTGCTCTTTGTCACGCCCAGAGTCGGTTCTGGTCCCATAAATGGACCCTCTATTGACGAGACTGTCAGCTTCTTCATTGCCTTTAACCCCCGAGTGACCTGGCACCCAGATGAGGGTCACCCCATTCTGCCCAGCCAAGTCGCTCGTCTCGTCTCGGCACTCACTCACCAGCCAGGAATTTACCCGTGGGCTACTTAGTGCCTTAAGGGCTGCCTGGCTGTGGATTTGGATTTAGGCACAGCTGAACTTGGTGTATTTTTGATGATCTGGTAATTCTGTTTTTCCCATTATATTTTCATTTTTTTCGAGTGTCCATTTTTATTATAGCACACGTTGTTATAGCTGTTATGACTGGTATATTGCTGGGCGTACGTTAGGGGTGGAAACTTAGGACTCTGTTTTTTCTGATTCTAATTATAAGATCATTTTCACCGACAATCTCAAGTTGTTTTCGCAAATAATTACGATAAATAAAGATATCATGATATGCTGCAATTGTTGTCACGGTATATTACTGCCTCTGGTGTCCCCTAGGAGTAAAATCTTGGTCCTTTGCTTTTCCCGTTCTTTTTCTACACCTATGCTTAAGTATGACATCCATTTCTTTCCTGTATCTAAATATACTTTAGAGAAATACGTCTATAAATGGTGAAACCATCATCATAATCACAGTCTAAAGGTGTTTGTCGCGCTGTCATCGGAACTATGATTATCTTTCCGAAGCAGCTCTATTTATTTAATTGTAGTTTCTACTTTTAATCAATTGTGACAAGCTTTCTAAAAGTTTTCCTCTTGTTCTACTTCTTCCTTATTCCCAAGTATTTGTCCTTCAAATAACGTTATTAGAAAGTTTCATAATATGTCCAATAGATTTTGCATTTCTCCTCACAATTTCCTGTAGTAAGCATGTTTCCTATCTTACTTCTTTTAGCACAATTTTAATCGTCTTTCTATCTGTGTAACACGTCTGTATCAATTTTCTCCATGTACACATTTCAAAAGCTTTTTTCTTAATGTCTTGTTTAGTCAAAGTCCAAGTTTTAGCTCCATACAGTACACACGCCATATGAACGACTTGAAGTTTGGCTAAATTATAATATTTAGATGCCAAGAAACTACTGCCGATCTATGTACTATTACCTTTGGTATCTCTTGTATAAAAAATAAGTAATTAAAATTAAAAAAAATGGTAGTCTAATAAAGCAATCGACTCAAAACTGCAAATATGTAAATCCATACGTGTTGGTAATTTGTAATAGTGCGGATATTGAAGAACTAATATAAATTCAAAGTATTGTTTCTCTAATGTTATAAAACTTGGTAACGTTGTCCAACACATACAACATGCATAAAAGCCACGTGACAGGAAGAAATTTACGTGATAAGTTTCTCATAACTGACACCTTCCTTCAAATGGTTTTAAATAACCAATAAATAAAATAAAATTGACACTGCCAACCGGAAGCATATTAATATTTTTACGGAAGTTTGGCTTTTAACTTTAGTTCCCCTTTGTAATTTTCATCTTCGTTATTGAATAGTCTTTGTATTTGTTCTTCCAAGCGACGAAATAAAATTACTTCTTCAAACCCGTCCAAACGGTTATGTAGACAAACTATATGATTGGAACAGTACACATATATAGGGCCTTTCACCCAACTGGTTCGTTAGACAATTAACCCTCTATTGCATAGATTCATTAATTTTTTTTAAACTACACCAAAAAATTAGTTTTCTGCTAAATTATTTGTCTATAAATGGTCACGTGTGACAAAGATCTTTTTTTTTCCTAATAGTTGAGAACATTGTACACGAGAATACTGCTGGAAATTAAAAGTCTGGACGCAGCAAGTGCGTTATGGTAGTGAATTTTTATTAAAATGTTTTAATGTCACATATGTCTTTTTTTAATGAAAGCAGGCATTAAACTCGGTTAAATATTTTTTACACAAAAGGTTGCTAAAAGAATACATAAAATTTAAATCATATACCTAATCTGTAATTAAAATTGGCAATAAAATAATTTGTTTGCACGAAAATCCATCAAAACCTTATTTTCGGCGAATTTCGTTTAAAAAATGTTCCATCAATTGAATAATTTTTCATACAAAAATTCTCAACAAATGTTTTTTCAAAGATAATTCATTAAACTCATTTAGAAGAAAATTCGCTATTAAAAGAACATTTTGTACAAGAAAGTTCGCTAACAAAAATAAAGTTAAAATATTCAAAATCTGATCCAAATACAAAACTAGATGCTTTTTCTGTGGCTTTACAGAGAAAATTATTTTGGGTGTGGATGCAGTAAAAATTAAATCCGGTTGTAGAGAAGAAAACAACCTCTTCTGATGTCACAAATCTCTACATCTATGTTAAAGTCGCTAAAATATATTGGAATTACAAAATCTGATCAGATATAAAATGGAATCAAAAACGATACAAAGTTTTAAAAAAAATTAAAAGAGAAATTCAGCTAACAGAGAGATTTGAACCCACGTCCCTACGCTCATCAGTCAGGGATACTAACCATGACACCGCATAAGCCTTCTGACAAACTGCAATGAGGAACGGTAAATAACCGATAATGGTTTTAAGTTATTTATTTGTAATATGTAAGGTCTTTAGAGGCAGATTTTGCAGTTATTTTAACAAATGAGAGGTGTAGCATACATTTAAAACATTCTAATATACATTTTATGCAATATTTACCATATATAAACCACAATGCTTATACTGATTGCCATGTTTCAAATCTCTAGTTTGACATTTACAGGAGAAAAATTATAAAATTCTGAAAGTAATCTTTCTGGTACTTCCTGAACTTTTTGCGCCATGAAAAGATAAACGTTGTCTGTAATATTTACTAGATTTTGTTTAACACATACACTATTTTGGTATTGCGTCTTCTTTGCCTTTGAGTGGCACTAAAATGTTGCTTCATTCAGTGCCTATAACTTGTTTTCCGTTCAACATAGAGACCTAAATTTTAGTGCAGCGTTTGACTTTTACAACTTAAACCAGCTTGCCAGATGTAGTTGCCATAGCTTTGTATATTTCCTGAGATATGATTTTTTTCTAGAAGAAAACCTACATTTTTCCCGGAAAAACTGGTCCGATTTTCCTGGCTAACGAAGTTATCCAACCCACTTGCAAAGAGAATGTAGTCACTAAATTGTATCAAAATCGGCCCTTTATTTTTTGAGTTATCGGTGTGATACATACATATATATATATATATATATATATATATATATATATATATATATATATATATATATATATATATATATATATAAACATATCAAAATTGAAACTGACTCCGGATATGTGTTCTAGGGGGCCTAGTTCGCGCTCATTTGAAGTAATTTTTTCAAAATGCAAAACTCGCGATCTCCTCATTAGTGAATTTTTTCAAGAAAATTCACTAATATAAATTAAAAAGCAATGTAAAGTGTTTGTCAGATTAGTAATTTTTACAAATCGCTGATCGATTTCTAGTCCAATAAGTGAGCATTCCGGCAAAGTGAAATATCGAAGTTGTAAGTTAAAATGTCTGGCAGCTTTGGCCATGCATTTGACTTATCTAGCGTTATATGTATTTCGAATTAAAGGAATAAAGGGATAAGAGGTATGCCTTAGGTGCAATTTATTTGATGCTTGTTGAACTTGGAATTTACGACTTACTGTACGAACATTTCTTATAATGGCTATATTTTTCTTTCCTGAGGTGGATTTTGTGTCTCAATACGAGAATATTCTCGGCATTTTGTCGGTACATCGGTATTTTTGGGATTAACGGTGGTGAATCCAAACTTTTCAGATTTATTGCATTTAAGAGATCCGCTGACGAGAATATAAATATCTCCGCTGTAGATTTTTTTTACCTCTTTGGATGCCTTAGATAGAAAGATTGCGCTTTCTAGTGTTTTTATTCGTAAACATTTTCTTGCTATATCAGGATTTGCCAGTTTTGCAACAACAAAAAATTGATACTGGTTTTGAAAAATATTAGTTTCTACACTGGTTAATCGTAAAACCTCTCTATAATGCGCTTTAAGAGTTCTCTAAAAAATGATGTTTTAATATACAGTGTGAAACACACTTATGGAAGAAAATTCATTATTCAGCAAAAAATAGTTTTTGTGGAAAACGCTGAGACACGTGAAGTTTAATTTGTCGAACATTATCTTATAATCATAGTTAAAAAAATTAGACTCCCACCATTTTACCCCCACCACTTTATCCTTTTTTTTTTAAATATCAACCCTACATTTTTTCATCACAATTCGATGGATCACATTTTTTGGAATGCGAAGATACCCCATATGTATGGTCTAATATTACAGTTTCCAATACAGGGTGGAAATTTAATACCGGAATATTAAAACTAAACAGTTTACCCTTCGACCGGAAAATTAACTCGGACAATGGGCTAATAGATAATTATCCGCAGCCAAAATAATCGCGAACAACAACAACAACAGTTTACCCTGAAATACAAATTTCGAAAATCAACTTAATAAAAACGCCCCTTATAATAAATGTTCAAAATGTTCTCCGTTCACTTGCACACAACGAAATAATCTGCTCTGGAATTCTTTACTGACCCTTATCTTAAATTTCTTATCTTGTCTTTTATCTAAAACGTACTTGGTATCATTAATTGTTTCTTATTAACTACCAATTTTTGCAGTGTGAACGGTCAAATTTAACAGTTCTGTTTTATTTTGGGGTATATTGTGTTGAATGCACGGTCTCCTAATAAATTGGTCGTAATTTTGTTCCGATAATTTCAATTAATTTTTGGTCTAATAATGCGATACTTAACTGAAACTCTGCGAACAGTAATATTAATGATGAATGGGTAAGGTGATATTTGTAGAACACGAGCACAAGTTGTTAACCTATTTAATGAAAAACATCCAGATTTGCCCCCACTAACCCAGAGAACTGTGTCTAAGATACATTCACAGTTTCGTGATTATGGACACGTTAAACCACTGCCTAGGAGACCCAAGTTTGTTGAAGAAGATGTAAAACTCAATATTTTATTGGCTTTTCAAGAAGAATCAACAACTTCTACCCATCAAGTTGCACGTGACTATGATGTTAGTCAATCAACAGTTTTAAGGTGTCTCAAAAACGAAAAAATGCATCCCTATAAACTACAACTGCGATTTTGTGAACAACTGCTGGACATGTTACATAGAAATGTTATTTCTTCTGCTGCCGGTCTGTTTTCCGATGATGCAACATTTCTTTTGAATGGCGATGTAAACAGGCAAAATTGCAGATACTGTGCTGCCGAAAACCCTCACTGGATGCGTCAAACACACACTCAGCGTCCTCAGAAGTTGAACGTTTGGGCTGGTATCATTGGTGATCCCTTAGTTGGACTGGTTTTTATAGAAAATCTAAACGGTCTAAGATATTTAGAAATGCTAAGAGAACAGGTTGTCCGAATGTTAGCAGAACTGTATCCAAATGTAATGGAACCTAATATTCCCCATGAAAGGATGTGGTTTCAACAAGACGGTGCACCACCACACTTTGCTCTTCAAGTACAGGAGTATTTACACGAAGTCTTTCCACAAAGATGGATTGGACGAAGAGGTTTCGTAGAATGGCCTGCTAGATCAACAGATCTTACACCTCTTGATTTCTTTTTATAGGGATACCTTAAAGACAGAGTGTATGAAACCCAACCTGCTGATTTAGATGATTTGAAAATGAAAATAACTGAAATTATGAACGTAACGCCTGACGTGTTGAACAGAGTTAGGGAAGAATTCCAGAGCAGGTTATTTCGTTGTCTGCAAGTGAATGGAGAACATTTCGAACATTTATTATAAGAAAGGAACGTTTTTATTAAGTTTATTTTCGAAATTTGAATTTCAGGGTAAACTGTTTAGTTGTAATATTCCGGTATTAAAATCCCACCATGTATTGAAAACTGTAATATTAGACCATACATATATATATGCGGGGTATCTCCGCATTCAGAAAAATGTGATCCATCAAATTGTGATGGAAAAATGTACTTATTTTATGAAACATTTTTCAGGCTTGATATTGTTTTATTCCAGCTTATTCAGTTCTTTCTGAGATAAAAACAGCACAATGCCATATTAAATCAAGATAGTTGTAAACAAAAAGTTGATGCAAAAAATGTGCAGTAATAAAACTTTTCTCAATCTACATAAAAAACCATTACCCTGAAAAAAGAACTGATACGATTCCGATATTTAACAATCCTCAAATTACTAAATGGTAAAGTTTTAACTTATATGAAGACAAAAAGTATGATGACTGAGACTTCAATTTTCTGGTAGGCTTTACATACGCGTACGGTACGCGTACAGCGAAACAGTTTATGACAACCAACTTTTTACATTCTAGGTCTTAACCCGTGAAGATGGCTCAATAGGGGCCGAAACGCGTAGAGTTATCAATTAAATTGTACTGCCTGGTAGAAAAGCTTTTTAATTCAAATTCCTCTAACCATGTCAAACCCGCACGTGTTATCGTTTAGAAATAATAAAAGACAAGATACACCCAACGGTGCGCCCGCGCTCGCGTGTGTGTGCCTGTGTTAAGAAGGGTTGTGAGATGAGATCACTTGTGATCGACTAGCGATGACGATTCGGACAACACCGCTTAGTGCATATTTCAAAACCGTGCTGGTTTCACCTGTGATTATGGTCAGGGATAATTTTGGTTTTAGCTGACGTAATTATCCAGTTGAAGTTAGACAACGGCTAAGACTATCGGCTGTGCTCTTGGCTCACGTGCTCCACTTCCTGGAGTTCCTGTTGGTGGAATGAAACTGCCAGTCTCGTGCTCCTTCTCTGTTTCTCTCTCCGTTTTGCATCAGTGTACCTTGTCTTGGTCATTTTTTTCCATGTCCACATTTCAAAAGCTTATATATTCTCTTCATGCCCTGCTTACTCAGAGTCCAGCTTGCCGCTCAGTTTATTATGAACAGTCGGTACGTATGACTTGGTGAACCTACCTAAGTTAAAATGTTTATTAGTGAGTAGATTGATTTGTCTATTAAATCCTTGCTTGGTGACCACCATTCTGTTGTTTCAGTTATTTGCTACATTTAACATCATCCCTAATAATACCCCCAAGGTATGAGAATATTTCTATTTATGCAAGTCGTTGGCTGTTAAGCTTTAAATCCATTTTCGCAGTCCTATCCTTACTTATCTTCGTTAGTTTTGTTTTTGTCGTGTTAATCTTTAGTTTGATTTGTTTTAATACACCTTCCAGCATGTAAGGCTAGATGCATTCTCACAACAATTAGAACTTTCCAGCATATTCAGAATCCTTTGTATTTCTGTTTCTGTTTCTCATATCAGCGTATGTTATTTACGTACCTAATGCAATGGAACCGGTGTCCAATTATTTTGATTCCTGCTGTCTTTCTCTTCAGCGTACTTGCTGTATCTTCTATCAATAAATTGAAGAAATATTGAGATCCTTGCCGTAAATCCTTTTCTTATTTTAGCTCAAATTCCATGTCCTTCAATATCTATTATGGTACCTTGATTTTTAGATGAATAATTAAAAATAATGCGCCTATCCCTTCTATACAATCCATTCCGGTTCTGTTTATTATATGAAACAACATATTCTAATCCATAATATTGAATGCTTTTTCAGTTCAATTAGTTTTTTGTATTTTAGATCAAATAGGGCTAGAATAAAATGTCATTGTTGGAAAAAAAAAAAGAAATGGACGTTAATAGCCATGGCCTGTGATTATACTTGTATTTTAGATCAAATAGGGCTAGAATAAAATGTCATTCTTTAAAAAAAAACAAATGGACGTTAATAGCCATGGCCTGTGATTATACTTAAAATATATCAGGTATTTTCTGTGTATTTCTGCGCGTAATCCGAAGCCTACTGTATGTTATGTATTTTTTATCGAACGGGCTTAACATATCAAACATTTCAGGTGACAGAGCAGGTTTAACTGTGTGCTTTTGTTTCCTTTTTAAACTGAGAATTTACGTGTGAAACATACAACAAAATCTGACAGAAACTAAGAGTTATAATTTTAAAATGTAATTTGTCACTGGTCACTAATGAAAACGGTTATAGGGCTAGTAAACTAATGAACACAATAATCGGATTTCAAATGTGATACGCAAGCACTTCAGGCCAGAGAGAGAGAGAGAGAGAGAGAGAGAGAGAGAGAGAGAATTTATCCGGTCGAAATTCGTGATGGCATTGTCTGTAGTCCGAGCCATTGGATCTGATTATGTAACAAAACCGTGGAGTATCAAATCGGTAATAAACGATAATCTACATTTGTATAAATACATAGTTGCCATTTGTCATTTTCTGTAGCCATTCTACTTAATTAAACAGGTAAATCATTAATTTTCCTCCGTTCGTAAAGCCGATTTCAGAACAACAATAAAACGACAGTTGAGGACAGAGTTATTATTAACGACAATACGATCCCGTCAAAGCTATTAGCTGACTCTCTCGAAAACACGTTCTTTCACGGCCTCACTTTTAACTTTGCCACTTTACAGTTGATTGTATACTTCTCCCGATTCTGTGTGTGTGTGTGTGTTTTGTTTCTTTAACGTCGACCTATTTCCGCGACTATGGCCAATTACCAACGCCAGGGAGCAGTTTCACTTCACTATCCTGGAAATTTTGCCGAACCCCTGCCTTTCTGTAAGGAGGGTAAGTATCTTTAACATGCCCAACATCGCATGGACACGGAACCAACGGCTTTCCCCTCCAAAGACCGGAACGTGCAGACATTCAACTTGCTCAAATACAATGCCAGAACCTCGGTTGATGTTAATGTTACAGTTTGTACTGAAAAAGTGAAAGGAGTACTCTGGGATCGAACCCAGTAGCCTTCGGTTCAGAGGCACACGTTCTTGCCCCTGAACCAACGAGGCTCTTCCGACTCTTCTGTTACGATTTACAATAAACAACTAATTTCATCCTTAAAGAAGTTTAAAGCACCGTAATTATAACAAATAAAAGCTACCCAATCAAGCACCCATTTGCAATTTTCTTATCACAGGATAGGTGTTGTTTTACGGTGTGACTGGCGGCCTCGATGGTAAGGACGTGTGCCTCTAATTCACAAACTAATCAATGCTAGCTACCCAAAACATTTAATACTCCTTTTATTTAAAACGTAGAACATTTATAGTTAAAATAAATACTACTTTATCAAGTGCTATAATTAGAAATGCAGGTGTACCGCAAGGCTCCATGATCGGCCCAAAATTATTCAATATATACCTAAACGATATTTCTCATTTTGAAAAAAATTCAAATGGTACTTTGTGCCGATGACACGGCCACAGCATAATCGAGACTTATTTGTGCTGAGACATGGCCATATACGCACATTCCTGTACTCCAATAGTTGCATCAAAACAAATTCAAATCCATCTAAATATTCTGTGTAAGTACTTTTAAGACTGGAAAATTAAAGTAAATTCTAATAAATGCGAGGCCGTAAATAATATTTAGCAAAAAAATATATAAAAATAACAAAATATTCTAACTTATGCAACTAAATTCGGAAACAATTGAAATTAGTAAAACCGTTAAATATTTAGGTGTTTGCCTCGACGGAAAACTCACTTTTAGAAATCACACTGACAAAACAATCCAAAACGCTTATGGTGTCATGAAACAATATATCCCTTCATTAACACAAAAAGTAAGATGTCTGTTAGTAATAAAATTATTATATGTATACAATATATAATGCGGTCCACGCTTAATTATGCACCTATATTCGGCGGCGCTGCAAAAACCAAAAAAAATTAGACCCAAAGTAAATCGGAAACTAGGTACCTCATAAGAAAAAGTTACTAAGCGCTATAGCTGGAGTATTGTAACGTATTTTATTTAAACTTGTACATATTTTTAGTATTTAAACTATATTAGATAATAAGATTTGTTGAATTTAAAATTCGAAATTTGAATTTTGAATTTTGAATTTTGAATTTTGAATTTTGAATTTTGAATTTTGAATTTTGAATTTTGCATTTTGAATTTTGAATTTTGAATTTTGAATTTTGAATTTTGTAATTGTGGGCGGGTGCTTGATACAAAGTTCCTGGGTTTCGATTCCCAGCAGAAGTGTCAAATTATCCCCTTCAGGGGGAACGCGAATCCGACGGTTCCGTGTACCATGCGGTGTTACGCACGTTAAATAACCCTACTCTTCTTACAGAAATGAAAAGAGTCGACAATATTTGCAGGCTAGTGAGGTGAAACTGCTCCGTGGCGTCGGTTATTGGCCATAATCGCAGAAATGGGCCGACGTTTAGGAAAACACAGTGTGATCAGACGCTTATCGTATAAATACAGTCATAAAATCCGTCAGTGCTGCCAACTATAAATGGAAAATAATTGACGTTTTTCTGAAAAACCCCTCAATTATTTTTGCTCCCAAAGTGAGTACATAGCAGGGCTCCAAACCTATAGCTCGCAATAAAAAGATAATTTGACATCACTTCATAACGAATGTTTCACTATGCGATAACAAATGCCACTACTAGAAAAGGTGAAATTATAATAGATGCTCTTCTGTCTACCCAAATGGATAGACAAAAGCACTGTTAAAAATCAAATACATTTGAATCTTTAGAATGACCTATTTTATTGAGGCTTTGTTTGTAAAATATAAAAAGCTGTATACAATTGAAGGTGTGAGAATGAAAAGTGCCTATGAACCATTTTGGGTGAAATTGAGTTATAAGCGGATTTATCCTCAGTGGCAGCCACTACTTCGTTTAGAATGAGAACTGCACATAATAGCTCATTCTATCGTCTACTAGATGGCGTTAAACTACGAGCTCATTATATCTCAATATTCGTTTAGTGTGACAAGAACCTATGAACCGGATATGTGCTGTTTTCATAGTAAATACTCTCCTAACCTTAAATTAGTTTCAGTTCTGTTTGAGTGTTGTTGTTTCCAATTTGAACAATAAATAAAATGAGTAGCCAAGAGTCCAACTCTTCTGAAATAGATGATACAGATGCTGATCCAAACTATACTGATACGGACACCGAAAAATCTAGTAGAAAAAGGCAAAAGCATACACATTTATGGAAACAAAATATACGAAAACGTAATAGAAATGCAGGTAAAGCCTACATATCTAAATCTGGAAATTTTGTACCTAAAAGAACATCTGGTTCGTGTTCCTGTAAACATAAATGTACTGAAAAATTTTGTGCTAGCACGAAGCAAAAAATTTTGCGAGAATTTAATGAATTGCAGGAAAAAAATGTACAAGACGCCTATTTAAATGGCCTTATAACCTTGCATCAAGTGCAAAGGTAAGTGACAAATATGTGTTTATTATTTATGCTATTTTAATAAAGGTATCTTTTATTTACAGACGCCGACCAGATCTTAAAAGAAAAAGACATTTAGCCAAAGGTGAAGTTATTCAGGACGAGGATATGGTGATTGATGAATCTAAAAGAAATAGAATATTTCATTACAAGGTACAGAACGGAATTCTGTTTATTTTAATTTACAACAGTTAAATAATTTACTAGTATATCATGTCAGTACGCATTACAGTTGTGATTATTTGTTACAGATTCAAGTAAACGGAAAAGAGTATAATATTTGCAAAGTTGCACTATGTGCACTACATGGTATAAAGAATGGAAGACTCCGAAGACTAGCTGAGAGTAAATCCCAGTGTGATGTACCGCCAACAGATAAAAGAGGAAAGTCTATTGGCTCTAGAGCCAGAAAAAAGCCAACTGTAGTTGTGGAGCAAATTAAAGCTCACATCTCAAGTTTTCCCATTCGAATATCTCATTATTCAAGAAATGAATCACGTCGTAAATACTTATCCCCAGATCTATCAGTAAAAAAAATGCACTTATTATATCTTGAAAAGTATGAACCAGACGCATATAGGGCATTACTGGCTGATGAAAAAATAAGTCCCAATGTAAAGTATGAGTTCTATTTACATATTTTTAATTCCTGCTTCAATCTTACCTTTGGTAAGCCACGTAGCGATACTTGCGGGAAATGTGAGACAGCTAAGATAAAAATTGATCCCGAAGATAACCCTGAATTAAAAAAAAAGTTACAAAATGATCTTGCCTTACACCACGCAAAAGCTGAAAAATTTTACAGTGATTTAAAAGCTATGACTGAAATCGCAGCAACAGATGAAACCGTGGAACTAATATGCTTCGATTACCAGCAAAATCTGCCTGTTCCTGTCTTACCAGTAGGTGACATATTTTATAAGAGACAGATTTGGGTTTTTAATCAATGTTTTTTTTTCTGGAAAAACAGGGAAGTCTAAAATGTTTATGTATGACGAGACTATGGGAAAAAAGGTGCAAATGAAACCATTTCATTTCTAAAATACCTGGACCACTATGTTGACACAAAAGTAAACACACTTTACCTTTTTACTGATAACTGCATAGGGCAGAATAAAAATTCAGCTTTGGCACAGTTTTTGTCTCTTTTAACAAGTACCAAGCGTTTTTCTTCTATTTACCATCGTTTTCCGGAAAGGGGTCACTCTTTTTTGCCCTGTGATCGCAATTTTGCACAGATAGAAAAGCAAAAAAGACACATTACTTATCTTTATCTACCGGAAGAGTGGTATACGTTAACGCAAAGAGTTTCAAAGAATTTTGAAATAATACGGGTTACCCAAGACATGATCAAAGACTACCGTACATACCTTAAGCAGTTTTTCAAGAAAACGTTAAGAAATACCTATGGTTTATTCACGATCACAAAATATAAGAGTTTTAAGTATATTGGTACTAATATATTGGTTAGCAGGACTCACACTTTAGAAAGTGTAACAGAGTCATTCCAGTGGCTGAAAAGTAATATGTCCATTGAGGTTTTATGGAATCCAGTTGCCCTCTATGACAAGGCACTTCCCTTAAACCCATTAAAATGGAAAAATATTCAAGAACTTGAAAGTTACGTTCCCTCTTCTTCGATTGCTTGGTACCATAATTTGTCGCCTAACACAGCAGCCGCGGATGACGAGAGCCTAAGTGAGGATTCCAACGCTCCAGATTCAGACTAACAATAAGATTTATGAGGGTATTATCATAGTATAGTGTAATAATAATGTTTGTTTGTTATACATAATATTTGTAATATTAATGTTTGATAATAAAGCTTCTATATCCCCTGACTCAAAAAAATTAGTATGAAAACAGCACATGACCAAAACATATAATATATATAAAAAAACACCTATAACAATAAAAATATTATTTTGTTTAGTAATTTTACACATACATAAATAGAAATAGCCCACAATAATTTCTACTCAATAACATCTAGCTACGCAAGGAAAAATAGTTTTTTGTTTCTCCTGTAAAATTTGGTTTTTGGTTCATAGGTACTTATCATTCTGACGCCTTCAATTGGTCGTATAAAATATTCATGCCTTGAAAATCTTGTATCAAAATTATATATATACTACACTAAACGGACAATGTTCAGAATCCGTGACGAAGATAAAAATTGAAAAAAAATAAATAAGTATGTACGTAATTTGAAGAAAACAATACAGAAACCAACCGAACGATTAACTTAATTATGTACCTTAGTTTTTTATAAGCTGGTGTATATTTAAATTTAATAATATTTAAAAGATACTGACTAATAATCGGTAGTGTTCGTTTCCAAGAATATTTAGTCTGTAGTTTTGGGTTCTAGGAATGTTTAGTTTAATTAGTGAACTTTTCTGGTTTCTTAGTCCTGGAAATACGCTATTTAACCTGCATAATTTGATATTTCTATAAAAATTATATAAAATGCAACCAAATTACTAGTTAGAAATACATGTAAATTGAATATAAGTCGCTCAACCAAGTGTGTAGAGAATATTACTTTCCTGGACAGGAAGATATAATCACAGGTGTCTAATAACGACTTCATTTTCAGAGGAAATTTATTTTTATTGTGTAAAACCTTTTATGCGAAAGAAGATAGCTCCCATCTTTCATTAGAAAATTGTATTCAGCGCTAAGATTTACAAACGTAAAAGTTTTTCTATTCCAACAACAGGGAACGCGTAAAAATGCTTAAGACTATAAGTTTACAGTCTGCTAGTCATAGTAAAAAGTAAAATAAGAAGTTGAATTGAGAGTTACCTGGATGGTGATCAGTTCGGATACAGACCAGGGCGAGAAGAGAAATAATGCTGGAATTTAAAACAATAGGAGAAGGTAGTTGATCATAGCGAAAAGTTAAATAAAAAGCAAAATTGATAAGTACCTGGATCACTATCAGTGCAAGACCTTAGGTGCCGCCTACGTTGATGTCCTACAAACATCGAATCCGTGAGTTGTTGCTAGACATAATAATCTGAAAGAAATATGTACAGTTGCTAGTTGTGTTAATTAATTACTTAATTGTCTTTTAGTGAATTTTCTTTAAAAAACTTAACAAATGTGGAGATCCCGTGTTCCGTCGTTATTTTCCACACATTTTTGGCACACGCACGTGCCGACTATAGACACCGAAATACAGTTGGTCACCCTGCGCACGTCAAGCAATGATGATCAACCCGAAGATGGCACTCTGGAGATATACTTTTTCGAACAGCGGTCTGATTGGCTAGAGAGGCCGCCTGCCCCTTCTCGACCCGAGAGCCGGGAAGACTTCGGAATCAAGAACTCTGCAAAAGCCCCAATTCATCGATGATCGTTCTATACTGCAGTTCACTCATCACTTCGAGTCCTTCGTTGTCCCCTAGACATTGGGCGCAGACAGGCCCGTAGCAGCCACGTGACCTTCTGAAACGTGTTGGAAACCGCGTGGAGGGTCAGCAGAACCATTTATGGGACCAGAACCGGCTCTGGGCGTGACAAAGAGCACTGCCAAGGGAGCCATTAAGTCATGGGTCAGAAACCAACATACCAACACAAGCCTGTTCAGAGCTCAGACATGGGAAGTCAATAATTGACGAACCCAGTTCAAAGAGAGTTGTGGAGCTGCCAAATCTTAGCAGAGGACAGCTCAGAAACAACAGGTCTCTTGACGGGACACATGGCCGTCGAGAAAGACCTGCATAAAATGGGCGGGTTGAAGGGGACCTCGTATGCAGACTCTGCGGCGAGGGGGAGGAATCAGCCCAGCACATCTTGTGCGAGTGTAAAGCTCTGGACCGCAAAAGACAACTGATCTACGGTCAGTCTAGATCGGAGACAAAGCATCATAAAACTTCACCCTACCAATCGCTGTGCAGACTAGTTCAAGGCACAGTGATTTTGGAATGGGTGGAGTAAAAAGACTAAGGGCATGCGCAATAAGCCAAAGGTTGCAGCCCTGAGGAAGAAAAAAAGCAGAACATGAAGGGGATAGAAGCTTTTAGAATGTGTACATTGAGACAAATGATAAAGCCAAGATACACCGATAGAAAGACGACAAAATGAATGCTGGAAGAGCTGAGACAAGAAAGATGCTTGCTAAAAAAATGGAACACAAAACTTGGGCATATTCTGAGAAAAAATCTGGTAAAAGGCGAAGTCCAAGGTGGTTCGTCGACACACAAGGACGATTCTGAGTAGACGTTGGACGTCGCACCCTTCGCCTTTTTCCACAAAAATGGAAATGGTCATTATTATTACATAATCACTTTGTGACATTATTTAAACGGCACATACTTAAAAAAGGGGAAGACATGGACCCAAAAACTTCTAGAAAACCTGACAGAATTGGTGAAGTGCTTGAGCTACGATGTAATTAAAAGAGCTGCTAGAGATGGAAAGTCGTGGTAGCGACGACAAGGCGACATTTCCCTGAGACTGTGATTGACAAAATGTTTGTAAAGTAAACTCCTAAAGAAATATATTAATTTCGAACTCGTCCATTACCTTCCTTTATGCCAGAGTTGGTCGGCAAACTGTAATAATCAATCGCTGAATCGATTTCTGCTTTTTCGTATAAAAGCCTCATGGATCTATTAAAGTATTTTATTCAATTAGTTTTGTTGTCTCATATGTTATAGCAAAACTGTCCTGAAAAACATGTCTGACCCGTTATGTCGGTAGAAATCATTTCCATGGTATTAAAATTAAACGTTTTTGTTAGTTGGGTAACCGTATTATTAAGTGAAAATTTATATAGCAATTTAGTTTAGTGTTCTCTAAAAGGTCATAACTTAACTAATGTTAACGGTATTATACTAATTTTATATTTAGGAGAATTCAAATTAATTCTGCTAATATGGTCCACTTTAATATAGTATGTTCGTATGCAGCCATGATTTTTAATATTGTATATCGTCAAGCAAATTTCATAGCTATTAAGAAACTGTTAAGACAGTATTGAAGTCATTAGTCAATGAATTAAGACATAAATTGTAGAATTTAATAGGTTATTTTATTATCCTAGTTTTGGTAATAACTGTATCATTCGGTTTTTCTTCGTTTTAGGGTCATATTAGCTTGAGAAAATGTTTTTAAGGCACATTTTTAAGCTAAATTAATTTTTGTTATTTAATTCAGTTTAATGATCAGCTGTCAAGTTTTCTAGTAAAGAATTGTTGTTATGTTTTTCTTCGTCCTCTACCGTGTATCCTATATTTTCAATTTATATCACATGTATTTTCCGGTATGTGGAAGACCGCTAAAAGCATAGGCATGACAGTAAATCGGAGATAACTAATTACAATATACCTATAGCTGTATTGTCCAGCTTTGCTAAGGCTTCAGGGACGTTGTTATGCAGACTGCATGATGTTTCACATCTTACCTGATCAACATGGCTTCATAACGAGGCGTTCTACTTGTAGTAACCTTCTAAAGATTACGTAACACCTTTAGGTTATTTTTATAAGCAGGGTCAGGTAGATGTAATTTATACCGATTTCTTGAAGGCTTTCGATACGATCAGCCATAATATCATTATGTCCAAGTTGGATATGCTGGGCTGTTCTCTCTGCTACTTCAACTCCTTAGGTCATATTTTTCGAGGAGGACGTATAGTAGTTGTGTATGGGGGACATCGTTCTGGGGAGTATACTTCCACCTCAGGTGTACCTCAAGGGTCGAATCTGGCGCCTCTTGTATTTATTTTATTTATATACCCCCTGCTCTTCGGATTGATCGGCTCCGTTTTGCAGGTGACCTTAAATTTAATGCACAAATTCGTTCTGTTCAGTACTGGTGTATCATTCAGTCAGACATTGACAGGATACATGCATGGTGTAGCAGTAATATTCTAAATGTGTGTGGGTGATTACTGTAGGGCCTCGGAAGCCAGGACCATTATCCACAAACTTTTGCATTAGACAGACGAGATGTATTCTTAATATGATCATCTCTAAGTGCAAGCTAATGAGTTGTTCCATGGAAAAGAATCCCACCTTTTTTCTTATGCATACTTAGATGTCATCACGTGATATACAAGGGTATAATCTGGCCAGTATTTTCTGTAGGAACCAGCATATACATGATGGAGAGTTGGTTACAATCAAGGATGGAATCAAATTCACAAAAATCGAAGCAATTAAAAATTTGCCGAAAAAAATACACATGGAGCTAGCAGCAATTGGAATTAAGAGCAAAAATTTAGTCATTATATCAGTTTATAGGTCACCAGCGGGAGATTCTGATATTTTTTTGAATAGGCTCAACGACGCTCTTTTGTGTGTTGGAAGAAACAACCTAGTTGGAGATTTTAACGTTGATTTTAGAGATCCAAAGAAAGTGAGCTTTTGCGTGATCTTCTTTTGTCTTTCAGCTTGGAGATAGCAACAACTGAACCATCCAGATTGACCAGCGCTAGATGCATTGATAATATAGTAACAAATATGAAACTATGCGATATTGAGGGAAAGACAGCCAACTTGCACATTGGCGATCGTTTTGCGCAAATTTTAAGATTGCCTGGTCAAATTACAAAAAAAGATTAGCGTGTGATATTGATGAGGGACAAAAGTATGGAGAATATTTTGTCGTTTATTAGTGTCTTATCTAGCACAACATGGGATGACCTTGAGGGAGGTTTATCTGCAGAACAATATTACGATTTGTTTCATAGAAGATTTGTGGCAACATTTAATGCATGTTTACCTGTAAAAAGAAAGCCAGTTAATGTGAGCGATAAATATAAACATTTGCATTCAGTAAAAAATAATGAAAAATTGATTAAGATGAGAAACGCATTGGACGCACTAAGAATCGTTGCATATGTGATGTGGGACGATACCTCCTAACAAGCCTATAAAAGTTTTAAATTGTGGTATTTTCAAATTGTTGATGAAGAAAAAGGGCATATAATTAACATTATATCGCAAAAAAGCCAGAACAAGCAAAAAGCAGTCTGGAAAGTCATCAAAATAGAGACTGGAAAACTTAGTGATAAAGGGAATCACGAGATAAATTTAAAATCAGATGATTTTAATGATTTTTTTGTTGACGTTGGAGCTACAATCTTATCAAGTTTACCGCAGGCCAGTGAATCGACAGATGATTTGATTAAAAATGTCTTTTTGATTAATCTTGCTTTTTTAAGCCTACAGATTGCAATGTAGTAAAACATCGTGATTCATGTTCTGTTTTTGCAAGTGCTTATTATAAGTACACTTGGAGAACTAAAATCGCCACAACGCATATTAAAAAAGTCTGGACGCAGAAAGTGCGTTATGGTAGTGAATTTCCATAGAAATGATCTAGCACCTAACATTTTTTCATTAATAGCTTATAACTTTTTTTCTTTCAAATCGGCCTATTTTTTTAATTATCGTTGTATGTATATATATATATATATATATATATATATATATATATATATATATATATATATATATATATATATATATATAAACATATAAAAATTGAAAGAGACCCTGGGTATGGATTTTAGGGGCCCTAGTTAAAGCTCATGTTCACAAATTTTTCCAAAATTCAAAAATCGGGATCTCTCCGGTAGTGAATTTTTTCTACGAAAATTCACTAAACCCTAACGCTAACTTGGTTGGTGAAACAATTGTAAGGTTTTTTAAATTGTGTTGTGGTGATTTTGGTTCTCCAAGCCAAGTGTACTCCTCGGTGCTGCTCATCACACGTTCGAACCTTCACTTAGTAAAGGTTTTTAAAGAGTGTCGTTATATAAGGTGGTTATTTTAGTAATAATATTAGGGTGATATTAATAGTTGCTTAGATTACATTTCCAACATTTTTTAAAAGAAAAACTTTAATATTAATATATGTTTTCTGTTTCAGGTAAGCCGAATAATATTTTTATTCAGTAGCATTCAAGTGAGTTTTTAATTATTAGTTGAAAAATAAACTTTTGTAAACTGTATTGTGTTGATTGCTAGACGATTCCAGCGTATGCAAAATCAATACAATCTCTTTTATCAAATTGCAATACAAATTTTCCAGAACTGTAGATAATTCAACAATATAAACGAAATTTTGTGGGGAACATTCCTTTGCAGAGACCTAATATTTACGCGATTGCCAATAGAGTAGATCGCTCACGTCAAAGATACTGCGGTATTATTATAAAATTGATTTCACATGTGAAAAATAACGGTAACAGACAAGCCAAAGGAATGCGGCAATTACAGTACAAATATGAATGCAGTTTGATATAAAAATTTAGAATGATATTTCAGCAAAGTTAAATTATTCTTTTTATTTATTTAAAGTATTTTTCTTTGACCTGAGCTTTTCATCAAAACGCGGCTTAAAGTCTCCACCATATTTGTAAATTTGAGTGATGATAAAGACGTTTAATATTAATCAATATTTTTAAAATTCTCGTGACAAAGGATGTTGTGTGCGAAATAACACTTAAATTTGTTATTAATTTAACTGCTTAAATCGACTTAGACCAGGTTAACTTAGGTTAGCTGAGATTCGGTTAAATTAAGTTGGGTTATATTAAAACAAGCTAGGTTATATTATTAAGTTAGGTTAAGCCTGGTCAGATAAAAGTACACAAAGCTAAAACACGCGAACAACACAAAAATAGTTTTTAAACACCTAATACACAATATGAGTATAACACATCATACACGCAGCAAGTGCAATATTTCAAAACACGGATTTTTTTTTTCATTAAATGCTTATGGCTTCTTTGCTTTAAACTTACAGTAAATATAGACGTAAAGAATTTTCTCTGGCTTCAGAAAAAGTATTTACGACTGTATTTAATATGGAACAGTTTCACCAAATGAAGGCCACAACATTTATTAATGAACCTTAGAGATCTGAATTGTGGTATGTGATATACGTTTTACGATATAAACCTCCGTTGCTAATTTTCCACAAGAAAACCTGAAGTTTCCCCTGAAGACCGGTCCGATTTTCCTAGCTAACGAACTTATCCAAGCCATCGACAAAATGAGGCTACTTACCAAATGTCATCAAAATCGGCTGATTATTTTTTGAGTTATTGATGTGATATTACGTTTGAAAACATTTCCTCAAATTAGCGTCAACTAGGACCTCTAGGATCCATATTAGTTGACGCTGATTTGAGGAAATCTTTTCAAAAGTCAAAAGTCGCGATCTGATCATTGATTGCCAGAAAATATCAAACCATCCCCTGATTACAATAAAATTCTTAGAGAGCTCCAGAAATTAGAGTCATAGTAAACCACAGTATAATCAGCGAAACTTAAGATGTCTTCATCGGTTGAGGTGGCAAAAAAATATTTAATATAAATTATTAATAGTATGGGTCCTAAGACAGTGCCTTGTGGGACGTCAAGATCCACAGTTGTACTTCTGCTGGCCCCATAACCTATTTTAACACGCTGGTGCCTATTTGTAAGATAACTTCCCATTAATCTATAGCCATCGCTTCTAAAACCATTCTGTTGCAACCTGTCTTAACAGTTTTTGATGACAGACAGTGTCAAATACTTTTGCTAGTTCTTTTTTCCCCTTAGTGCTCGTCCGCGTCTTTGCCGCCCCGATAGCACCGCAGCCTTTGGCTTATTGTGCATGCCCTTTGTCTTTTCTACTCCACCCATTTCAAAATCATTGTGTCTTGAACTAGTCTGCACAGCAATTGGTATGGTGAAGTTTTATATTGCTCTGTCTCCGGTCTAGGCTGTCCGTAGATCAGTTGTCTTTTGCGGTCCAGAGATTTACACTCGCACAAGATGTGCTGGGCTGATTCCTCCCCCTCGCCGCAGAGTCTGCATGCCAGGTCCCCCTCGAACCATTCCATTTAATGCAGATGTTTCTTGACGGCCATGTGTCCCGTCATGAGTCCTCCTGTGGTCCTGAGCCGTCCTCTGCTAAGATTTAGCAGCTCCACAACTCTCTTTGAACTGGGTTCCCTCAATTACTGACTTCCTATGTCTGAGCCCTGGACAGTTTGCCCAGTACATTTGCTAGGTCTACCAAGATACAGAGTGAATATCATTCACAACACTATACATTTTTTTAAGTGAGCGTTGCATTTTAATCATGTGCTAACGAGTTTTTCTAAACCCAAACTGGTTGTTAGAAATTACCTCATGTTCGTCTGGAAATTCTACTATTGTATAATTGGTGCAATTTCCAATACTTTACTTAAGTTTAAAATAAGTACGATAGGGTCTTGAACTTTAAATTTTACCCATTTTAATTATGTCAGGAAAACATGAAGCAATAACTAGCCTTTTATCTAAATCAGTCAAAGGGTCATCTATCTTATTTTCCTTAAGTATCTCTGATTTTATATTATCGTCGTTTGAAGCCTTAATTTAACTAATTAATTTTTTCTAATAAATGTTAGAACTAATTTAATACTAACGAATTTAACAAGGTCTAAACTTTGACACTTTGTCACTTTTTTTCATCTTATTTTTATTTATCTCTATCAATGATAACGTTCATCATAGCCCTACATATATAAGGTTTTGTTTGGGTTTATTAACTGTAGTTAACTGAATAATCTGATCTTCTAAAAAAAATCAAATTTCTATTAAAGTTATCTACCACAAAGCACTTACTGTGTCTGGATTTTTTGCATTTTAGCTGGTACGTAAGCAGTGTTGGCCGCTAGAATAGAATGGAATGAAACATGATTCAAAGTACACCCTGAAGATATAAATAAAATGTTGTGCAATAAGATACACGTTCTAATCTTGAATGAAGCTATAAACATAAATATATTAGGTGAATTTAAATTACAAATGTCAATTAATCGTAAATTAATGTCCCTAGCTAAGTAAAATACCAACATAAACCCTGGAAAACCATTTGTAACGATTACCAGGAATTACAGATACAAAACGCAAACTGAATTCAAGCATGAACTTGGCTAAATCTAAATCTAAAATTGGTTAGATATTACATGCTACTAATTACTGTGGAATATTGAATTTGTACAAGAACAAATAGTTCTGTAAAACTTCTAATTATATTTCTGACTGAATCTACTAATCGAGTTTTCTATCGCCTGCAGTTCTACAATTTATAGTTATTGTAATTAGGGCTTTATTGACTAATTACAATACCTCCTTGGATTATCTAGAAAACTTAAAAACATTTCCTAATAACCAGTAAAAGACTCCAATATATTATAGATATATAGGGTGGCACATTGAAAACGAAACAGACCGATTTGCTTCCAGAGAAATTTTTTTTAAGAAACGCTGAAACACGGCAATTTTAATATTGAGGGGGACATGTTTTGACATAAAACTCAACTTTGTCACATCAACCCGTTAAGGGTGGTGATAACAACCGCTATATTTTAAATAGGGAACATGGGTCGAGTGTTACATCATTTGAAAGCTCTTTCTTTTCTGAATTCAGCACACAAAATTTTTTGGAAGTTTTATCAACTCGTTTAAAAATTATACACAGTTGAAGATGCAAAAACGCATTTCACTCATTCCGATAAGAAATGTGCTGATAGTCAATGTTTTGTTGGTTTGTAAACAAAAAATTTACTATCAGAACATTTCTTATCGGAATGAGAGAAATGCGGTTTATTATTTCAGTTTATCGGTTGGTTTGATACTTGATAGTACTACCGAAAATTAATTTCACAATGGTGTATTCTGTAGAAGAAAGGGTTGAAACAATTACTCTTTTTTTTTCAAAAACGATGACTGTGCCAACCGTATCGCAAATTTGTTTAATGAACGACACCCAAACAGACATGTTAACAGAAAATACATTTGGGAGTTAGTTGCAAAGTTTCGAGAAAGTGGTTCAGTTGCCAACAAAAAAACGGAATCCTGAACGTGAATTTCCGGTTAGAAATGAGACTACTGAGATTGAAGTTTTAGGACAAATTGCTGCAGACCCAACTTTGAGCACGAGAAAATTGGCCACTGTTTCAAACATCAGAAGAACTATTCAGCGAATAATGAAGCATCATAAATTTCACCCGTATAAAATTCATCTTGTACAACTGAATGAAGATGATTTTGATCGGCGGCTGGAGTTTTGTCAAGGTATGACTGCACGAATAGCTGATAACGGGAACTTTTTGTTCAATATCTGTTTTTCAGACGAGTGTACGTTTTTATTAAACTCTACAGTCAATCGTCATAATTGTCGTTATTGGGCAGATAATAATACAAAAAAAATTTACGAAGTCCACACTCAAACTCCACAAAAATTGAATGTCTGGACTGGCATTTTTGGAGACCGTTTAATCGGTCCAGTTTTTCTTGATGACAATTTGAGTGGCGAAACATATTTGGAGTTACTAGAAGATATCGTTTACCCTCTACTAATTGACATTGTTGAAAATCATGATCGCTATCAAGGAAAACAATTAGTGTTTCAAAAAGATGGAGCTCCTCCGCATTTTTCACAACGTGTTAGGGAGTTTGTGAACAGAGAGTTTCCAGAACAATGGATTGAGCGTAGAGATGCTATTGAGTGCCCCCCTAGATCCCCGGATTTAACTCCTTTAGACTTCTTTCTATGGGACCATTTAAAGAGTAGAATTTACGCAACAGAACCGGAGCTCTGGAAGAATTACGACGACGCATTGTTGAAGAATGCCGTCTAATAACTCCACAAATGCTCCAGAATGTCAGAGCTCGTTTTGAACAAAATTTGTACTTTTGTATGGAAGCTGGTGGTCAACAATTTGAACACTTACTTAACTGAATAAACATTTTTGAACGTTTGGTTTTGTTTCTTAGTTTTTTTAGCGAAAAATTGACTAATTAGTGCATTTCTTATCACAATGTATGAAATACGTTCTTGCAATTCCAACTGATAATAATTTTTAAACGAGTTGATAAAACTTCAAAAAAAAAAAATAGTGTGCTGAATTCAGAAAAGAAAGAGCTTTCAAATGATGTAACACTCGACCGATGTTCCCTATTTAAAATATAAGGGTTGTTATCGCCACCCTTAAGAGGTTGATGTGACAAAGTTGAGTTTTATATCAAAACATGTCCCCGTCAATATTAAAATTGACGTGTTTCAGCGCTTCTTAAAAAAAATTCTCTGGACACAAATCGTCTGTTTCGTTTTCAATGCGCCAGCCTGTATATATATATATATATATATATATATATATATATATATATATATATATATATATATATATATATATATATATATATATATACATATATATTTGACTTTTAGCTTAGGTTTTTTAAAAGTAAACGTTATTTTTATCTTACCATTGCCTAACTAACTTATATGCGAACAAAAATAAACTTGTATTGGAATTTTTAAGATTTTTATAAAATTCTCTATCATAATGCAGTTACTGTGCTCGGAGTTTGTGCTCCGGTTCTTGTCGAATACCTAATTTTCTTGATAAAGTCAAATTGTTATTAAAAAAGCTCGTATCAGTAATATGACTACGTTGATTTTTCTTTCGGCGAGATCGATTTTAAGTTTGCGTAAGTAAAGAACGATTGAATCTGAACATACGTTCTTATTACAGAAGTCGGCCCATTACCTGAGGCTGAGACGGCGTCAAACTTCAGCAAACTAACCTAAGGAATTGATTCAGAAATTACCAAGTTTTGGAGAAATTATTACGATGAGGAAACTTATTATCAGTGTTAGATAAATCCCTGTTGGCTGCATTAACTCTCGAGGTGTGGCGTGATCAACAATATCTCCTCGTTCAAAAGTAATTGATATTTAACGATCTACAAATTGCCACACTTGTAAACAACGAGAAAATTCTTAATCGGAGTTTTCACTTAACTTATTAATGATATTATGATACGATCGATTTTTCAATAATTTATATTAATAGGGAAACGCCACAAACAGTTTGTATTTTACATTAATAAATTGAAAATATATTAACCCAAACTAATATCCAGCTGCTGTAAAAATTATTAGAGAAGTTACAAAGAAAATGAACATGAACTCATTTAATTCTTAGTTACTGAACATGGGTCATAATGACCCGCGAGAAATTTCATTTGTATTGCAATTGTGCTTTTTCGGTCATTCCCGTATTTATGCGGCTTTTAGTATTATCAAATGAGTCAATGTATTTGATTAGTGTGCACTCGGTTGTCTGCTAGTGAGTTTCTAATCGTAAAATAAATTCAATCGGTTCAAATTGACCCATCATCGGTGAATAAGTTAGTATTTCGAATTGTTCACCATGGCTTATGGAGCCGGCTCTTCTCGTACGGTACGTTTTGGTGACGATAATTTTGAAAAGACTGTAATGGGGTGGTTTGATGAAGAAGATAGTGATTGTGATAATGACATAGATGAATCGTTTGCAATTGCAAGTGACCACAATACCGATTTTGCACAATCTAATTCAGATTCAGACGGATATGATAGTGATATTGAAGATGACCGACCCTTAGCAAATCGTGACGATCAAGAAGTGAAGAGTTCAAACGAAGACAATCTTGATGAAGATCCTAACACTAGTAATGATGTGGTAAAGTATTATTATGGAAAAAAATAGATACAAATAGGCCACGACTTTGGCAGCAAGAGCTGGCAGAACAAAACGCCACAATCTTAGAGACAGGCTTAGAATATTGTATATTTGAGTGGAGGGTGCTGTCGTCCGCGTAACTGTGAACTGGGTTGGATGTGCTAAAGAGGAAGTCATTGATGTGAAGAAGAAACAAAGTAGGGGCTAAAGCTGAACCTTGAGGGATTGGATACATTTTAGAGGAATGGCCATTCACGACAACAGAAATGCTCCGGTTGGAGGAAATTTGCTGTCCAGGTACAGAGTTTTGGTGGTAGGCCATAGGCCGGAAGTTTATTAAGCAGCGCTGCCTGCCAGACATGGTCGAATGCTTTTGATATGTCTAGAGCGACAATCTGGGATTCACCGTGTAGTTCCATAGACTTGCTTCAAGAATGGGTGACAAAGGAAAGGAGGTCGGCAGTTGATCTCCGCTGACGGAATCCATACTGCCTGTCGTGGATTAGACTGTGTTTTTCAAGAATTTTTAGTAATTCGGTGTTTATATACTTTTCCACCTGAAAGAGGTGAAATGGACCTGTAGTTGCTAGGAAGCGCTTTGGATCCTTTCTTTGGGACGGCTTGTACTCGAGCAGTTTTCCAGTTACTAGGGAATATGCCTCTATTGTAAGATGTCTGAAACAGACGAGTCAGGACAAGTGCAAGTTCTGGTGCGAATTTTTTAAGAACAATTGCTGTGATCTCGTCAAGGCCAGAGGCATCTTTCGTACCTTTTTAGTTTTGAAAATGATATCCGTAAATTTATGCGCGACATAGGGGACTGTTGGTGGTTGAATATTTGGAGGTGGGTTGAAAGTAGAATTGCTGGCGAACAATGTGGCAAAAAGTCCGGCCTGCCAAGGGCGGAGGAAAAGTAATCCCGCATTTCGTCCCTGTTCGCGGAGTTGTAGTGCCAAACGATAGGTGGGAATAATAATGACTGTGTGACCTCGGGTTGCACTGCGCAGTAAGCATGGACCATGGCGAGGTCTGAGCGGGGGGGGGGGGGGGGGTGGGGGGTATGACTGATGTCTTATAGCATTCAGGTTTTGTAGTAAGAAGGAGATCCAAGGGATTTGAGCTGTATGTTGGGATGCGAGGAAAGTAAGTAGGTTGGTGAACCATATTGGCTAAAGAATTGCTGACTGCGAAGACCTCCGCTGCTCTCCTTTGTGGATCGGTTTTTGAAGATCCTAGCCATTCCTTATTATGGACGTTGAAGTCACCAAGAATAGTGACCTCGGAGGAAGTATATTCAGAAATCAGATGGTCGTTTTTTCCAGAAAGGTAGTCGAAGAGCTGGACAAAGGTGTTGTCAGAAGGTGACCGGTAAATGCAACAGATGAATTTAGTTGCAGCCCTGAGAGAGAGTTTCATCCAAAGTATGTCTTTTCTGCCAGCTTCCAAATTGGGGAGTCTGGAGCACGGACGTATGCGCACGCACCTCCATGCAATCTAAAGAAAGTAAGGAGCTCATACCCCGGGAAATTAAGGTGATTAGTGGCTGTTTTCGCACTGATTTGGGTTTCGGTGGGTAAGAGGAGTTGGGGCCTATTAGCCTGGAGGAGATGGTGAACGGAGTTCAGGTTAGAATTTAAGCCACATATATTCGAGAAGGATATGTTAAATCTTGATACCGGCGCCCCCTGCACACCCCTCTCCCGGAGATCCTAATGGAGGGGTATTTTATCTCTGGAATCTTTTGTACAAGGAGGAGCGATCATCATTTTTGTTTATATCATACACCAGAACCGGAAACGTCCGTTGGGACTTCACCGGCCCCTTCATGTAGGGGGTGGTACCTCCTCGGGCGTGAAAAAAATCTTTTACTATCACGTAAAGGAAAAGTCCACTACCACCTACCAGACTGTGATAAATACCTGTGTGAGCTAAGCGGTTTTATATCACAGAGCTCAAATATTTATACTATTTTTGCAATGTTAACAAATGTCAATGAATCACAGAATTACAGCCACTTAATTAAGGTATCACTTTCAGTTGGAAATAAATATGAATTTTCAAGGAAACCGTTTTCCCCCTATATATCTAGGTATATTAATGAAAGCAAAAAAACGAAGGACTAAGATTTAATTTTGTGTAATTTAGGAAATGTTTCATAATGTAAAAGGTAGACTTTTGCAGGCTTTTTTCATAAAAATAAAAAAGCCTTCTGAATTATTCCATGCAGAATGGAGATGAGCCTAATAAAAATCACATGGGCAATAAAATAAAAAGAGAAATGAGTTTAATAAATGAATAAGTGATGAATGTGTAAGTTACAAGGCAAGAACAAGAATTTTATAAAAGTTGACGTGAAGGTTACGTTTTATTACCTCACTTAAATTTTTACGATGCTCCCTGAAAGCACGCTTTATATATGAGAAATTGTTAGGACATTGCCTTCCTTGTCACTATTTTTTATGATGAAATTCTTTTCCCTATTCTAAACTTCAATTACTCTTCATTTAAAGCGACTGTAGTTTCATCCAGTTTTTTCGCATTTTCTCTCCTACTGGAGTTAATTTTATTAGATAATCCATCGCTTTTCAATAATGATCGTCACATTCGGTCTATTTCTTCCTAAGATGCTGCTGGCCTAAATTTTGCAGTCGCAAACATATCTGGATATGTTTTCGTTTTCAGGCTTACTTGACGAAATTGTTTGAAAGTCGCGATATTTTCAGTCACTTTGTGTTATGAATTTCTGCTTTAAAGAGTTCAAAAGTAAACATTAGCCAAAACACCAGAAATCTGTAATAAATGATACTGTTAACTTTGACAAGAACGCAGACAGTTCTAATCACATGGCAAGTTTACTATGGCACCAGCGTTTGAAAGAGATTAAACTACAGAATCACCCAAAACTAATAACGGAAAGTGATACAATAACTTTTTAATAATATATCTATAATTTGCACTTACAAAAGGTAACCGCTATGTGTATAACACGCTCCTTAGACTTTAAAGAACCTCATGAGTGTGGTGTAGCGATACCAAAAGTTGATCTTTGTTTACATTGTTTCACCGTCCATTATTTTTAAATCATACATTTCGGCTCCTCTTTTGGAACCTTTTTCTAGAGGTTAAGGAAATATGATAAGTAAGTGGACTCTATGGCATCAATTTGCCTACTCCGTAGAGTGATGGATAAGGGTAGGTTGGCTTGTTGTAGTTCGATTACGGGCTTTCAATCTGCCAACTCTCAAAAAAAAACCTTTCCGAACGTTCTATAGACACCAGATCATGTACCAAAGATACAATTTTGGTGCTTTTGCAGGCTATCCCACGGTCAGCTTTTAGAAAGGTGTTTTCAGAAATATCTTCAGAGCCACCCCTGCGTGCGTAAACAACAAGAGAATGGTGTGATTTCAAACCCCAAGAATACTGGGTGGGGAAGAAGACTTAAAGGAAATATAAATGCAAACTGCTTAGTTGGACTCCTATAAGCGGTTTTTTTTGCATTTTGTATTTATACTTCTTTCTAATCTTGTTTACCCCGCAGAACACTCCTTTTCGCTCCGGATCCTGTAACTTTTCTGGGGGTTGAAACCACAACATTTATCTCGTGGTATTGGATACAGAGGTGTTTCTAAACATGACATCACGTCACCGCCTCATTTCTCCCCCAGAAGACTCCGGTTAGCCCAAATAAAAAGCTGGGGGAAGGTAAAACCACATCAGATACACCCCAGCAAAATTTCAGTCGAATGAGAACTACAGGAATGTTGAACATCGTGCCGGCCCTTCCAGTTTTCTCCGGAAATGCCCGGTTCTTCCAATTGAAAAGTAAGGGGAAGGGAAAACCACATCACAATGAACGACCAAGTTATTCAAAGTAATGAGTCCTTTTCTCTTGTTGGCATTTCTGTGGATCGAAATTTTAATTGGCACCAACATGTCACATCAATTGCAGAATCGGCTGCTAAGAAATTAGGTTTCCTCTTCCGGGCTCGCAAATACTTTTCACCAGCTAATCTCTATACCTTAAATACTTCACAAATAAGGCTAAACTTCGAATACTGCTCCCACATCTGGGGTGCAGCTGCCGCTTCTACACTCGCTATCCTGGACTCCATTCAAAAGAGAGCTATACGTCTCATCGGTGACCCTACCCTCACCCAATGGCTGCCATCCCTTGCCCATCGACGTGCTGTTGGTGACCTCTCTCTCTTTTATAGATATCTGCACGGGCACTGCTCAGAGGAGCTTTCCTCCATAGTTCCCCCAAGTACTGTCCCCAACAGATCTACCAGGGGAACATAGCGAATGCACCCATTTACTGTCCAGGTCACCAGACATAGAACATCTTGTTATGCCCGCTCTTTTGTCCCGAGGACTTCCAAGTTGTGGAATTCCTTGCCGGCACATGTTTTTCCTTCTCCTCCGAACCTCCAAACCTTCAAGTCCAGAATTAACAAGTTGCCTCTTTCCTCCTTGTCAACACCCACGGTACGATAGTATTTAGGCTGTAAGCCCTCGTGGTGTGTTGTTAAAATTAAAAACAATGCACCCCCACAGAAGTTCAGGGGAAGAAGGAACTGCTTACCAACCACCCCCACCACCGACAAAGATCTATATAAGGTGGTATTCCTTATTTATCAGCAGTCGATCTACCTAAAAGTGACCTTAGGATAATCTGCAAAATAACCGACATTTCTAAATTACTGAAATGTTATGTAATTCAAATTTGCTTTTTTTAATGGAAATTTCTACCATAACGCTTTTGCTGCTTCTAAACACTTACTTTAACTGTTGGGTATGAAAGTGACGAAAAAACTAGCATTTTTCAATTTTTTTGTGGTTGAGTCTGGGAAACTTCTCAGTCAGTTACTGGATGAAGCGCTCACTCGAACTAACTTAATCTAAAAATAGCTAATGTTTGTTGATTTGGGACTCCCAAAAAGGTAATTTTGCTAATTAGCACAATGTCCGCTTTTTTAAAGTTTTTTGCAGAAGCATACTTAGCTATACCCCTGTATACATGAACCATAAGTAAAATGCTGTGCTTTTAGCCCTCAACAAACGTACGGGATCAGCAGTGAAGTATAGCTGCTGGGCGGAAGGAATGGGAAAGGGCGAAGTGATGAGGATTATTTTAATTTTAATTTCGAATAACTTTATTTTCTTTGATCAAAAGACTTGAAAACTGGTACACAACCAATTTTTGTTTCAATCACTTAAAGAATTTGAGAGACATTCAGTTTTAAAAAATATGTTTTAATTTTTTGTTAAGATCTGATGAACGAACTCATCCAAGCAATTAACAAAATAAGGGTAATTCCCAAAAATGGTCCGAATCAGTAAAGTATTTTTTGAGTTATCGGTTGGATACATACATATACCTACATACATATACCTATCTATCTCTCTCTCTCTCTCTCTCTCTCTCTCTCTCTCTCTCGCTCTCTCTAAAACAATAAAGAATGTTGATATTTCGTTAATGAGGCTTTGTTATAGTTAATACTGTCAAAAAATTGACAGGTTACTCCACAATACAACCCGCATGGCAAGCTTCATCTATCACCACTTAGTTTTTCAAAAACTGACTCAACGTTAACCTACAGAATTACGGAAAATAATATAAATACCTGTAATTGAGCGTTAAGCTGATGGGGACTCCAAGTTTCAAAGAAATGAATAATTTCTTTAAATATGCAAACAGTTACGTTTAAACTACACAGCACTAACCACAAATCAGCACATATTGATCATGAATCAATAATATTGACATTACACTACAATAGGCCTCATACTTCAATACAATGACAGTTATTTAATTTAAATAAATGCCGAAATAAATACAATAATAACAGAATCAACATGAAGATCAATGAAAATGTTGTTTAATATTTTGTAAACAATGTCAATGCCTAGGAACTGCGGAGTCTGTCAAATTTATCGATCGGTATAGTAAAAGATCTTTGCAATCGACTTCTGTTAAGGGCTTGTTATTTACTTTTATAAATTAATGACACTATTTCGAACGAGTAATAACATAACTTGTACAATTTTAAAAGTCTACAGGCGCGCATAAATGTAGGTTAGATAGTTAGATCCAAACTAATAATAATCAAAAGAAAATGATTTATAAAACCAAGATAAAAACCAACTGACAGATATTCGATGGCGACAATTACAAGATTTGTGAACTGATCAATAGAGGACGCTTTCTACCTTTATTTTTTACAGGAAAACTTTGAATTGCAAGAGAGGATTGAAAATATGAAATAATTAATAATTTAAACAAGATTTTTAAAAGTTAGCGATTGTTCCCTAAAAGTAAACCTACTATTATCACAGCATATATATCTACGCTGTGCTATTATTCTAAGTTTCAGTTTATTTGTATAATATGTGGCATAATTTATGTCACCTAATAGATAAATAAACCTTTTTTTTTTAGATTTTTTAGCATACTTGGTACTTTTGTCACAATTTAGGGAGTGCGTGACAGAACATTAGTATTGAAATTTATTTGCAGAGTATCAAAAAATCCTGACATACTTACTATGTCAGGATTTTTTGATACTCTGCGTTATATGGTATAGCCAATTTGCATTAACACTCGTTCGAATATTAATGTCTCTGTTTTCCATTAAGCTAGACACTTGAATTTTAGTACCTGTTATAACATTGATATGGGCGGTATTTGTGCCGAACTTGATCAAAATAGCTTTATTATTTTTGGAGATACGAAATTTTATAATAAATGAAACTTAAGTTTTCTCTGGAAAATTGGTTAACGCTTGTCAACGAAATTATCCAAACAATTTATAAAAAGACATAATTTTCATCAACACCGGGCGTTTTTGTTTGAGTTTAAACACCGATTCATGCATATACATCTTATCAAGCACTTCGAGTAGTTTCATTGAATCTTTTTGCAATCTTTATATTTTATTTTGGAAAAGAATCTATTTCTTTAACGAATATTTTTGATGCTTTTTGAGTAGATTAGGTGTGTCGTTCTTTTTTCTTTCTGTAGATGGCTGAGTAGGTATGCGTTGAGTAGCTCTTGGTCTAGACTCCGTCATTGTGGTATTTTTGTTATTTTTCTTCGCTTTTCTGAAAGAGTACCCAGAATAGTGAGTTTATAGGCTAAAATAGTTGTATACTCTTATTACATAAAATCGATTTATTATTAATGTTATTTAACATTTTTGAAACTCTTAATTTATTTAAAAGAGTGAACAGGAAAGTAAGTGTGTAGGCTAAAATAGTTGACATATGTTATACTCTTATTATACGTTTGTTAGGATTTGTTCATGCTCGTTGTTCTGTCACTTTTAAATTCAAATGTCGCGCGCTACACTGACATAGAGTAAGTGTTACTAATGGTTTCCGCCAGAAGACCAGAGAGGGGGAAGAAGAATGAGAGAAGGGAGAGAAGCTTGCATCCCTCTGCCACTTGTTTTTGAGTCCTTGAAGAGGCAAGAGGTCTCGAGAAAGCGAATTGCTTTCAACCCCTTGAAGAGACACGAGGTCTCCAAATATTCATTTTGTTTGTAAGTCCTTTGGGAGACACGAGGTCCCTAGAGGTGTTGTGTGTGAATACAGAAAAACGAAGCTTATGTTCCTGCATTATTGGAGAATAAAGGTAGGTAACTTTGCTTATTGTCAGTGCCCTATTTGTTCTGTTTTTTTTGTTATTCATTATAAAATAAATACACGTGGTATTTACATTTGGTCCTTCGAGCCGGATTTTTATAGTTGTTTTGTTTTGTTATTAGTTGATACAGTCCATTTTTTGAAGTAATTTTACTTGTTTCCTTTAGTCTAGTAAATTTGTAATTGTTTATTGCCGTGTTGAGTCATTTAATTTCAAGGTGACGTTATTGCTTGTATATAACTAGGTACATACTCGAATTGCATATTGTTGAAATCACGTTTGCATATTGTTTAAATCGCGTTTAGGAATTTTTTTGCGTTGAACAATGGAGTTGATTCAGCTAAAAAATAAGCGCGAAAGCGTTTATAGACGAGTAGAAGCCATATTGCACGTGGCTCAACAGGTCAAAATAGACGCAGTAGTGGATTTAGATAGGTTGAATAGATTTGAGGTTCGTTTTGAGGCGTTGAATGAGTTGGTCAATCTATTTGATTCATTGCATTTGGACATCGTGTCGGTAGTTGATCGATCAGAGTTGGAGAGCGAGCATGAAATGCAGAACAAATTCGATGAACTGCAATACTCTATAAAAACTATCTATCGAGAACTGAGAGGTTATGCAAATAAAGCCGCTGAGAATCAAGCTCGATCCGTTTTTCACGGTAGTTCGAAATCGAGTCGAGCATCGAGTAAGTCGCGGTGTTCTGTCAAATCATCGAACGCTCGATCTCTCAGTGAAAAGGAAGTAACGAACGCAAACGCGATTATGTCAACTTCAAATTTAAACAGACATTTGAGGTTACCGAAAATCGAAATGCCAAAATTCGATGGAAATTGGAAAAACTGGCCAACCTTTTATGATCTGTTTAAAACAATGATTCATGAGAACGAATCATTGTCAGATATTGAAAAGTTCCAATATTTGAGTGCTTCGTTAGTGAAGGATGCAGCTGGCCTAATCAAGAATTTACCGCTAACGGGAAGCAATTATGGGATTGCATTCAAGTCTCTGGTCTCAAGGTATCACAATACCCGGGTTTTGTTGACCAATTATTGGCAGGGTATTGTACAGGCCCCCAAAGCAAATAGTGAATCTGCTTCTTCCCTACGAACGTTGTTGTCTGTATTCAGTGAAAATTTGGAAGCGTTGAAGCAGTTTGAACATGACATGTGGGATTTCACTAAATTCAACATGTTGCTGCAAAAGGTGGATATGAGTCTTAAGCAAAAATTTGAGCTTGAGTTTTGCGAATCGGACATTCCCAGTTTTAGTAGTTTATGTAGATTCTTGGAAAAGCAGTGTAAAGCAATGGAGACAACTGCCTTAACTTCCAATTATGTGACTAATAGAAGGCAGCATGTTTCAGCAACCACTGCTAGGCCCGCTTCGTCCTTTGTTACCAGCACAAAGCTTGTATGTGCTTATTGTAAGGAGGAGCACCCCATGCTCAAGTGTGATGGATTTCTATCTTTATCCTCTCATAAACGGTATACGTTCGCAAAAAAGAATAATCTTTGTTTTAACTGTTTATCAAACTCGCATGCCAGCAGGGAGTGCAAGTCATCAAGTTGTCGTGTATGTAATAAACACCATCATACATTATTGCACTTCCCAAAAGCACCGGCATCGGGAGATGAGAGTGACTCAAACAAGCCACCTGTGGAAGAGCCACAAGGTGCAGAGCAATTGCGTGTGTTGGCAAGTGTGGTAAAAAGGGAACAGTCCGTGTTACTGGCAACTATAATGCTATTAGTACGAGATAAAAATGGAAAGGTTAGGAGATGTCGAGCTCTCCTGGATTGTGCGAGTGAGGCTAATTTCATTTCGCAGCAGTGTGTTGAAAAATTGGGGCTCAACACCTCATCTCGTTCAGTGATGGTTCAAGGCTTGAACCAAATGAGCTCGCTTGCTAGCCAAGGCACTCTCAAATGTCGAGTAGAGTCCATTTATGAGCCAACAAAGTTAGAGTTGGACATGATTGTGATTCCGAACATTTGTTCCAAGATCCCTTCTGCTAAAATTGAGCAGTGCCACTGGCAACATATTCAGAACTTAGAGTTGGCAGATTCAGAGTTTGGTATACCAGGGGACATTGAAATTTTGTTGGGTACTGACTTTATGCTCATGTGGTTAGACCTGGAATAAAGAGAGGGCCTCGAGGTGCACCAGTGGCCATCAATACTGTTTTTGGTTGGGTGCTTATGGGCAGTGTAGAACAGTCAAAGTCTCATTCTGTTGTGAATAGTTTATGCACGTTGGTCGACTTGGATCATACCTTGAAACAGTTTTGGAGCTTGGAACAGGTACCACAAGGTTTAGTTATGTCTCCGGAAGATAAAAAATGTGAGGAAATCTTCAAGAAGACTCAGCACCGAAATAGTGCTGGGAGATATATTTTAAATATGCCCTTTCGTGAGGGTACTCCGTGTTTGGGAGAATCTTTCAGTGTTGCATTGAGGCGGTTTTACTCCCTGGAAGCACGTCTTAGTAGGGATCCAGCGTTGCACAAGTCCTATTCGGAGTTTATCAGGGATTATTATGAGTCTGGCCATATGTCTCTGGTATCAGATGTAGCTGTGGAACCATCTGATGCATACTATATTCCCCATCATTGTGTGTTGCGTCCTCACAGCCTTTCGACCAAACTGCGGGTGGTATTTGATGCTAGTTCCAAAAGTACGAATGGTGTATCTCTGAACGATACGTTGTTAGTGGGAGCGAAGTTGCAGACAGATATTGCCACTGTGTTGTTGAAATTTCGCTCAAACAAAATTGCATTTACTGCTGACATTCGGCAAATGTATCGACAAATTTTGGTTGTAGATAATCATAGGGATTATCAAAGAATTCTCTGGAGGTTCTCAAAGGGGGAACCTGTACAGAAATATCGCCTTAATACTGTCACATATGGGGTCTCCTCAAACCCACACATGGCAATCCGAACAATGATGCAGCTTTGTGATGATGAGGAATCATCTTTTCCATTGGCAGCAAAGCTAGTTCGGTCCGATCTCTATGTGGATGATGTAGTCAGTGGAGTCGACTCATTGTCAGAGGCTTTTGAGTTGCAACGGCAATTGATTGGGTTGTTTGCTAAGGGGGGTTTTGAATTGAAGAAGTGGGCCAGCAATAATTCGAAACTGTTGTCCACAGTATCAGCTGATAGTCAGCAACCTCGATCGTTAGATTTAAATGATCCATCAGTGTTGAAAATTTTAGGACTGCAGTGGTGTCCCATAGGTGATACATTCTCTTTTAATGTTGAACCTATTGATCGTCCGTGCACAAAACGAAATCTTCTTTCGGAATTGGCAAGAATTTATGACCCCCTGGGTTTTTTGTCTCCTGTTACCCTGTTGGCAAAATATCTTATGCAGTGCTTGTGGGAGCAAAAAGTGGGATGGGATGATAAGCCCTCAAAGGATATTGTTGGTCAGTGGTCTCAGTATAAATCACAACTCAGTGCGCTAGCAGGTTTATCAATTCCCAGAGGCGTAAAACACGATAATATCATCAGTACAGAACTCCATGGGTTCTGTGATGCATCGGAGCGAGGGTATGCTGCAGTTGTTTACTTAAGACAAGTATCAGAGGAGGGTCAAGTTTGGATCAATTTTCTGTGTGCCAAGTCCAAGGTATCACCTTTAAAAAGAATATCGATTCCACGTCTCGAATTGTGTGGGTGTTTATTGTTGGCAAAGCTTCTGGAATTTGTGTGTCGGGTGTATGAAGGTCGTTTTGAGTTTAACTCTATGTATGCTTGGTCAGACTCTATGGTGGCACTTGCCTGGATAAAATCATCTTCCAATAGGTGGAAGACCTTTATTGGGAATCGAGTAGCAAGCGTACAAGAGAAGATTCCTCCAGAGTCATGGCATCACGTAAGTGGACAAGAAAACCCAGCTGATTGTGCATCGAGAGGCATGTTACCTTCTGGGTTTTGTGAGCATCCACTATGGTGGGCGGGACCCGCCTGGCTAAAATTGGCAAGAGAAGGTTGGCCCAAGTCGTTGCGTTTTGAGCCGCCAGAAGAGTGCCTGGCGGAGCAACGAACTCTCCCCGTACTAGTTACTTTGGCAAATGAGGAGTGGCTCAGTAAACTTTTGAATCGCTTTTCGCATCTACGGAAAATTCGGGGTGTTGTTGTATATTGTCAGCGGTTTGTGCGAAATTGTAGGGTGTCTCCATCTGACCGAACTACTGCATCTCTGACAGCCACCGAATTACAGGAGGCGCTTCATATGCTTATCAAATGTGCTCAAGGTGAAGTATTTCAAAGGGAAATAGCATCCTTGGTTAAAGGTGAGAGGTGTGCGAGGGCAATAAATAAGTTAGCCCCCTTTCTGGATACAGAGGGTATCCTCAGGGTGGGCGGTCGCCTTCGTCAAGCTGATGTTCCAGTTGAAGTGAAACACCCTATATTGTTGCCCCGCTCACATCGTCTCACCGAGTTAATCATTGCACACACACACCGTGTCAATCTTCATCCTGGTCCTCGCACATTGCTTCATTTGCTTTCGCAACAGTTTTGGATTTTGTCCCCTCGGAGAGCTATTCATCATGTTTTGTCAAGGTGCTATCGTTGCTTTCGAGTGAATCCTACTCCCATGGCACCGATGATGTCTGATTTGCCAGTTGCCAGGGTTTCTCAGTTGAAGCCGTTTTCACACAGCGGAGTTGATTTTGCAGGTCCAGTTTTTGTGACACAGGGCAGATATCGAGGTGTCCGAAAGGTGAAAGCATATATTTGTTTGTTTGTGTGCATGGCAACGAAGGCCCTCCATTTGGAAGTAGTGTCTGATCTTTCAGCTGAAGCCTTCTTGGCAGCTCTTCGGAGGTTTGTGGCTCGCAGAGGAAGATGTGACAATTTGTATAGCGATAGAGGTACCAACTTCGTCGGCTCAAATAAGCAGCTCTTAAACTATGCAAAGGGGGCAGCAGATGCTTGTACCATTAGGTGGCATTTCAACCCCCCATCAGCTCCGCATTTTGGAGGTCTGTGGGAGGCAGGAGTGCGCTCAGTCAAGACTCATTTGCGAGGGGTGATCGGTTTGCAGATTCTGACCTTTGAGGAAATGTCCACGTTGCTTGCTCAAGTGGAATCAGTTTTGAATTCTCGACCATTGTGTAGTGCGAGTACTGATCCAAATGATCTGTTAGCCCTATCCCCAGGACATTTTCTTACAATGGAACCGTTAGGTGCTCCTCCTGATGCTGATTTGACTTTGTTAAGTATGAATCGCTTGTCACGCTGGCAGCTGGTGCAAAGGATCCACCAGGACTTTTGGCGCCGCTGGAAGAACGAATACCTGCATACACTGCAGCAGCGTGGTAAGTGGGATACTGTGCAAACGTCCCCCCCGATCGGAGCTTTAGTTGTGATTAAAGATGAGACTTCGTCACCTCTTGTTTGGAAGCTCGGACGCATTATGCAACTATACCCAGGCCGTGATGGTATAGCTCGGGTAGCTCAAGTTCGCACTAGTAGTGGCACTTTTGATAGGCCTCTGACGAAGTTATGTCTGTTGCCATCGCAGTAATACGTCTGCCTTGAAATTTTTTGTACAGTTAATTATAAATCCAATAGCTTCAGTTTTTTGTTTTTTGTGCTTATTGTAAATTTTTGTTTTGTTTGTTTATTTGAGAAACAATATAATTGTGAAAATAAATCCTTATTTTGGTGGGCGGAATGTTCATGCTCGTTGTTCTGTCACTTTTAAATTCAAATGTCGCGCGCTACACTGACATAGAGTAAGTGTTACTAATGGTTTCCGCCAGAAGACCAGAGAGGGGGAAGAAGAATGAGAGAAGGGAGAGAAGCTTGCATCCCTCTGCCACTTGTTTTTGAGTCCTTGAAGAGGCAAGAGGTCTCGAGAAAGCGAATTGCTTTCAACCCCTTGAAGAGACACGAGGTCTCTAAATATCCATTTTGTTTGTAAGTCCTTTGGGAGACACGAGGTCCCTAGAGGTGTTGTGTGTGAATACAGAAAAACGAAGCTTATGTTCCTGCATTATTGGAGAATAAAGGTAGGTAACTTTGGGTAACTTTGCTCTATTGTCAGCTGCCCCATTTGTGTCTAGTTTCATTATAAAATAAATACACGTGGTATTTTACAGGATTATTGATACAATTGTGGGAAAACTCTGTATTAGTGAATTTTCTTTAAAAAAATTCACTAATGAGGAGATCCCGACTTTAGAATTATAAAAAAATTCTTCAAATGAGCGCTAATTAGGCCCCCCAGAACACATATCCGGAGTCAGTTTAAATTTTAAAATGTTTATATATATATATATATATATATATATATATATATATATATATATATATATATATATTATATATATATATATATATATATATATAATATACTATATATATATGTGTGTGTGTGTGTGTGTGTGTGTGTGTGTGTGTGTTGTGTGTGTGTGTGTGTATCACACGATAACTCAACAAATAAGGGCCGATTTTGATTAAATTTGGTGAGTACCTTCCTTTTCTTAATGACTTGGACAAGTTCGTTATCCAGGAAAATCGGCCCAGGTTTTCCCGGAAAATGTTGTGTTTTCTTTCGAAAAAAGTTATATCTCCCGGAATTAACAAAGTAAGGGCAACCAAATTTGGTACGCAGGTTTATATCATTATATTTAATTTACCTACCAAAATTTAACTCTGTATGTCAAAAGACAAAAAGTTATAGACATTTAAATACAAATTAATTGGGGTTTTCTCAAAACGGCAAAGTTGCAATTTAAAACGTCAAAAATTGGCAACATTTAGACAAAGACCTTGAATCTAATACGGGCTATGGAAATAAAATGTCTCAAGAAGAATGTTTTACAAACCCTGAAGTCTTAGTTTCAACCGTCATTGTCCTTCATTTTACTAAAATATTTCCAGAAAATTCATTTCAAATAGACCCTTTCTCTGATGCTTGGCGCCTTAGCTATAGAGTTTATCGTTTAATTGTATATAATTTTTGTCGAATTTTCGTAAGAAATTAATAAAGCTCAATATATCCGTTATTATACAAGAATACGAAAAAAATTGTATACATTAGTTATAGGGTGTCTTGAGCTACATCTTAAAAAAATATTTCTACAATCACAGGCAGGCCCATAAGTCGCTGGTGATACAAATTCTCTTTTTTTAATCAAACACGTCTTTATGTTATTCCATTTTTGCATTTTCCATCGAAATATAATGCACGTTTGTAAGAAAAGAAATTCTGGACCCAGCAAGAGAGTTATGGTAGCGAATTTTGATCAAATTCTTCATATTTGAATAGCTCTATTTGCTATTAACCTCTAAGGTTGACCAAGAAACATGTTTTTTCGGAAACACTTTAACTTTACTTTTATTATATAGGTTATACTGGTAACCAAATTTGATGCCTGCTTTCTTAAAAAAACACACATATTTGCTATTAAAAACATTTTTTTAAATCAAACACGTCTTATGTTATTGCATTTTTGATTTTCCATCGAAATATAATGCATGTTTGTAGAAAAGAAATTCTGGACGCAGCAAGTGAGTTATGGTAGCGAATTTTGATCAAATCCTTCATATTTGAATAGCTCTATTTGCTATTAACCTATAAGGTTGACTAAGAAACATGTTTTTTCGGGAACACTTTAAGTTTACTTTCGGAAATTTTTGTACATTTTCAAACAATAAAGTTATTTTGGTGAAACATCGCACCTTATTTCTATTATATAGGTTATACTGGTAACCAAATTTGATGCCTGCTTTCTTAAAAACACACATATTTGCAATTAAAAACATTTTTATGAAAATTCACTACATAACGCACTTGCTGCGTCCTGAATTTTTCATATAGGTAGTTATCCTGACAAAAGTTAATTGTTTAAGAAACATTGACTTAAATGTTTATCAGATGCATATAATACAATAATTCACAAATATCTGACTTTATATTAATTTCTCGTCTTAAACTCTAAACATAAAAAAGTATTTTTCAGTAATACACATTGGATTTGAAATAGCAAGTTGAACAAGCAATAAAGGACAAGCGTATTATGAATTGCCTAAATATGGAAGCAAAATAATTGTTATATTAGTACATATATTGATAATTAAATACTTTTCTCTTTTAATCGCCGCGGTTGGAAAAAGTCCTTTTGAAATAATAACTTTCACAATGATAGTTGTTTGAACTTAATATTTTAATAACATTACTGTGTCTCTGAAAAAAACCCTGAATCATCTATTTTCTACTACGTCAAAATCTTGACACTAGATGGAGCAGTTTATGTTAAGTAACTAAATTCATTTTTACACAATTTTTAGCAGGAAACATTGTACTTCTATTTATATGTTTAGATTGAAAATATGACAGTAGATAATTACATTTTATTTTTCTTAAATAATATTTTTTATATTTGTCGCTATATAAGAAAGAATGTTTTAACATGTCACTGATTCAGAATAAGCCTGGATTTAGACCTCGACCAAGACAATGTGCATTTCTTGTCCAAAGCCGGGCTCTGTCCGCAAATGGGCCTTGGGCCCCATGGCTGCTTGGGTTTCTTACTATGCAACTTGGAGTTCGGTAACAGCACAGTTCTTTTCTGTATATATGGTTTGTATTGTACCGAATACCGAGTTGGCTAGTGAGATAATCGAGCAGACGTGGTATTATAATTTAAAAAGTAATATATTTGCGAGTGCAGACCACAGAACGTGGTATTTAAACAAACACGTCCACCCACCACTCACATTTCTCATTCATTCAGATACGTTATGAAAATAACATTCTTTCATTGTGGTAAAACTTAAGAGCAAGTGTCTCTAGTCTCTGTTTCTACAATATATTTCGTTAGATTTAAATAATAATCCGTTAAAATGTGATATAAGTAAGAAAGGTATGAACTACATCTTAATATATTTCTTTGGCTCTATGTTATTACGTCGGGCAAACTAAATGCGGTAAAATTTTCAGTTATTTCCACAGGTGAAATAGGTATTTATCATATTTTTAGCTGAATTTTTATTTTAAAAGAATGCACTAATAGAGAGGTATCGATGGTGAGACTTTGCAAAATTTTTTCAAATGAGCGCGAACTAGAACCCATATCCGGGGTCAGTATCAATTTTTATATGTTTTTATTTATATATATATATATATATATATATATATATATATATATATATATATATATATATATATATATATATATATATTATATATGTGTATCCGTCTGATAACTTAATAAATAATTAACGATTTCAATGAAATTCGGCAAGTGCCTTTCTTTTATTAATGGCTTGGATAAGTTCGTTATCCAGGAAAATCGGACGGAGTTTTCCGGGAAAATTTTGAGTTTTCTTTCAATACTGTTTTAATGAAATTTACTATATGTTGCCTTGGGAGAGACCTTACTAAGTACCAAAATTGAACTTTCTAAGTTTATAGAAAATTGAGTTATTCAAATTTTAAATTTTGTTTCGAAAATTTTTTTCTCCAAAAATTACAAAGTTATTTTCATGAAATTTGGTGAAATATCTTGCTCTAGGAAAGACCTTACTACATACCAAAATTAAACTTTCTAAGTTTATAGAAAACTGAGTAGTTATTCAAATTTTGAAGCATTTAATAAAAATTCACTACCATAACGCACTTGCTGCGTCCAGAGTTTTTAATATTTTCTTATTACAATAGCTATACTGAATGTGGCATCTTAAGTTTTTAGAGAAAAAACTAATTTTGTTTTGCAGGATTATAAGATGTGCATTACTTTTTGCCACATACCGCAAATTTTGAAATCGGGCAGATGATCTGGCCCCGTCTATTTTTAAGAGAGGCATTTGAGAAAGTCCTTAAAGAACTTAGACAAGAAAAAGCTCGTGGTGTAGACGAAATTAAAGGTGGAACTTTGAAAGAATTCTGTTGGAAAAATGAAATAAACGTTTTCAACTGATTGAGAAATGTTATAATACATTAAGAGAATTGACCAATAAGTCTGAAAGTTTGTTGGGGTGGGGTGTGGGGGGGGGGGTGGTAGTCAGTTTGGATTTAGTGCTGGGCGAGGCACTAGAGAAGTAATACTAGCACTTGAAACAATAAGAGAAAAGAGACTTGAGAAAAATAGAGATACATTTATTGCTTTTGTAGGACCTGGAAAAAAACCATTCGATAATGTGGATTGGAAAATTTTATTTCATATACTGCAGAGCTGGATTGGATTAGACCGATCGGCGTATACATATTTCTCAATCACCTATATACATTATAATCCAAATAGGCATTAAAAATAGTAGTATGACTTAATTTGCTGCCTTTGCCTAACTTAAAAGCCGATTTTTATGTCTTCTACAGAAGAATTCCCCAACAAATATTTTTTGCTCATTTTTGATATTTTGATATTGTCAGTTTTTAAAGAGGTATCTTTATTTCAAGTTGCAATGTTCAGTACTGTACGGATGATTGTAAATGTAACAAAGAACTGAGGAGGATCGCGGTGGCAATGCAGCATTTAATAGACAAAATACCTTTCTTAGCAATAAACCGTTTTAATTTTGACTCTAGAAAGGGATTCATCAAGTCATATGTATGCAGCCCCGCCAATGCTATTTTGATTAAGTTTGGTAGACATTGCCCTGGTAGTGACCTTTTTTTTCCCTCAGGGCTCGTCCGCGGCCTTGCCGCCCCGATAGCACCGCAACCCTTGGTGGTAGTGACCTTACTATTACACCAAAACAAAATTTCTTGGTTACAATTTGAAACATTTAATGAAAATTCTCTACCATAACGCACTTGCTGCGTCCCGAGTTTTGGTTAAATTATTTTAGTGGGGCTAGATTATATTGTTACTATTTCGGAATGACGCAGATAACTGAAAATTAACTGTTATTTACCTAAAGCTTTTCAACACGAAAACAAAATTGAAACATTTCATTATTACCAACAAAATTTTGTTCGTTTCTGTAGCATTCTCATACGGCAGTATTGAGTATTTCTTATAAACCTAAAATTTTGTTTTGTTATTTAAAGAAAAGAGGTAACATAAAAATTTCCAGTGCACATAAGAATAATTTAGTACTCCCAAAATTAAAGTCTGGTTCCATTTGAACCTGCGAAATGCATCTTTTATTTTATATAGCTCTGGCTCTTTCTGGAAGGAATATCTCTATGAAATGCAGAGAGATATCTAGTGCATAAACGTAAAATTTTATTGGTGAAGAGCATGTCTTAAAATGAACTGCGGGCTATGTACTATACCAGAGTTATGTCTTTGTAAGCCATTACAAATTTCTCCTGATAATATAAAAGTCTGGACGCAGCAAGTGCGTTATGGAAGTGAATGTTTTTAATAGCAAACATGTCACTCTACCACAAGCAGGCATCAATCTGGTTACCGGTATAGCCTATATAGTAGACACAATGTACCATATTTTTATCAAAATTACTTATTGTTTGAAAATGAAAAAAATATATTCCGAAAATAAGCTTAAAATGTTTTCGAGAAAACTGGTTTCCTAGCCAACAAACCTTAGAATAAGAAGAAATTGAAATTTGCAGGATTTAATGGAAATTCGCTACCAAGACGCACTGACTGCGTCTCGATCTTTTTTCTTACAAACATGCATCATATTTCGATAAAAAATGCAAAAATGCAATAATATAAGGGTGTTTGAAAAAAAAACAATTGTAGGGATAGCCAACGACTTATGAACCACCCAGTGATTGTCAAAATATTTCTATAACATGCAGCTTAAGACACCGTATAATTAATCTATACAATTTTTTCTCGTGTATCGTATAATAATAATTATATTGAGCTTTACCGTAGAAATGCGTCACCTTGTATATATGCAAACAGATAACTGAAAGTAACCCGGGATATGGATTCAAGGGGGCCTAGTTTTGCGCTCATTTGAAGAAATCCTTTTAAAATTGAAAAGTCGCGGTCTCCTCATTAACGAATTTTTTCTTCGAAAATTAGCTGAAAATTATATCCCGTTAAACCATAACACAATTAATGCAGGAGTTCCTCAAGGTTCAGCTTTAGCCCCTACTTTGTTTCTTCTCCACATCAATGACCTCCTCTCTAGCACATCCAACCCAGTTCACAGTTACGCGGACGATAGCACCCTCCACTCAAATATACAATATTCTAAGCCTATCTCTTTAGCGCAATTAGATGAGGATCGCAGACTCATGGAGGGTTCTATCTCTGTGGATCTCCAAAAAATATTAGACTGGGGAAGTAGAAATCTTGTACAATTCAACCCCATCAAATCACAGTCTTGCTTTCTTTCTCATAAGAGATACACCAACCCTAGACCCATCACAATAAACAACCAAGTTATTCAAAGTAATGAGTCCTTTTCACTTGTTGGCATCTCTGTGGATCGAAATCTCAATTGGCACCAACATGTCACATTAATTGCAGAAGCGGCTGCTAAGAAATTAGGTTTCCTCTTCCGAGCTCGCAAATACTTTTCACCAGCTAATCTCTATACTTTATATACTTCACAAATAAGACCAAACCTTGAATACTGCTCTCACATCTGGGGTGCTGCTGCCGCTTCTACACTCGCTATCCTGGACTCCATTCAGAAGAGAGCTATACGTCTCATTGGTGACCCTACCCTCACCCAAAGGCTGCCATTCCTTGCCCACCGACGTGCCGTTTGTGACCTCTCTCTCTCTCTCTCTTTTACAGATATCTGCACGGGCACTGCTCAGAGGAGCTTTCTTCCATAGTTCCTCCACCTGCTGTCCCCAACAGATCTACCAGGGGAACAGAGGGAATGCACCCTTTTACTGACCAGGTCACCAGATATAGAACATCTTGTTATGTCCGCTCTTTTATCACGAGGACTTCCAAGTTGTGGAACTCCTTGCCGGCAAATGTTTTTCCTTCTCCCCCGAACCTCCAAACCTTCAAGTCCAGAATTAACAAGTTGCCTCTTTCCTCCTTGTCGACACCCACGGTACGAAAGTATTTAGGCTGTAAGCCCTCGTGGTGTGTTGTTAAAATAAAAAATATATATAAAAAAAAATAAACTTAACTAAACCTACAGCCATAGTATCAACTTAACTAAACCTAAATAAATAAATATTTTAGTAAAATGAAGGACAATGGCGGTTGAAGCTGAAACGTAAGGGTTCGCAGAACACTCATCTTGCGACATTTTCTTTACATAATCCGTATTTGTTTTAGGTACTTTGCCTAAATGTTGTGAATTTTGACGCTTCAAATCGCACCTTGCCGTTTTGAGGAAAACCCCAAATTATTTTTCTTTAAATGCTTATAACTTTTTTGTCTTTCAACTTACATGCCTAGATTTTGGTACGTGGGTCACTATTTATAATACAAACACGCGTACATATAACCCAAAACAAAACAAATGCCTACATATACAACAATCTATGAAAAGCATACTTTTCTTTCTTTTACACAATTTGCTTTTATGCAGCGATCATCTACCAAAAAGAAACACAACGCTTTTCGTATTTGTATAAATTTTCGTTGAGAATTTAGTTTTTATCGATTAATTTTGTTATAATCTTACGATTGTTAATATAATTGTATGAAAACTTTGTTATTTTAAGATAATCTTGAATAAGGTTAATGTGTTTAACAGACAATGAGCTAAATGTTTAATCAGATACATTTTTTTAAACTTATTTACGATGAAATAATTATCACTACAAATTGCTACTTTCTCCTTCCAACCCCTATAATAATGTATAAAATTAAATGTTTTATGTAATAGACATTTGGACTTATATAACCAATTTGACAACCTGTACGTACAAGTGTAGGTATTATGAATTGCCTAATTACGAACACAAATAATTATTCAACTTTCAACCCCCTAATTAAACACTTTTTGTTATTAATGTCTCGATTGAGAAAGCTATTTTTGAAATAACACATTTTACAATAATAGCCTTATTGAACTTAGTTTCTCTAACAAATGTTATTTATTGTAACATTATATTATATATGTAAAACCTTCCGAATCGTCTTTTTTATCTACTCCAAAATCTCGACACTAGATGGGGCAGCGCATTAAGAAGTAAATAAAGCATTAATAAATAGTTTTTGATACACTTATAGCACAAAACAAAACGCTCTACTTCTTTTATATGTTTGCATTAAGAATGGTCAGACCTGTTAATTTTATCGTAGATAAATAACGCTTCCAATATTTGTTGCTATATTCGATGAAAAGTTTTCTAAATGTCACTGTTTCAAAATAGGCCTGGTACCATATTATGACCAAGACAGTAATGCTCCATAATCAGAGGTGGTTAACGACACAGTCTCGGCGCTGCCGGTATCCACTTTTGATTGCCCAAATAATAATAAAACTTAATTTTCCTAATCTTTTACTTCTTATTCTACAAGTAGATCACTTTAGTGGGGTGCGTTTGTGTTTGTAATATGTAGCAATATTTGTTTTTTACGGCACCAAGAGCAGGGTTGCCAGATTGGGCGATTTATCGCAAATTTGGCTATCTTTTGTTGCGCGTTGTTTGTTTTTTTCAAAGAAAGCGCCGAGTCGCACATTGGGCTACTTTTGTTATTTAAAAATCGCCAATTGGGCGATCTTGAAGAAACGAACTCTGTTGTAAAACTATTCAGTTTCGCCAAAGCTTGATTTATTCAGAAGTAACATTATTTTATCCATGGGAAGGAATGACATTTCGACATCCGTGAGAAACCAAGAGTACCCAGCATGTTTGGATAGATAACAATGAAAAGATGATAGGTGACAGGGACAATATGTTATTTATGTTTTATATTATATTACAGTATATTTTATATCTTTCGTTATATAAAGAAAATATGTTATTTTTTAATTCTTATAACACTGCTGTTGAGTATGTATGTTTTGATATTTCATAAATAAATTATTGTTCTGGTTCGTTTTTCTTTTTAAATTTAATGACCAAAGGTAAACCGTTATTTACTTGTGATTTTTTGTTATATTCTAGAGTTTAGGCGTTTTTATTATAGATTGCAACATCTAATGATAACTGAATAGATAATATCAGATTGGTTTCGCAAAAACTAATGGAATTATCGCGATTTTCGTGCAGTTAAAATGATTTTCCATTGGACCCCAGATGTTTTCTCTTCTTTAACGCCGATCTATTTCCGCGACTATGGTCAATCACCGACGCCAGGGAGCAGTTTTACCTCACTATCCTAAAAATTTTGTCAAACCTTTCTGTAGGCAGTGGCGGATTTCGGCTTGTTGCCGCCCTAGGCCCTGTCTGATGCGCCGCCCCTTTTGAATAACAAAATTCAATTCATTTTGATTCAATATTATTATTTAAATATAATTTTTATTTTATTGAAATATAATTACAAAACGATACAAATAAATATTCAATAAACTCTAACGAAATAAATAATAGCATTTTTCCTAAATTATAATGTATTGCTCAATTTTTAAATCTCTTCTTTCTTGCTTTCGTCTGTGCAAGAACATCAACTATGTCGTCATAATCAATTTCTTGAAGTAGTTGAGCTTCAATAGACAGTAATGCCAAAGCATTAAGCCTATCTTGGCCCATACTTGCGCGTAAATAAGTTTTCACCCTTTTCAAGGTGGAAAAAGATCTTTCTCCTGAACAATTCGTAGCGGGAATACTAAAAAAAATACGTAGAGCAATATCTACATTCGGAAAAACATCTCGAAGATTCCGAGAATGCAATACATTGCATATTTCTTGTGCAGAACGTACATCTTCCGTATTTGCTAGGCCGGACCAACGTAAGCAAGCCACCACTAGCCCTGCCCCTGTCTCTGTGTTTGAGCCCACCACCACAAACTTAACTTCACTGCTCACTATGCACTTGACTATTCCGGTTTTTTTTTTGCGCCTAATCGGCAATTTGACCAGAGTCCTTATTCCAATAGAACCATTTTAAAAAAATATTTCAACAACACACCACGAGCGCTTACAGGCTAAATACTATCGTGCCGTGGGTGTCGACAAGGAGGAAAGAGGCAACTTGTTAATTCTGGACTTGAAGGTTTGGAGGTTCGGAGGAGAAGGAAAAACATGTGGAAGGAATTCCACAACTTGGAAGTCCTCGGGACAAAATAGCGGGCATAACAAGATGTTCAATGTCTGGTGGCTTGGGCAGTAAAAGGGTCCATTCGCTGTTCTCCTGTTAGATCTGTTGGGGGCAGCAGGTGGATGAACTGTGGAAGAAAGCTCCTCTGAGCAGTGCCCGTGCAGATAACTATAAAAGAGAGAGCGAGGTCACCAACGGCACGTCGGTGGGCAAGGGATGGCAGCCTTAGGGTGAGGGTAGGGTCATCGATGAATGGAGTCCAGGATAGCGAGTGTAGAAGCGGCAGCGGCACCCCAGATGTGGAAGCAGTATTCGAGGTTTGGCCTTAGTTGTGAAGTATATAAGGTATAGAGATTAGCTGGTGAAAAGTATTTGCGAGCCGGGAAGAGGAAACCTAATTTCTTAGCAGCCGCTTCTGCAATTGATGTGACATGTTGGTGCCAATTTAGATTTCGATCCACAGAAATGCCGACAAGTGAAAAGGACTCATTACTTTGAATAACTTGGTTGTTCATTGTGATGGGTCTCTTATGAGATAGAAAGCAAGACTGAGATTTGGTGGGGTTGAATTGTACAAGATTTCTACTTCCCCAGTCTAATATTTTTTGGAGATCCACGGAGACAGAACCCTCCATGAGTCTGCTATCCTCATCTAATTGGGCTAAAGAAACAGGCCTAGAATATTCTATATAGGTTGCTGTCGTCCGCGTAACTGTGAACTCGGTTGGATGTGCTAGAGAGGAGGTCATTGATGTCGAGATCAAATAAAGTAGGGGCTAAAGCTGAACCTTGAGGGACTCCTGCATTAATTGGATACAGTTTAGAGGAATGGCTATCCACGACAACAGAAATGCTCCGGTTGAAGAGGAAATTTGCTGGCCAGGTACAATGTTTTGGTAGTAGGCCATAGGCCGGAAGTCTATTAAGCAGCGCTGCGTGCCAGACCTGGTCTAATGCTTTGGATATGTCTAGAGCGGCAATCTGTGATTCACCGTGTAGTTCCATTGACTTGTTCGAAGAATTGGTGACAAAGGAAAGGAGGTCGGCAGTTTATCTGCGCTGACGGAATCCATACTGCCTGTCGTGGATTAGACTGTGTTTTTCAAGAAATTTTAGTAATTTGGTGTTTATATACTTTTCCATCGCTTTAGAGACGACTGAAAGGAGAGAAATAGGCCTGTAGTTGCTAGGAAGCGCTTTGGATCCTTTCTTGGGGACGGGTTGTACTCGAGTAGTTTTCCAGTCACTAGAGAATATGCCTCTATTGTAAGATGTCTGAAACAGACTAGTCAAGACAGGAGCAAGTTCTGGTGCGCAATTTTTTTACCATATATCTGAATTTTTTGTATCCTACGCTTAATTTCAACCTACTTCCTTTTTATCGCTGGTTATTTTACTAAGCTCGAACTGAATTTGGGATTCTTTCTGCCTGAGATTGCCTTCTATGTATACCGGTCGTGTGAGTAAGTCCAATTATTGCAAGCCTTCTACAAAACACAGGCCGAATGAGATGCCACCTCCTGAGAAGTAGTTCAACTTAGTAAAACTTTCGAAAGAATCATACAGTTTTCAAGGAAATCCGAAGTTCAACATCTTCGGCAGCACTTGTCATGATAATATTTTCTATCTCTGTCGGAGGTACTTCTTTGTCTAGAATATCGCAGCCTTAAGTTGTCTTTGGGTTCTCATCACTGCCTGCTCGGCTTCCCAGTTTCTCATCTTAACAACCAACATGTTTTTCTTACACCTAATATTATACGCTGAATCAACTTCGGGGTTAAAGTACTTCAAAATACTTTGTTGTGTTGCGAATTTTTGTTTAACTTGATTATTCTAGAGTACCTATTTGTCAAAAAATAATTGGAACACTTGATTTGTTCCTAGCAACATCGGTCAAAAAAGTCAAATAGGTATTCAGATTTGACAACGTCGAATGCAATCTGAATCTTATATTGTGTTCTATTGATAGAGAGTATATAATCTCTGCATTTATTGGTTCAATGGCATTTTTAATGACTAGCCATTACTACGCTGTTAAAAAAATATATATATTATATTTGAGGTTCTGAAAAAGTTTTCACATTATTTCAGCAAGGACTAATGATAGATTAGCAAAGTCATATTTACATGCAATATCACTTAAGCATCACGCAAAACAGCATTTAGATATTTCAATAATGTTCTTTATGAAAAATTAAGTTTATTCTTGTTTTTGTTCGGGGTTATGCGTCTAATAATGCAAATTTACCCATATGAAAATTTTAAAGGTGATGTTAATTTCATTTTAATTCCCTGTTGCTTGTAACACTGAATTTTTAGTTTAAAATTTAAACCTGTAACATAACGATCTGGCCAAGAACATTGTTTTTTAATCTCCCTAACTTGAATGCCGGTGATTGATTATAGGACAGAACCGTTCCAGAATAAAGGGTTTTCATTTTGCTAATCAGTCAATCTAGCTTCAGTTGTTTCTTTTACGTCTTCCATTTTCTTTAATTACATTTAGAGCCTTTATACCATAATTTATAAATTAACTTGATAATAATCATATAAATTAGAAAGTCTTTGAATAAAAAAGTCATTTATAATTATTTGTGCATTCACGTCTTTTAACGTTCTTATCGTGTAGTACGGTTTCCAACAAGACAGGTTACTCTTTTAGTGAATTTCCTTTTTAAAAAAATCACTATTGAGTAGATCCCGACTCTTGAATTTCGAAAAAATGTCTTCAAATGAGCGCGAACTAGGCCCCCTAGAACCCATTAGTTTCAAATTTTATTTATGTGTTTATATATATATATATATATATATATATATATATATATATATATATATATATATATAATTTCTTTAATTAAATCTCATTAAAGTAAGTTAAAACGTCAAAATTAATAATTATGGTAAGAGTACGAATGTGAGTGAAAAATACGACACGAAATGACTAACAAGCTCGTAGATCTGTGTCTAAGTCGTTATTTTCCTTCATTTTGTTAACATATGAGCAAAAAATCCATTGTAAATAAAAATTGTTTGGTGTAAATAGTAAAGACTTTAGCCAATTAGCATACTACCGGATATAACTGCTAGTACACCGTGGCGGAGTGGGCTAGGCCCTGTACATCAGATAATCGAGTCCTATATGACGAGTTCTAATCCTAGTTAGTGTAGTAGTCTGATTTCACTTTGCCCTTATCTGATCAGATTGTTGTTATTCCGATGAATTTTTTAGCGAGTTTTTGTATAAAAAATAATTTAATAAAGAGATGAAAACTTTTAAGACTTATTTCAATTTGAATAGCATATCTGGTTGTTTGTTCTTGCCCTAACTTATTTCAACCGTTCCATATTATTTAATACAGTCGTAGACTTTTCCCGTGGCTTCACAAGTGCATGTTTTAGTGAATTTTTTTTTTAAATCACTAATGAGGAGATCCCGACTTTTGAATTTAGAAAAAATTTCTTAAAATGAGCGCGAACTAGGCCTCCTAGAACCCATATCCAGGGTCAGTTTCTATATATATATATATATATATATATATATATATATATATATATATGTAAACTTGTAGAGTAATACCCCGATTTTGATCAAATTTGCAGAGTACCTTCCTTTTGTAAGTGGCTTGGATAAGTTCGTTAGCCAGGGAAATTGGCCCAGGCTTCGCCGGAAAATGTTGTGGTTTCTTTCGGGAAAAATTTATATCTCCTCAAATAAATAAAGTAAGGGGAACCAGATTTTAGTTATAAAGGGTCAACCATTTGCCAAAATTTAGGTCTGTATCTTTAAAGACAAGAAAGTTATAGGCATTTAAAGAAAAAAAATTGGGGTTTTCCTCAAAACGTCAGAGTCGCGATTTGAAACGTCAAAATTGGCAACATTTACGCAAATAATCTGAAAGCAATATGGATTATGTAAAGAGTGTTCTGCAAACCCTTAAGCTTCAGCTTTAACCATCATGCCCTTCATTTATTTTCATTTTTTTTAACATTCCTTATTGCATTTTTTTGCATTTTTCATCGAAATATGATGCACGTTTGTAAAAAAAATCGAGACGCAGTAAATGTGTCTTGGTAGGGAATTTTCCTTAAATGCTTCAAAATTCAATAACCCAATTTGCTATTAACCTAAGGTTTGTTGGCTAGGAAACCAGTTTTCTCGGAAACATTTTAGGTTTATTTTCGGAAAATGTTTGTGCATTTTCAAACAGTAACTTATTTCGATAAAATATGGCATATTGTTTCTACTATATAGGTTATACCGGTGACCAAATTGATGTCTGCTTGCATTCAAGAGACATATTTACTATTAAAAACATTTTTATGAAAATTCACTTCCATAACGCACTTGCTGCGTCCAGACTTTTATTATGAGTATGAACAGCGTATGCGAAGTGAGCTAGGTGGTAATATTGTTCGAACTGAAGAAGTGCAACGAGCATATATTTTATTAGTGCTATTTATGTTTGAAACTGAACCTCAGAAAAAATTTGTTAGTTTCTCCAAAGCAATTTTTTTGGAAAGTTTACTATTAGACACTTCTCTAATTTAGAATATAGGTATACGTTATCTCCCTAAGCTTTTTATATGACGGAGGAAGTATTGTGTTGGCCTTTTGTTGCATAAGCTTGGTCAATATACCTCAATAAATTACAAAGCCAAGTGTCCCGCAGGGTTATATGTTAATCCTGGCCCTGTTCATTATTTTCTAATTCATATTATCGACTACTTTTACTAGATCTACAAAAGAAATAAAGGTAACTCTATTTCCTCCAGCCCACTTTCTTCAGTTGTTTTATATTCCATTCTTCCAGTTCCTCTGCTAAGTATGAATCCGAACGAATCTTTGTTTTAACACACTTATCCTGAAGTATCTTGATTTGTGTGTGAAACGGGGGGGGGGGGGGGCTTTACATAGATGTACAAGCAAATAACACCACCCATATCTCATCAGAAGCCGACTATTACACATTCTAGTAAAAAAAAACAATGTCTGATCACGGGACTCGAACCTGCGATCTCGTGGTTCAAACTCTCCGGGTTACTGTCCCGGAAAACTCGACTACGAGGCTTGTGGCCTCTGTTGGGCAGCTATCAGGATTCATAACATTTTAATATCAGTATCTGGATCATTCGGTTTCATTAATAACAACCCTACTTCATAGTTTTGACGATGAAAATATTTTATAAACTGAATTTTGATTTAGTTTATTAATGATTAATTACTAATTGTTTGTTGCAGAAAAAGCCCTTCAAAATTATAAGCGTGATATGCTAAAACTTCTGGGTGAGCTGGGTCCTTCAAATCTTGTCAATAAATTGTCTTATGGGTCATATTAATGAGATTGTCGTCAAAATATTGCCCAAAAATTTAACTTGTCTCATATTTTATTTACCAGATTCAAATATATTTACTGCTGTCGTCTTTAATGCCAGGGAATTACTTTTCCGTAATAGTTTTAGTTACAGAAAGTGCGTTTTTTACCTGAAGTTTGTAATACTGTAGAACGCTGTTCAAACCATTTCAGCGCACTATTTAATTCTCTGGAGGAAATCAGCTAGCTCCCTTTAAGAGGATCGACAGATTTAAAACTTTTCCTAATTGAAAATTTACCGAGAAGCATTCAGAGATACAATCTTCCGCTGTACAATTTCTCTTTTCTCCCCTTATTTACTGAATTCTCGAAATTTAGATCAGGTGCCTATTTTTATTATTAACAAATGCCTGCATTTTTTGTGTGTTTAATTCAAAACATCTAGTCTGCTCTTTATAAATTGCACTGCTAACTTACTGAAGCTTTTTAGCTTGTTTTACTGTTTGAGTTTAGGTGTTAATTTTGACGTTTCCTGTATTGATTGTTTTGATACCAGACCTTTTATTGTGTTTTTAGATTTACCCCTGAAGATGGATACTTAGTTGGCCGAAACGCGTAGGGAATTAATAAAAAAATATTGCCTGGAAAAGAAGCGTTTTAATTGACTGTTTAATTATTCTCTTAATTTTTAGATATAAATATAAGTTTTAAAATTGAGTAATTAAGGCGATTATTTTTACACTGGCGTTTTTCATGAACAATTATTACACAGGGTAAATCGCATAATCGAACATTTACTTATGTAGTGTTCGAGTCTGGTGTATCTCAGGGATCACTATTAGGCCCTATACTATTTATTCTATTTTGAGGCAGTTGCTCAAGTGCTCAATTGATATTTGATTGAGAAAAGCTTATCATTCAGCATTTAGTTGTCTGGTATTCAATACTGGTGTACCTCAAGGATGAAACCCTTTACTATTTATTACATATTTGGTAGCTGCTCGAGGTCCGAACTAAATTAAATGCACTTTTGACTTCCAGACTAAGTAGGGCTCATCATTGTAGTTAGAGTTATCTGATATTCAGTGTTAGTATACCTCAGGTAACTCTGAGGCACTTATCTATTTATTATATATTAATTAGCTTCCTAATGACCAAACTCATTAGACTTTTGGACTTCAAGGCGTTACTAAACTATAACGAGGAGTCTGCATATATAGTGTACCTAATAACGCTTTTTTAAGCGTTTGGTTTGAAGTAATCTGTCCTAAGACCTAATGTCACTTAAAATATAATAATCATAAAGCAAATTAGAATAAATTTTGTGGCACAACAAACCAAGTTCGTGATGTCTTTGAGACAGATAGGCTACGCCCTTAATGAACTTACTACTTACTGATAAAGAATGAGATGTCACCTTAGTCAATGTTTGTATATACATATAGCGTCCCAGTGAATTTATCAAGAGTAAAATAGTAAAATGATTACTATTTGAGAAACAGTCAACGTGCAAAGATACAACCACAAACACATAACTGAAAGTATCTAAAGCCTCGCGAGTAACAGCACCCTGTATAATGCTGTGTTGATATCACGCATTAATATAGCAATAGGATGGAAGCAGTCGTTCACCGCGGAAATACGAAAACCGCTCATTAATTACATTTAATATAATTCTTAAATTAAGTAGTATAATTTAATAATGTAGGATAACCAAGAGCAACAATCTGGGATTCACCGTGTAGCTCCATAGACTTGTTTCAAGAATGGGTGACAAAGGAGAGGAGTTCGGTAGTTGATCTGCCCTGACGGAATCCATACTGCCTGTCGTGGATTAGACTGTGTTTTTCAAGAAATTTTAGTAATTCAGTGTTTATATACTTTTCCATCATTTTAGAGACGACTGAAAGGATCCTTTCTTAGGGGACGGGTTGTGCTCGAGCAGTTTTCCAGTTACTAGGGAATGTGCCCTTAAGAGTCAACTAATAGTAAATAGTGAAAAATGGAATAAGAAGAGTACTGAGAATCACTTGGATGATAGTTTGGATTGAGAGCTATCCGAGGAACCAGAGAAACGATACTGGCACTTGGGACAATGGGAAGAGGAGGGCTGTAAATAATAAAGACACCTTTATAACAATGACCTGACCTGACCTCAAAAAAACATTTCAAACACAATCAAAGCACCATAATAGAGATTGAAATATCTGAAAGCGACCACAAAGCAAGATTACCTTCAGAATGTGATGCTGATGATGGGGCATTGCGCCGATCATGACGGTTTAGTTATATTTTCTCATCTGGTGGTCGGATGCTTCTGATATTTTAGCGGTGGCCTGGGCGTTCCGCAGGGGTCGGTCTTAGGTCCAGTGATATTTCTGTATATCAATACCTTACGTTGCTTGGACGTGCCAGTGTCGATCACCATAGTATCCGTTACTGTTTGTGACATTTCGTATGTGAGTCTCACGACCACATGTAACTTTGTTTTCACTGAGTTGCATGATTTTCCACCAACAAGTGGTTTTTTAATTGTGGTAGATCGCGATGAACAATGTGAAACACAGGTTGATAGGAAATGTGTAATAGCTGACCTAAACTCTTTTTTATCAAAGTCTAACCTTTTCTCAAACATGACGTTTTCAAAAATTTACAGTTTTGTCACTTCAACTTTTGGATGCCAACCTTTAACAGCTTTATCAAATATAGCAACTATATTCAATTTTGCTTATTAGAAGCTTTCCGGAATACTAGATATCAGTATTTCCTCGTATAACCTTATAATAATAATGAAGGGATTAGTCAGGTTTCGCGGTCTTTTGGTCTAGTTCATGATATTAATTAGGGCAGCAGATTGCTTGAGCGATTTTCCGTGGCGCAATTCTTGAATGAATTTACGACAAAGTAAAACACATTGGAGATAAAAACAATAACAATTCTCGAGAGTTTTGTGCATTGTTAAGGATAACTCCCAAACACAGCATAGAGACTAGACTGTAAACACTTGACAACTGTATAGCTTTTCAGTTAAGTTTTCCCAAGTTGTAGTTCAACAATAACTGTCTCTGAATATACAAGTATCTATTTAGACTTAGACAAGGACTGCGAAAAGCTTGTGTAGAGTAGAAAGAGAGAGGGATAGAAATGCAGTTAAGATATGAGTGAAATAATTCATACCTTGAAACACAAATTAATTAATGTTATGCTGTGCTCTACCCAGTTTTATCACTTCACTTCTCAGTATCCTATTTCTATGTTATGTCAGATCGGATTGTTCGAACGTTTACGTTAATATGACAATTTTAATTACACCCAGCACAACAAATACCCATGGACTGGGGGGATTTCAATTAGCTTTTCATGCACCGGCAAAGTTTACAAACATGCACGTACATTTCTAACGTGACAGGACAATTTTTTACTGCCCTGTAAATTTTTAAAACAAGCCTGCAATTCCTTTTTGCATGAAAGCGTGTCACTTTCATACTATTCTTCTCACTCAAGTACATTACGCGTGCTAACGGTGATCAGCTCTATACTGGCAGCCATAGTAGACACGTGCATGCGGCTAAAAAATTCCAAAATAACGCAAGATCATCATATTATACATAACGGCCCATCAAAATATATCCACACAGGTTTCTCCGTTATGGCAAAATAAAATAAATAATAATAATAATAATAATAATAATAACATGCTTTTATTGACAATTAAGCTGCATGTCAAACGGCAGAGTTCAGAAATATTTCTGTTCTTCCACTCAACCGATCCATAATATAACACAATTAAATGGTGATAGTGACTATTTCCAAACTCATGAAATAAACAAACAAAAGAAAAAAAACAGGACAAAAAAGAAGAAGTAACCTAACTAATATTAACAAATAAAAATAAATACATGTTTATAATTTTAATTAGCAGGAAATTGTAAGAAGAAAAAGAGAAAAGAAAGAAAAAAAAGAAAAATAACATTGGTAGGTAGGTACACATATATTATGTCTATACTACAAACAGCAGACATCCAGGCAACATACAAATTCCGCAGCCACAGAAAATTATAAGCTTCCCTCCAGAAGCAGCCCCTTCAACCTTCGTTTAAAAGCAACAGCTGATAGTGACTTGTAACAATCGGGAACCTTGTTATAAAGATTCGCTATATTGTAAGAAAAAGATCTTTCGAACAGCTCGGTTCTATGCTGTGGAATTGTCAGCGTTCCCTTACTTCGGATGTTGAGACTGTGGATGTCGGTCCTAACTTTAATTTTATTCTAAAGATATGGGGGGGGGGTCCGATCTTGTATTACCTTGTGATAAAGACACATAAAATGAAGAGTTATCCGCTTTTGGAGTGACAAAATGTTCAAGTCTTTAAAGCTACTAGAGATATGCTGAAACTTGCGCAATTCGCACACAGGAATTCTGAACGCTCTGCAGCCTAGTTGAATCTACCACTCTCAAGCATGCATCGTACAACACATCACCATAATTTAAGTGAGATAAGACTATTGCCTCGCACAAAGTTAGTCTAACAGCCCTGCTAAGATACCCCCTGTACCCTGTACAGCAATTTTAAGTTAGCATAAGCTCGGCGTGTAATCGCACTGACGTGATGGGAAAATCTTAGTTCACTATCTGTTCTTATCCCCAATATGTCAACACATTCTTCCGTTTTTAATTCTACGCTACGGATTTCAAGTTTAGCCAAAGGTTTATGATGTTTAACTGTAGATTTGCGTCCGAAAAGAATTGACTTTGATTTAGAGGGATTTACAGTAAGACTGTATTGGTTTGAAAAGTCATTTAATCTGCCTAAGTCCCTGTTAATGATATCACAGGATTCCGAGATTGCTCAAGGCTCAAATGAATAATATATCAGTGTATCATCTGCGTAAAAGTGATACTGACAATCACGAAGATGGGTAGGTAGCTTTGATGTATATATGCTGAATAACAGACGCCCTAGTATTGAGCCTTGAGGGACACCAGATGCGACAGGAAAGAAATCTGAGGTCACCCATCCTTACTCGCTGCATTCTACCAGATAGTTAATTACCTAACATTGAAACAGCAGCGACACCAAACCCAATTTTAAATGTTGGATGGATATATTTATTCGTTTTTCCAACTCCTTAATTGCAATTCTTAGCCGGGTGACTTTAACCCTTAAAATCTTAAATAATGAGGAGTGCCTTGCGATATGTCTTTTTGAAGGGCATTACATTCTTTTTTCAATAATACCCAGTTTGCTGAATTTGATAAGTAGTTCTATGCTGCAAACCTTACATAAATTTTTACCGAAATTGTCTTATCGGTTAAAAATTCTGACCGCAATTTTCTCATCGAGTAGAGATTCTTACCGCAATTTTATTATCGGTTAGAACAGACATTCTTATCGGCTTTAATCGCTATTTTGCTGTATGCCGTACAAAAAAAAACACAAATAAAAGGTAATTAGGATAACAAGAGATAGAAAATAATTGAAAAGGCGCGATTTTACAGTAATTTCATTTTTTCTAAACTTATTTCTTTCGCATATACGTTAAAAATGCCTTATAGTGTTAAAGAAAGTGTTGAAACTATTTACTTCTTTAGAAAGACTGATAGTCAGTGCCGGCAACAAGTCGAGGCGGTAAATCTCCGGGTCCTAAAACCTACCGGGTGGGGGGGGGGGGTGTTTCGACTCGGGCTACAAGATATATTACGTCATATAGGTTAGGCATACAATTGTGCACATTTGGCAATTCTCAAAAAATAAACTTATATAAATACTTCAATTTTAATGAATTTTGGTCTTTTGACTGTTCATGTAGCAAACTGCTTTTTAAATTAGATATATTAATTACGTCAGTGAAGCTGGAGGAACATATGTAATCGTAGAACGTCTCCTGGACTTTGTTGATTGTGCCCTAAAAATAGGAGAGGCCATCGACCAGCTTATAAAATCAAACCTATAAAATAAATAAATCACTTGAGAGATTGTCGAGGGCAAGGATATGATAACGGTACCAATATCAAAGGAGTTCAGGCAAAAATACTAGCTGCCAAAAGTGTAGCTATTTATTCTTAATTTGCGATCTATTCTCTTAAACTTAATGGTGTGCAAGCAGCAGAGAATTGTCTTGCTGCTATAACATTTTTCGGTGTTATAGAAAAATTGTACAGTCTATTCAGCTCCAGTCCTCAAAGCTAGGAAATACTTAGGCAGAAAATCGAGCTTCTTTGTATTAAACTCCCAAACTCTGTGATTTGCCAGGATTGAGGATGTAAAACACATTGCTGCTCATCGTTCAGGAGTATTTGAGGCATTAGAATGGATTGTCTGTTTTGAATTTGTCAACAGAGTGTTGCTTCGATATAATTGGACCAAAAACATGCGTAGGTACTTTCATTAAACTGTCTACTTTTTTCATCAATTTGGGTGAAAGTTTTAAAGGCTTTTGACATTGTAAACGAAGTGGTTCAAGGTCGAGGATCAACACATAAGTACATGACATGTTTGCTATTAAAAACATTTTTATGAAAATTCACTTCCATAACGCACTTACTGCGTCCAGACTTTTAATATTTCTTTCTCTGTCGAGTGTTCTTTTGGGATTGATTTGGTTAACAACACTGAGATCAGAGACGCTTTCTAGTCAGTAGGCATATTGAGGCCGCAGAATATAACTACAACAACCAGACCTGCCCTTACCCAAAGCCTGGTTGTATTTGAATTAAATAATGTTGATATAAATATAATAAAGGTTTATATACTCGTAATTTATATTACATATGTTTTAATAGATTGTCTCTTTAATGGAGGTATTGTTGTAAAGTAAAGAAAACTGTCAAATTGTTAGATACTCTTAAGCCATGTGAATATACAAGTTTATATAACGTGAGTCATGGCAAATGCCAAAGCTGAAAGGTAGCGGTATAGTAACTAAACAAAGCTAATCTTCCTATTCATTGTGGCTAGTTTCGAGAGACACTATTTAATTGAATAATTTGTCAACGGCATAAAGAATGCAACATCCTGGTTGTTAAAGTTAACGCAATCCTTCCTAATGGTAACTTAAAACAAATTCATTTGCTGTAGTGATATAATATCTCACTAGAGGTAAACCTAGCCTTTCCTCTCCACTTTAAATATACAGGTGGCCCATTGAAAACAAGCTGGAAGCCATAAATGCCAGGAAAATATTTTGTCGACAAAAACCTTAAACACGAGTTAGCTTGTCAGGGGGACAACTTTTGACGCATAAAGTATAACCCAAACTTTACCCCTATAAGCGGGATCTCATCCCTTAAATTATTTTAAATAGGAATAGGGGTCATGTGATAGTTCGTTGCAAAGAGCTTTTGATTCCATATACATTGATTTTTAATTTTTTTAATTCGCTCTGTTCGTTTAGAATACATGCAGTTTTGAAAAATCACTAATGAATTTCCTGAAAAATTAAAAAACTAAATCGTTTCACTTAAAAACTTAGCATAGTGTAAGTAAATGTTGAAAATAATGAGGACCAATCATACTATTAAACCAACATACCAACGAATTAAACTTTAATCCAATAAATGTTCAAATTGAACACCACCAACTTCCATACAATTGTACCAATTTTGGTCAAATTTTCGGCTAAAATTTGCTAGCATTTCAAGAGTAATTTTTCGGCATTCATCAATAATGCGGTGACGTAACTCTTCCAATGAATTGCACACGGTAGCATCAACTTTTGGTTTTAAATGCTCCCACAAAAAAAGTGTAAAGGCGACATGTCTGGAGATCGGGCTGGCCATCCCTGGCGAGGCCCAACTCAAGCATTAAGAATTTATCGGGAAATGCATTAGTAATATTTCAAAAATTCATATCTTCTAAACGAATAGACCGAATTTCAAAGATAAAAAAGTAATGAATAGGGAATAAAAAGCTCTTTCCAACGAGCTATCACATGACCCCTCTTCCCATTTGAAAACATTTGAGGGATGACACCCCTGCTTAGGAAGGTAAAGTTTGGGCTATACTTTTGGCGTCAATAGTTGTTCCCCTTACAAGCAAACTTGACTTGTTTAAGGTTTTGTTCAACAAAATATTTTCCTGGTAGTTATGTCTGCCAGCTCGTTTTCTATGGGCCACCTATATAGTCACCGTAGAATAGCGCGTACTTTTAATTTAAAATAATGAAAATTTATTGATAAAATTCATAAAGTTGGTAATCAATTATTGAATTTCTATTGTATATAACTGCAATGTGGTAAAAATATCTATAACTGACAATATTGGGATAAAGGAAGACCTATATGATCTATTTTAAAATGTGTTTGTTGGATAAAAAATTTACATCAATTGAAACATAACATGAATGGAAGGTGTGTGTGTGTGTGTTTTGTTTCTTTAACGTCGGCCTATTTCCGCGACTATGGCCAATCACCGACGCCAGGGAGCAGTTTCACCTCACTATCCTGGAAATTTGGCCGAACCCCTGCCTTTCTGTAAGGAGGGTAGTGATCTTTAACGTGCCCAACATCGCATGGACACGTGACCGACGGCTTTACGCCCCCTCCGAAGGGCGGAACGTGCAGACATACATGAATGGGAGGTAAAACATTCAGTTGACTAACGTTTTCAAGTTCTAGTATTATTGTGTGATTTCCAGTCTCATTTTAGGGCCATATTGCCTGTCATAAAATTTTATCAAATAAGAGCGCATCTTAAATGATATCCAAAAATAAAGGTCTGTTTTAGTTTTTGTAAAATTTGCAAATAAATATTATATGAAATGAATTTTGGGCCACTTATACTACAAAAAACAGCTGATGAATGAAATATGTTCAGTCCATTAAGTTTCGATTAGGCTGTTGCCTGGTGCTCTGAATATACTGTCGTTCATTTTTTCTCATGTTTTCCAGACTTAATAAGTTTTAGAGAGTTTTTGTATTATGGAGAGATCAAATCACTAGGACCTAAAATGGATTTACGGATCTATGGATATATTTCACTCGTTCAGCAGTAAATCACAGAGGGCTCTTGGTGAAAATTTTCCTGGCTCAAAATTTCTTTTCGTTCGATGATAGGATTTTTGTGCAGAAATATTGTCTTCCGGTAGGTAACCCTTCGTCGCCCCTTTGTTCAGAGATCTTTATGAGTTTCTTTGAGAAGGAACTAGTTTTTAGAGACTATAACCCTTATTCGAGTTAAATTTCATCATGGTCATGGTGTGTCGACGACGTACTTGTGGTGTGATCCCTTGTCCAAGGCCATAGTCAAAGCTCTCAAAAGCGACCATGTGAAGTTTTCGTTCAAGTCTACAAACACAACCAGCTACATGTTCATACACAACAGGGATAATATCCCGGACCTGAAGAAGTCAGGCGTCTACCGTTTATTATGTGGTGCCCCCAGTTGTAATGCTGTGTATATCGGAAGCACCGGAATATCATTAAGTACCAGAGTGTCAGAACACCTTAGAAGTAGAAATCCGATGGGTAATGACACGTCAGTCTTTAAGTTATCATTTAAGAGAGAATGGTCACTGCTTCAACAAAGAGACTGATGCCAAGATTTTACATTCCTCAAATTTTGGGGTGGAACAATTTGTCCTAGAAGAGATTGGGATTTTCAAGCATGTCAACTGCTCCATTGGTGAGGTTTGAACTTATCAACACAGACATAATGAACTTTCCTTCATTGTACAACAATCTAGTGAACTAGTGTTCCTGAACTCTATGATTTTTTCTATGGCCAAAGTTATTATGGATATGAAGATGGCTGTTCTGTGGCTCCCCTTCCTTGACCACTTATTTGTATTTGACATATCTGTCACTCCTGTGATGTCGTTATAGTTCGTTGTTTTGCCGCTGCGGCAGTGTCTCCGTTTGTCAAGTTCATAATTGCAGCTGTAAATGGCAGACCTTTCTTTCTGCTTCGTGATTTAATCACCGTTTTATATTAATTTTTTGGATTGTGAATAGATTTCTGGTACATTCGGATGCGATGTTATTGGACCTCTGATACAATGGGTGAAGTTTCAGCTTAGATAACCTTTCGTATAGTTTTTAACTTCAATTTTCGAGATTTGAAAAGTAGGTATGGAAGCCATTTTGTTCTTGGCTTTATTTTACAAATTCGGCCCCCCGTAACGGTTATCGTGAGGTTTCTGCTTAACTGTGTGGTCTCCTGTTGTGCTTACTCTCAGTTAGTTGAGTCCACAGCTTTTCATTTCGCAGGGGATTTTATACTTTGTCATTGTTTACTGTGTATCAGTTTACTCGGATAGTTTTGATGCGCTTTAACAGCATGCTTAATTTTGCTGTAGCTGTGAGCTTATTTTACTGTAGTTTTTTAGCTTTTACTGTAGATTTTTAGCTTTTACTGTAGCTTTTTAGCGTGTTACTGTTTGACTTTGGATGTCAGCTTTGATGTTTTCTGTATTGATTGTTTTGATACCATTGTGCTCCAGTCACCGCAATTGCCTACCAGAGAACAATGTTTTCTGAGAGACCTTTTATTGTGATTTTGGATTTATCCCTGAAGATGGCCGAAACGTGTAGGGAACTAATAGAATTGTATTGTCTGGAAAATAAGCCTTTTCATTGAGTATTTAATCTATGGATATAGACTTATCCATATAAAGTTATTTTAATGCACTGTTCATTTCCAAGTTTTGTAAAATAACCAGTTCACTGATTCTTTGTTAAAGCGACTGATGGTTTTAAATTTTCGTAGCAGGCTTTTATTGGACTGCTTAATGGTTTCCGGGCCAATCTGCTGTGGTCGAATTCACTTGAATGTTGCTATGATTCTCAACGATATTGGTATAGATACAATTTTACAATCCGCAAAGTGAATCAAATAACTACTGAAACTTCAAATGCTGTTGGCTAAAACTTTAGACTTGAAAATGTATTGTTTTTGTTACTCAGCAACGTCCTACTTATAGCAACTTCATTAATCTCTCTATCCAATTGTGATTTCAAGTTATGTCTCACAGAACATGTGGAAAATAACAACAAAACTTGATTAAGAAAATGCAATACACTTTGAACTCGTGATTTCTTTCAAGGATTTTCCGAGAAAGAAAATTCAGTTGAAGGTGGAAAATTCCGTATGAAGGTCCAGTCCAGTTTCTGATTATAATGATATGGCGTCTTTGAAAGTGTCACGTATCAAGATCCGGCAACTGAAAGCCGACAGAGCAGCTTTAACTGCTTCAAGGGCCTTTCTTCTGGAAGCGCCCCGAGTACATATCCTAAAGTTTAAACTCCACTCCAGATGAAGCACATACTTAAATACTATACGTAAAAGCGAGTAATTAGCAGTCGAGAATTGAATAAAGCCAGCTTTAAAGCGCTTATTCCAAGTCAAGAGAGCACTCAAAAAGAATGGAATTTTAAATATCCCGTCTGTTAAGGCATATTAGCAACTTATTCATTCCACCACATGTGTGCCTCATTGTTTTTCAAGCTTTAATGAAAATTTAGCAAGCTTTTAAGTACCCCATTTCAGTTCACACGTTCTAGATTTACTTTAATGGGGTTTTAATGCTTCCATTACTTGCCAGTGCCTAATAATCATACATAAAATTTGGACGACTCCCTTACTCTGCACTTTCAAATTCAAATATGTCTAGAACTACACCGAAAAGCTCGTGTACAAACTTTCAAATTCAAATATGTCTAGAACTGCACCGAAAAGCTCGTGTACATGTATGTACTCGTGTACATACATGGAGTTGCTTTTGCTCCATCCCGCAATAAAGTGCTGACTTATAGCAATGGCACTGAAACCTTTATTAGAAATAACTGCCTCCGATAAATATATTACAACTTCTTGCCGCGTTTACTGCACGGACATAATAAACTGTTATGCTGTTGCACATCTGAAATCCTAATCAAAATTGATTACTATTCTGGAAAAATCTACCTTTATATATCTTGAGTACACCAGGACTATCGATTCGGTAAACAAGAATTTAGTTTAAACTCCTAGTGTTGTCATCACTTAATTTTTTTTCAACGTCGACTTTATACTCTTATAAATATTTTAAACAAGTTTCCTGTTAGTGAATTTTCTTTAAAAAAATCACTAATGAGGAGATCCCGACTTTTGAATTTTGAAAAATTTTCTTCAAATGACCGCGAACTAGGCCCCCGAGAACCCAATCTCCAGAAATAAGAAAGTAAGGGCAACCAAATTTGGTACGCTGGTTTCTGTCATAAAGAGCATCCTGTGTACCAAAATTTAGATCTCTATCTTAAAAGACAAAAAAGTTGGAGGTAAATTAATTTTTAATTAATTAAATCTGATTCAAGGAAGTTAAAACGTCAAAATTTATTGATCAGAATCTGAGTGAAAAATACTACAATAAATGACTAACAAGCTCCTAGATATGTGTCCAACTCGTTATTTTCCTTGATTTCGTTAAAATATGAGCAACAAATCCATTGTAAATCAAAATCGTTTTGTGTAAATTGTAAAACGTTGAACAATTAACAGGTATTATGGGATATACCTGCCAGTAAATACATGACGAGCGTAGCGCAGTGGGCTGAGTCCCTGTACATCGTATAATCGACTCAACATGACGAGCTCTAATCCTAGTTAGTGACTTTATTTCTTATCAATTTTTTTTAAGTCTCATTTCACTTTACCGTTATCTAATCAGATTGTTGTTATTTCGATGAATTTTTTAGCGAGTTTTTGTATAAAAAAGAATTTGATAGAGAGAAGATCAAAGTGTTAAGACTAATTCAATTTGAGTAGCATATTTGGTTCTTTGTTCTTGCCCTAACTTAGTGAAACCATTCCATATCTAATACAGTCGTAGACTTTTGCCGTGGCTTCACAAGTGCTTGTGTTAGTGAATTTTCTCTAAAAAAAATCACTAACGCGGAGATCCCGACTTTTGAATTTAGAAAAAATTTCTTCAAATGAGCGCAAAAACTATTTCCAGAAAATTCATTTCAAATAGACTCTTCCTCTGATGCTTTGGCAGTAGATTTAGTTAAGTTTATGGTTTAACGGTCTATAATTTTTAGCAAATTTTCGTAGAAAGAATTCGTTAACGAGAAGACCGCGGCTTTTAAATTCTAAAAAGACTTCTTCAAATGAGCGCAGACTAGGCCCCCTAGAATCCATATCCGGGTTTACTTTCAGTTTACATATATACAGGTTAACGCATTTCTACGGTGAAGCTCAATATAATTGTTATTATGTGAGATACGAGAAAAAATTGTATACATTATCTATAGGCTGTCTTGAGCTGCATCTTATAGAATTATTTTGACAATCATAGGATAGCCAATAAGCCGTTGGTGATACCTACAATTTTTTTTGAACATTCCTTATTACATTTTTGCATTTTCCCTCGAAATATGATGCATGTTTGTAAAAAAATCTAGACGCAGTAAGTGCGTTTTGGTAGCAAATTTTCATTAAACCTTTCAAACTTCAATAACTCAATTTGCTATTAAGCTAAGGTTTGTTGGCTAAGGAACCAGCTTTCTCGGAAACATTTTAAGTTTATTTTCGGAAAATTTGTGTATATTTTCAAACAAGTTGTTTTCATAAAATATGGTACATTGTTTCTACTATATAGGTTATACCGGTAACCAGATTGATGCCTGCTTGCATTAAAGAGACATATTTGCTATTAAAAACATTTTTATGAAAATTCACTTCCATAACGCACTTGCTGCGTCTAGACTTTTTTATTTTATTTTTTTGCATTATAATCATTGATTAATAACTTGAATATATAATGCCTGTTATGTATAGTCTGTAACCAAAATAATATATGTCGGTTCAATATCACCGAGTATCTAGTTTCTCGGCAGTGTGCTTTTTATTCTATTTTTCACTTTGATCAGCAAAAACTTCTCCACATGATACTTCACAGTTATGGTCCTGTGCTGGTTGCATTTTCAAAAATTTTCAGAAAGTTCCGCTGTTCTCTCATGAGAAACACGGACTGTGAGATTTCGAAACTGGGGGAGGCTTTAGGCCGAAACTAAAAGCTCCGAGTGACTACGGCTTTCCGTCAGCGGGGCTGCAGCATTTGCCGGAAGTGGCAGGTTAAGAGCTTTAATAAGTTTTTAATGCCTGCCTTAGAGAGGGAGTTTTCCAGAGGACCTGAAAGTAGACCCAAATAGTGTAGTTACCTGAACCAGCGCGCCAAGGGTAAATACCGGTGTGTCTGCTACCTACCATCAGATATGTGTACGAAAAACGCATGGCGACAAGATTGTCGCATGAATAAAAACGTAGTGCTTTCGGATATGCAGTACGGCTTCCGCACAAAAACGTGAAACTACAGAAGCGCTGCTTAGGGCCGTAAATGGCAGACGACGCCAGGCAGTATGTCTTGCTTTTTGCATTGGACATAAAAAATTCGTTGCAACTCGACGTGATACCCCAAGGAAACTACTGGAAGAATCAGATTTGTCGGGAAACCTGACAAGAGCAGTAGTCAATTTCATGAAGGACAGGCGTGTCACCTCAAGGATAGTATCTATGGCCGATTTTGTGGCTACTTATCATGGAAGACTGGTTCAAGGAAAGCGAATCCCTAGAGTAATGAACGCAAAAATTTGGGTTCACGCTTTCGAAGACGACCAGCTGGTTACCCGTAACAGCGTCGAAAAGCAGGAAATACGTGGCGACATGCCAGATGTAGGCATCGGGCAAACTGGAATTCGCCCCCAAAAAACGCAGGGTGCGATGAGAAATAAGATTCACCATAGTGCGCACTCAAAAGCACCAAAATAGGAGAAATAACCATCAGGCGAAAGCCAAGATAAAATATTTGGGAGTGATGCTCGACTCGGGCTTACTTTGTAGAAAACAAGTCGTAATTAGAGCAAACCACAAGGTAAGGAAGGGTGACGAATAGGGAGATAGTCTCGAGAAAGGTGAGAGTGGAGCGAATATTCGTATGAATATGAGTGGGTCTTTTATGGGAATATTTTTTTGAACTGTTGCGCTAGTAGGCGTTTCTTTGGGAGTGGTTTTGACCTGGTAGTGGGGGAGGACGACGCGGCCTAAAGTCTTCGGAGAGGAAGGCTGGAGGTTCAGTGCCACAATCGCAAACTGTTATTTCATTTGGGAGAAGAGCCTTCTGAAAACACAATGATGATGATTCAAATGGTTACATATTATCTCATTTATACAAAGAGTTTCTTCTTGTCTATGATCTTCGAAGGCTGCTCAAATTATTCTCTTGAAATGGGCGGGACCACATCTTCTCTCTATATGCCTTATATAATCTAAGATGTATCTATAAAGATAATTGAAACTTTTGATGAGGTATTTCGTTAGAAAAATAAATAAATGTATGCTAAAATAAGTGGCAGAGAAAAGTTACTAAAAGCCATGTTATGAAAACGATATACATTGGGAAGGGACAGCCAAAAACTTGAGACCAAATAAGCTTCTGGTAACAGTATTTTAAGAGCGCATTTATCAAAAGAAGAAACGAGGTAAACCAAGAAGGAAGCTACTAGAAATCTTCGTCAAACTGATGAATCGCAGAAGCTACAACTGAAGGAAAAATCTGCTGAAGCCAGAGAGTAATGAGTGCGACAACGAGGCGCCTCTAGGCTATGGTGATGATTAATATATACTTCCATAATTCCCGTGTGTACCTTACCGCTATATAAATTCTCAATTACTTACCATAATATATTGTATATATAAATATTAATTAAAAGTCAGCGTAACAGCAGATCGTGAAGTTACGTGACATTTAATGTGGGTTAATATAAAAATATTCAAACAGCACTTCACATACTGAACATGTTTATTAATATAATACAGCGACTAATCAATTCTGAGCTGTTAATTAATAGCTTATATGTGGCAATACGTTTCTGGAGGCATGGTAAATTCGTTATTAATCCCCCAAGCTTAGAAACATAATTGATAAGGTACGCAGGCTGTTAATAAAATCTCTTCAGAAAATTAACATGGAGCCTGGATAGGATAAGGATAATGATGTTAGGATATATGGGGATACATATTATATATCTTCACAGCAAAGTACCATAAGCCTACGAATTTAATTTACGGTTAAACGTAAATTGATGTATTCAAGTTACTTATCACTCAATCTTACCAAATGAGACTCTTAAACGATTTATATACTCACAAAACTTAAACAATCCAAGAACCAAACACAAAAATGTATAATATAATAGGTTTTAGTAAGTATTTTCAATCAAACTTTGTTATGAAACACAAAAGTTAATATGCGTAGTTTTCGTAATTTACTTAAGCATTTGGTAAAGCCAGTATTGTTGGGAAAACTAACACCCGGCGTAGAATTGTGTGTCTGCTTAGTTCGACTTACCCAAAAAGCATTAAATGTAGTTTTTCTTTTGAGTTAAGTAGTTTGTCCAAGTCGTTAATTAATAAAACAAATCTTACTAGTTCATTGAAATATAAAAGATCGCCCCAATTTTGACTATAATGTGATTCTCAACACGTTATTGAAACATCGCTAATATTTCTGTGAAACAGTGGAGTGCTGCTCCATCTTGTTCGAAATAGCCTTTGTCTAATAATCGGAATGTCTTTGTATCAATGGCTCTAAAATAAGGGACATAATTGTACATAATTGTATCTATTGTGAAAATAGATATATTTTAATGGTGAAAATGTTGTATCTATTTGACATTGTCAAATCTATTGAGTAACCATGCCATACATAGTTTTTTGACACCCTGTTGAGTAACCATACAGATGCCATACATCCTTTTTTGACACCCTGTTTAATTCTAAAGTAGTCACTGAGCTTTCCATTAGCTCCCACGCATCTCTTCTGCCATCATATTCCAGCGATTTAATAGCTCGAATTAGCCAATCTTCCACCATATTCTTTCAAAATACTCCATAGCTTTTGCCTATCTACAGTATTGTATGTTTTCTCTCAATCTACAAACGTCCAATATACTTTCGTTCAAACATTCTAGCTTTTCTCAGTCACCTACTCAAGTTAGAATATTTGATCAGTACAACCTCTTCCTGTCATGAACTTGCACTGAACATCAGCTTGTCATTTACAGAAGGAAAATTATAAAATTTTCAAAGTAATCTTTCTGGTACGTCTTGAACTTTTTGCGCCATGAAAATATAAACGTTGTCTGTAATATTTAATAGACTTTGTTTAATACATACAATATTTTGGTATTGCGTCTTCTCTGACTTTTAGTGGCACTAAAATTTTGGTTTATGAAGTACCTATAACTTTTTTCTTTTAACTTAAAGACCTAAATTTTGGTGCAGGGTTTCTCAGAAAAACTGGTCCGATTTTCCTGGCTAACGAACTTATCTAAGCCACTTGCAAAGAGAATTTACTCACCAAATTTTATCAAAATGGGACCATTGTTTTTTGAGTTATCGGTGTTCTAGGAAACCTAATTTGCGCTCATTTGAAGACATTTTTTCAAAATTCAAAAGTCGATATCTCCTCATTAGTGAATTTTTTTAAGGAAGGAGGAGAAGGACTTAGAATTAAAGGCTTTTTCTACCAGACAATGTATTTATTGTTAACCCTACGCGTTTTGGTTCATCGGAACCAGTTTCAGAGCTTAAAGACTATTCCTGTTTCTGTTTCTGTAACAGGAAACTCCTGAAGATGAACAGAAATGCGTAGGGTTAACAATCAATACTTGGTCTGGTAGAAAAAATCTTTAGTTCTAATTCCTTTTAGTGAATTTTTATTTTTAAAAATTCACTAATAGAGAGGTATCGATGGTGAGACTTTGCAAAATTTTTTTCAAATGAGCGTGAATTAGGACCTCTAGAACCCATATCCGGGGTCAGTTCGAATTTTTATGTGTTTATATATATATATATATATATATATATATATATATATATATATATATATATATATATATATATATATCCGTCTGATAACTCAAAAAATAATTAATCGATTTCGATGAAACTCCGCAAGTGCCTTTCTTTTATCAATGTCTTGGATTAGTTCGTTAGTCAGGAAAATCGGACGGGGTTTTCCGGGAAAATTATGAGTTTTCTTTCAAAAAAAAATTTTTTCTCCGAAAATTACAAGGCTGTTCTAATGAAATTTAACGTATATATTGCCTTAAGAGAGACCTTACTACGTACCAAAATTCAACTTTCTAAGTTTATAGAAAATTGAGTTATTCAAATTATGAATTTTCTTTCGAAAATTTTTTTTTTCTCCGAAAATTACAAAACTATTTTAATGAAATTTGGTGGATATCTTACCTTACAGTTCGAATTTTTATGTGTTTATATATATATATATATATATATATATATATATATATATATATATATATATATATATATATATATATATATATATCCGTCTGATAACTCAAAAAATAATTAATCGATTTCGATGAAACTCGGCAAGTGCCTTTCTTTTATCAATGTCTTGGATTAGTTCGTTAGTCAGGAAAATCGGACGGGGTTTTCCGGGAAAATTATGAGTTTTCTTTCAAAAAAAAATTTTTTCTCCAAAAATTACAAGGCTGTTCTAATGAAATTTAACGCATATATTGCCTTAAGAGAGACCTTACTACGTACCAAAATTCAACTTTCTAAGTTTATAGAAAATTGAGTTATTCAAATTATGAATTTTCTTTCGAAAATTTTTTTTTCTCCGAAAATTACAAAACTATTTTAATGAAATTTGGTGGATATCTTACCTTCGGAAAGACCTTACTGCACACAAAATTTAAACTTTCTAAGTTTATAGAAAATTGAGTTATTGAAATTTGAAGCATTTAATAAAAATTCACTACCATAACGCACTTGCTGCGTCCCGTTAGTTTTTTAATCATGGCATCTATTATGTTGAAAATATTAATTATCAGCTATCCATGACGTATATAATTTTGGGATTAACTATATAATCCCAATTTATTTTGTTTAATTAATACGGCCCCATATTGTTGAGCGATTCGTTATTATTTTTTCTACAAACGAATTTCATTATTGATAACTGAAACTGATAATTATCACAAAATATTTTAATATGATTTGTAACATTGTCAATCAAACAACAAGAGAACATAATATTTGATATTTGTGAGATAGAAATGTCAACATTATATATAATTATTTAATCAAAAATATGAAAGCTTTCAAGCTTGACATACATTTGCTTTTGCATCGACTTAACTAATGGAAGTGACATTAGTTTACACGTTTTATATATTTTGATATATTATTAATGTACAAAATGGTATTCACACTTCAATTTTAACATTTCCGTACTAAAACTAGATATTATTATTTATTTAGTTATTTATATTGAACCGAGTTAATCCGAAACTAAAAACAATTTTCTGATATAATAATTGTCATCCAAACAATAGCGTTAATATTTTTATGTTTTATACTTTTTACATGTTTGATTTAGTTTCCAAGTACGTGTCCTTAACATATTGTTACGTTATTACGTCTCAGAAAATGTTCAAACAATTTTGCCTCCTCCCTATCAATATCTTTCAGTGGCCATATTTTCCCCCACCTCTTCTAGCACACTTTTAGTTGTCTTCCTATCAGTTTACCTTTGCCTTTGTCGTTTTTCTCCTTGCCCGTATTGCAAAAACTTCTATCCTCTTGATGTCCTGCTTAGGCTATGGCCAGCTTTCCGCCTCACACATTCCATAAATATGACTTGATGAACCTTTTGCCTCACACATTCCATAAATATGACTTGATGAACCTTTTATGTATAGAATGCTCGCTTTGTTATCACGATCCTCCTCAGTTTTTGCCACATCTACCATAAGCCGTAATAATACTCCCAAAGTACGTGAACATTGCTTGTTTAGCTATTCGTTGTTTAACCTTGTATCTATTTTTCAATTGTATCCTTAGTTCTGTTCATTATTTTGTTTTCGTCATATTAATTTTTAGTGTAACGAACCGTCCGCAATACTAAGCAGTATTCTAAATCTTTTATCGTTATGCAATGGAGCCACCGTCCATTTATTTTGCCTCCTGTTGTCTTTTTGCATTTTTATTGACTATTCTATAAATAAATTGAATTAATACGGCGATAATAGATATCCTTGCGGTACGCCTTTTCCTATTTTAGGTTCACTTTTGTATCGGTTAATGTCTATTATGGCGATTACTTTTTGAATAGATTGAGAATGATTTTTTCTAATCAGGTCCAGATCTCTTCGTTATAAAAGCAATATTTCCCAATACACATTATCAAATGCTCCCCCCAGGTCTGCAGGAGCAACAAGGGATAATATATAACAACGAATATCACTGTCACCTATGATTTTAGGCCACATGGTCGTTTCTTAAAAATATACTCAAATTAGGAATTAATTGGCATCAGAAAAAAATTGAAAGCAAATGACTATATGAGAAATGCGATACTGAATTGTTTTTGCGGTGACACCACGAAACGCTTCAAAGAAAATTAGCCAACTTTGCTCATTTGATAGACTCTACGATCAAAAATAAAGAAGTTAGCTATTGTAACAATTATCTGTGAATACTTGTCAATAAACAACGAATGTCCCAGCCACCTATGATTTTAACCACATGGTGTATCTGTGAACACTTACGAATAAACAACGAATATCCCAGCCACCTTTGATTTTAGCCACTGGTCACTTAATAAAAAACTACTCTTATACAAAAGCCAAATCCATTGGCGTAATTAAATTATGGATGTTGCATTTTAAAACAATAAAAAACAATGAAAAACAAATGATTGACTTAAAAAATGCAATTCTGAATTGCTTTCACGATGAAACCATCATACGTTTCTAAGAAACTTAGCTTATCTGACAGCGTCTGACTGGGTCTTTCTAAACATTTTGTTAGATGAGTCTGAACTAGCACCCCTAGAACCCATATCTAAATTCAGTTTCAATTTATATATATATATATATATATATATATATATATATATATATATATATATATATATATATATATATATATATATACAGTGTGACACACTTAAGATGAAGACACGCCTGTATTTTCTTTATTTTTAGAGATAACGATTTCAATATTTGTACAGATATAAAACGTCATTAGGCTGTTTGAATAGCCTACCCACTTCAAATGTCAGATGTCAACCCAACCTACTACAATTTCAGGAATAGGGCCGGTTCTCTATATTTCGCGATGCGTTAGAGATGTCAAAAAAAGTTACTTTAAAAAGTTATTCAGAATTCAATTCTAACTGCAGATACCGAGCTTCAAGTCAAAATTCGAATTTTTACTCATATGTAAATTTTTATGCAGAGTCCAAATTCTCCATCAGATTTTAACAGGTAGATTGCCATGGAAACAAATTGGCACCTTGTAAAATATTGAGATAAATGTCAAATTGACATTAACTATGAGTCTGGAAGCAAAATGCCTATTGAACGTCTCAGTATAAGAGAAAAAATTGAATTAATAAAATTGTTTGGTGATGGTGTTCGAAATAGCAGAGAAGTTGCTGATGAATTCAATCGGAGACATCCACAGAGAAACCCAATTAGACGCGGAACTGCAGCAGCTCTGAATGCATGTTTTCTCAAACGGGAAGGGTGATGAACAATATCTCGAAGAGGTAGTGATGATAGCATAATCTTGGCGTCAACTCAAGCCAATCCCCAGATGAGTTTACGTCAAAGAGCTGTTTCATTGGATGTAAGTAAAGAAAAAATCAGAAGATGCCTTGTGCGTCATAAAATAAAGCCTTTCAAGCCAACGTTTCTGCACTCTATGAGAGAACGGGATGAGCTGAAACGATTAGATTATTGCCTTTGGGCCTAAAGTAACTTTCTGCATAATAGACAATTTTTAAGTAAAATTTTATTTACGGACGAGGCAACATTCACTACCAATGGAATAGTATCTGCCCAAAATTCCAGATATTGGTCTGCTGGAAACCCTCACTGAGTTATCAATTGTAAAGCGCAGTATTCACAAAAAGTTAATACGTGGTGTGGAATTTTAGGGGATAGAATTGGTCCTTTTTTTTTGACAACACCTTGAACGTAGATCGATTGCTTCATTTTTTCAATAATGAATTATGGGACTGTATCGAAGGTCTGTCTATCAACGTGCGACAATATGTGTATTTCTAATTAGACGGTGCATCCATTCACAACTCTCAGTTAGTCAGAAATTGGCTAAATCTACATCTTCCATTAAGATGGATTGGCAGGAATAATCCTTTTGAACAGTGGCCTCTTCGGTCTCCTGACATTACGCCACTAGACTTCTATTTCTGAGATTGTGTTAAGAATAAGGTGTACAAAGAAAGGCCCCAAAGTCGCAAGGAACTTTAGGACCAAATAAGGCAGGCTTGCCGTGAAATAAATATAGCAGAACTAAGAAAAGTTGCCAGCAATAATCGTAAACGGATCGAAAAATGCATCAGGCTTGAAGGTGTGCTAGTTGAAGCAGACTATATTTAATAATTTTATATTCAATTTAATTGTACTTTTGTTAGAGTTTATGTTTAAGTTGAGTTGAATAAATCACGTACCATTGTTTTCTTTTGATATTGACGATGTTTGTTGCTTCCATGACAATCTACCTGTTAAAATCTGATGAAAAATTCGAACTGTCTAGAAATTTACAAAAAAAGTAAAAAATTGGAATTTTGACTTAAAACTCGGTATCTTTAGTTAGAATTGAATTATGAATAGCTTTTTAAGTAACTTTTTTTTATATATCTCTAACGCATCGCTAAATATAGAGAACCGGTTATGTTCCTGAAATCATAGTAGGCTGGGTTGACATCTGACATTAGAAGTGGGTAGGTTATTCAAACAGTCTAATTGCTTTTTACATCTGTAAAAAAAATGAAATCACGATCTCTAAAAATAAATAAAATACAGGCGTGTCTTCATCTTAAGTGTGTCACACTGTATATATATATATATATATATATATATATATATATATATATATATATATATATATATATATATATATATATATATATATATTTGTGAAAGGATTATGTAGTTTTTATTATTTCTATGAAAATTCGCTACTATGATGCGCTTGCTACGTCCAAAATTGTTATTTTATGATTTAATTTTTCACTTGACTTATCTGTTGTGTGACCGATGCAATATGATAAATGGCAATACGCAATAATTGAGAACTGCATTTCTATTTGATCGATGTATGTCGTCCTGAATCCATATAAAATGTTCCTACTTCCATAAATTTGCACCAAGTGAAAAATAGGCCAGTTGCTAGTTCGTGCAATATAAGAAATAGAAATATGCATGTTATATATCCCAGACTTGCATCCACGTCAGGTCGTAGAAGGCTCTGAATATTCCTGAATACACACAGGAAACAGAAAGCTTCTTGATTAATGATCCTAACCTCAAAAATTATCTTACAACCAGAGCTGTGAGTGTGCTGCTCTTATTGCATTCAGACTAGCTTTTGCGCGATGTAATATCTCAATGCCTCAAGGGTTTGCCGTACGATCCATCCGAGCATTGTTAGAATGTATAAAATTTTAGTTTTATCTACTCCTCTAACGCTATCTCTAAATCTAACTTATTCAGTCCTTTTGTAACTTTCTAATGGTGTCTATTTTATACATACTTAATTCTTGTTATAAACTTAGTTAGACGCTATTTAACTTCATGGCTTACATTTTCCGTAATTTAATGAATCACATTTATCTTGTCTTTCTGTCTAGTTTTGCAATACAGATAAAGTTTTGACGCTCAACATTTGGAGAAACCCAAATCGCCACAACACTTATTTCAGAGACCTTACGATCGTTTCGTTGACAAAGTCAACATCTTCAGAGGAAGAAAAATTCTAAACGTTTTTCATTTCAACATTTAGAAAAGTCGACGCACCAAGTGTGTTATAGTAATGAATTTTCATAAAAATGTTGTTAAAAACAAATTATGTATTTTCTTAATGAAAGCAGGCATCAAATTTGGTTACCAGCCTAACCCATATAGTAGAAACAATGTATACCATATTTCATCAAAATAACTTTACTGTTTATAACAGTACAAGAATTTTACAGGACTCTTAGTTAAAAGTTGCAAAATAATTGAAATACCTCGAAAATGATGTACGCTCTCATTTTTTTACTTATAAACATGTATTGTAATTCTATGGACAATGCAATAATATAAGGAGGGTTCTATTAAAAAAAAATAATTTGTTTCACCAACGACTTATGGGCCACTTGTGATATCAAAATAATTTTATAAGATGTAGCTCAAGACACGCTATGATACAATTTTTTCTCGTATCCTGTATAATAACTGATATATTCAGCTTTACCGTAGAAATGCTTCACCCTGTATACATGTAAACAGATAAAAACTGAAACTAACCCCGGGTATGGGTTCTAGAGGGCCTATTTCGCGCTCATTTGAAGAAATCTTTTCAAAAAATTTTCCACGAAAATTCGCTAGAAATTATAGGCTATTAAACCATAAACTCTACAACTGAAACTACTGCCAAAGCATCAGAGAAATTGTGAAATTGAAATGAGTTTTATGCAAATATTTAAGTAAAATGAAGGACAATGACGGTTGAAGCTGAAGCTTAAGGTTTTGTAAAACACGCTTCTTGCGACATTTTCTCTGCATAACCCGTATTCGTTTCAGGTTCGTTGCCTAAAAGTTGCCAATTTTGACGTTTCAAATCGCGACTTTAAGAAAAAAAACTATAAGGTTTTCAAAGTAATTTTTCTGGTATTTCTTCAACTTTTCGCTCCAAAAAAGATTTTAGTTTTGTGCGTTTCTCTGGTCATCAGTGAGAGCCATATTTTTTTCTTTAAATGCCTATAACTATAACCCTTTTTCTTTCAACTTGGAGAACTAAATGGTCTATGGGATACATTTTATTCTATGAAACAGCGTACCACACTTGGCGGGCATAGCTTTGTTTTTTCCGGAGATACAATTTTCTTCCGAAAGAAAACCCAAAATTTCCTGGATAACGACCGTCATTTGCAAAAGGAGCGTACTCACCAAATTTAATTAAAATCGGCCAATTATTATTGAGATATCGGTGTGATACCTCCACATATAAATATATATATATATATATATATATATATATATATATATATATATATATATATACAGGGTGGCGCATTGAAAACGAAACAGACCGATTTGCGCCCAGAGACAATTTTTTTTTAAGAAACGCTGAAACACGTCAATTTTAATATTGAGGGGGACATGTTTTGACATAAAACTCAACTTTGTCACATCAACCCCTTAAAGATGGTGATAACAATCCTCATATTTTAAATAGCGAACGTGGGTCCAGTGTTACATCATTTGAAAGCTCTTACTTTTCTGAATTCAGCACACTAATTTTTTGGAAGTTTTATCAACTCGTTTAAAAATTATTCACAGTTGAAGTTGCAAGAACGTATTTCATTCATTGTGATAAGAAATGCACTAATTAGTCAATTTCTCGTTAAAAAAAAAACAAAACCAAACGTTCAAAACATTTTTATTCAGTTAAGTAAGTGTTCAAATTGTTGACCACCAGCTTCCATACAAGAGTACAAATTTGGTTCAAAACGAGCTGGATCTCGCATTTCGTCCCAGTTCGCGGAGTTGTAGTGCCAAAGGATACGTGGGTATGATGACTGTGTGACCTCGGGTTGCATTGCGCAGGGAGCAGTGACCATGCCGTGGTCTGAGCGACCCAGGGGGGCGGTGACTGATATCTTATAGCAGTCAGGATTTGTAGTAAGAAGGAGATCCAAGGGATTTGAGCTGGGTGTTGTGATGCGAGGAAAGTAAGTAGGTTGCTGAACCATATTGGCTAAAGAATTGCTGACTGCAAAGGCCTCCGCTGCTCTTCCTTGTGGATCGGTTTTTAGCCATTCCTTATTATGGACATTGAAGTCACCAAGAATAGTGACTTCGGAGGAAGGATATTCAGAAATCAGATGGTCGGTTTTTTCAGAAAGGTAGTCAAATAGTTGGACAGAGTTGTTGTCAGAAGGTGACCGGTAAATTGCTGATATCAAGAAGAACCATTGATGACCGATAAGAAGCAAAGGACGCTAAAAGTCTTGGATGTCCAACTACTTGTATTAACGATATTCTATTAGTTAAATCTTAAGGGCAAAATAATTTTTGCGTTGAAGAACATGACCAGCCTTCAAAACCCTCCATATTTGCCTGATCTTTCACCATGTAATTTTATCTGTTGTCAAGGTTCGAAAATCTGTTTTGCTATTGAATTATTTGCCTGTGAAGCAGCAATTTAAGCTTTTCTAAAAAAATATACATATTTTTATTGATAGTCCGTTGCAAATAAATAAAAAGTCTCTGGAAATGGATATACCAAGGTAGTAATTTACTTTTTTCCTTTTAGGATGCTACCGCTAAAAATATTTCAGGAATATGTGATGTATATGTCATTCAAAATAACCCTCCTACGTATAGAGTCAGGTTTCATCGTTCATATTTTAGAAGTCCCTGGTAAATTTCACATTAAATTTTCATTTCATATCCTTCAAACGTTGTGATCGATCCTCAGTAGGATTCGCTTATTCGAATGAAGTAGTTTCAAGATAGATCTACATAACCTGAATGGAATATCTATTTCCGAAGACTTCTATTTACTTTATCTTACAATCGGCCCTCTCCAAAACCATTCTATTTCAATTTTTACACTAACTGTTTTCACAGTTTTGAAGCTAAATGTCTGCGACATTGTAAATGATGATACTGGGAAGATATAAAGTGTTTTTTTTGCTTTTTATTGCAAGACATTTGACATTCAACCCGTTTGAAATATTATACCTCGGAAATCTTGACGTACAGTACTTTCATAATACTCAAAATGCAGAGAATAGAGTCTTATCTGCGTTTATTACTAGAATGAATTCTACTGAATTGGCTCACTACACAATATCTGTTATTCCTTAAATGGGCACTTTGAGAAGTGCATCTTTGCAACTTGAACATACTGACGTTGAATATTTCATATTTCTCCCGCGACTATAAATTTACCAAACATCCAAACGTTGCACTTATAATATTTTTTGTAAAAAAATGCCTTAAAGTCAAAAGTGGATAATATTATGTTCTAAATATACAGGGCGAAATTAAGAAAAGGTAAGGAACAACACAAAAAAAAAACCAACTGTTTACTTGTTAGACAGGCAATTTTTGATAAATTACTAAAATCATATTGTTGCGTTTCTCTACACTTTTTCAACCTCTGCATAAAATTTTTGTTATATATATTTGTGTGTGTGTGTATCACACTGATAACTCAAAAAATAAATGGCCGATTTTGGTAAAATTTGGTGAGTAAATTGTTTTTGCAAGTGGCTTGCATTATTAGTTCGTTAGCCAGGAAAATCTGGCTAAATAACTAACAACAAAAAAGACATAAGATGTATGTAAAAAAGAAAATCAGTGAAAATAGTGACATCATCATCACGGTATTACTTGAATGGAGAAATATTGTTAGGAGTCATCACAATCGCAGACGCAGAACTAGGTTCAGTATCGACTCTTCCTTTAAATACGTGAACGATATAACAGACAAGTTAGAGTAGTGATGGGTCGTTATTTAACTGTCAGTTATTTTTAAACGGTTACCGAGCCGTAACGGTAACCACCAGTTATCGACTTATAAAAATAGGAGCTTAAAAAATAACGCTTTTTACACTAAACTAGAATTCAGAGTCGTGTCTGTTTCAGTTCCATTGCAACTAGGTTCGATGAATAAACATCGGTTTTCATCGGCAACTGTTATTTAACCATTTAACGGGATGAATAGCCTTGAGATTGGGAATGCTAAATATGTATGGGTATACAGTGGGGTTAAGGAGTCGCGGGCCAAAGGACTCCAGGGGGAAAGCTGAGGAAGTGGAAATAACAACATAAACTCCCGATGAAGCTTTCCCCAAGACCGTCATGCGCGGTAAAAATCCGCATCCTGCACGAGGTGACCCTGCTAATAACTAAACATGACGGATCTAGACAAGGAGGTCGAACTAAACTCCCCCAATCTACGGTGTCACGTGACCCGTGCCTATGGATGGATGGCACCAGGGCGATGGTGTCGTGAACGGAACCTCTGGAGTACCAGGCAACCCTCCAGAGTAACCCGCCTTGCACCACACAGGGGGTTCTGATGGTGTGGACAGTATTTCCCCCATTCTCGTGGGAACAACATGAAGATTATAAATACATATAAAACCAAAACCAATGAGGCTCGAGGAGTGGCTCCGGCTACAGACTTGAGCCTTGAGTCTATCCCGGAAACGGAGACGAGCCAGGGTGCGGCAGCGGACTCTGGAGGTCCCACGACCGGCGTAGATACGGGGGATCAGGGGGTAGCTTCGGCCAGAGACCTGTCCCCGACACCCAAGCTGGAGGCTGGGTCCCACCGGAGGGCGGCGAGCTCCGCGGACTCCGGGGGCCCCTCCACCAGTGAGGACTCTACTGTTAGAGTAGAGGGACTGCCCCGGCAGTCCAAGCGTCTTTCCGGGGCGCAAAGAAAGAAGCTCCGGAGGGCGCAAAAAATGGCGGCCGGGACCTGGACAGTCGAGAAACCTGTAAAGGCGCAAGAGGGGAGTGCGGGTCAGAAGAGGACGCGCTCGAACTCTAGCACGCCCACTACAGACAGACGTTCCAAAAGGGCCAGGGTGCCTGTAAAGGCGCAAGAGGAGAGTGCGAGTCGGAAGACGCCGCGCTCTGGCTCTAGCACGCCTACTACAGACAGACCTCCCAAAGGAACTAAGGCCGGAACACCGGCGCAGACTGGCTCTTACAGGGAGGCTGCGGAGGGCCTCGGGATGGCGGTGATTGACAGACGCCATCCTGAGGTCACGCTAGACCAGGGGAAGGCGGACCTGATCCAGGCTGCGGTGGTAGCTGCAGTGGACTCTCTTCAGGAAGGGGAGAGCCCGCCTCAGTTCCACCGGACGCGCCTGACGGGGGGCATCCTCTGGATAACCTGTGCCGGCCCGCAGTCGCGGGACTGGCTGCGGAAAACGATCGGGGGCCTCGGTCAGATTTGGGAGGGGGCGGACTTGACAGCCGTCGAGCCCAAGGAACTCCCAAAGAGACGCAAGGTCCTCGTACGGATCCCTGACACCGTCCCGCAGGAGACGGTGATCAGCAGACTTAAGATCCAGAACCCTGAACTGGGGACGCAACACTGGTCGGTTCTAAGCAGGAAGGCAGAGGAGAAAGGACAGACGCTCGCCTTCTCGATCGACCCGACATCTTACAGAGCCCTTGAAGGAACCTCCTTCAAGGCATTCTGGGGCATGGGAAGGGTTAGCTTCCGCCCACTGGGGAAGCAATTAAGGGTTAATGGGACTTAGGTTCCTTCAGGTCAACCTCCAACACAGTAGGGCAGCCACGGCCGGACTACTAATGGCTCTGAGGAACACGGATGTGGCCCTCATCCAGGAACCGTACTCCTACAAAGGAGAGATCAAGGGACTCGGCGGAGCTAATGGAAAGCTCATCTATAGCAGGTCCAGCGAGAATCCGAGGGCCTGCATTTTTGTCAGGGAAGGGATAGAGTTTCTCCCTCTAATGAATTTCTGTTCCAGGGACCTGGCAACGATCAAAATCCGATGTGGAGGAGCGGATGGGCTGAGGGACATTACTGTCGCGTCAGCCTATCTGCCAGGGGACAGCACGGACCCTCCTCCACCCAACGAATTGGAGCAGCTGATGGTGGGTAGCAGAGCAGGTGGATGGCAGACCATCATCGGCATGGATGCGAATGCGCACCATGAGTTGTGGGGTAGCTCGGACACAAACTCTAGGGGTGAGGCACTTTTACAATTCTTTATGAAATTTAATTTAGACATATTGAATAGAGGTAATAAACCGACATTCGTCACAACACGGCGTGAGGAAGTTTTAGACCTAACAGTTTCCACCCAGTTTCTGGGTGACTTTGTTAAAAGCTGGGCTGTGTCTGGGGAAGTGAGTAGCTCAGACCACAGATACATCCGGTTTGAAATCGCCAAAGTCGAAAGAGAAACGGTATGGTACCGGGACCCCCGCAAGGCGGACTGGGAAGCCTACAGGGCAGACCTAGCTGTGGAACTGCGGGGGGTTGAGAGGGCCATAAGGGATTCAATAGACCTCGAGATTGCAGCAGTCCAATTGCGAGACGCAATTACCTCGGCCTATAACGCCAACTGCCCCCTGAAAATGAGGGTGTCCACCAGGAACGTCCCATGGTGGAACGAGGACCTCAGGCAAAGGAGGACGCAGGTTCGTAAGCTGTTTAACGCGGCCAAAAGGTCGGGAGCATGGGATGAATATAGACAGGCCCTATCGACCTATAACAAAAGACTGAGGGACGCCAAGAAGGAGTCGTGGAGGAGGCACTGCGAAGAAGTGGAAAACACGTCCGAGAGTGCTCGACTACACAAGATCCTGTCTAAGGGCCCTCAGACTAACATAGGCTCCCTTAGAACACCCACGGGAGGCTTTACAAGCTCGGGGGAGGAAACTATGGAAATTTTACTCCAGACGCACTTCCCCGGCTGTAACATAATAAACCAATCACCTCCGGACTGGGAACACTCAGAAATAGAGGCGCCTTATAGGCGGGCATCTAGAGTAGACTGGACAGTCGCTAAAGAGGTGGTTACCTGGAGCAAAATCAGATGGGCCATTAACAGCTTTAAGCCATACAAATCGCCGGGATTTGATGGAATAATGCCCATCATGCTCCAACAGGGGATAGATATACTGGCGCCGGTGCTTACCCTCATTATGAGGGCCAGCCTGGCTCTGGGGTACATTCCGAGGGCATGGAGACTGGCCAGGGTTGTATTTATTCCTAAACCTGGGCGTCCAACAGACCAGCCAAAGTCCCTGAGGCCAATAAGTCTCATGTCCTTCTTGCTGAAAACAGTGGAAAAACTGCTCGACCGGCACATTAGGGGCGGTGTACTGGAAGCATATCCTCTACACTGCGGACAATATGCATACAGAGCAGGATTCTCAACAGAAACAGCACTGCACCAACTGGTGCTGAAACTGGAGAATACGCTGGAGAACAAGGAGGTGGCGCTGGGGGCCTTCCTAGACATAGAGGGGGCCTTTAGCAACACCTCGTTCGGATCGGTTCTGGCAGCTGCCCGGGAGCGTGGAATAGAGGAGACCTGCTGCAGGTGGATCGGTTCCATGCTCAGGGACAGGGCGGTGTTCACCTCACTCGCGGGAGGGACTCTGCTGGCGGGGGTCGCGGCGGGGTGTCCGCAGGGGAGCGTTCTGTCTCCCTTGCTCTGGTGTCTAGTCGTGGACGGCCTGCTGGGGAGGCTCTCGGGAGGGGGGTATGAGGTACAGGGCTATGCGGACGACATTGTCATCATAGTCCGAGGAAAGGTCACACAGGCAGTGTGGGAGCGTATGCAGACTGCACTGAAAGTGGTGGAAGGGTGGACGGTTGATCAAGGGCTCGGGGTGAGCCCCGAGAAAGCAACCGTCGTGCCGTTTACGAGGAGGAGGAAGTGTGAAAGCCACAGAACTCTCACTCTATACGGTAGGAGCGTTCCAATGGCCAGGGAGGTAAAATATCTTGGGGTCGTATTGGACTCTAAGCTAACCTGGAATGGTCACATTGGAAAAATACTGCGTAAGGCAGTCATGACCTTAGCCGTCACTAGGCGGCTATATGGAAAAACGTGGGGACTAAGACCTAGTATGGCCCACTGGCTGTACACAAGGGTGGTCAGACCATCGTTAACATATGCGGCACTGGTCTGGTGGCCTAAGGTGACACAATCCAGTGCCAAACAAAAACTAGGCAAGATCCAAAGGATGGCTTGCCTAGGCATCACAGGGGCCATGTCTTCAACCCCAACAGCCGCCATGGAGGTGTTGCTGGATCTACCCCCCCTACACTTCGTTATTATGGGAGAGGCCAGGCTAGGACTATACAGACTAGCCTGCAATGGTAGACTGAAGATCAACCCAGGCTTCAGGGGCCACTGCAAAATTCAGGAGATCGTGAAGGAACCCATGCTTGAAATGAGGTCAGACTTCGCGAGCCCGCGAATGTGCAGGGAAAACAACTTCACAGTGGAAATCCCTGATCGCGGGGCATGGCGGGAGGAGACACCGGGCATACCACGGGACGCGCTCGTCTGGTTCACGGACGGATCTGGCGGGGAGCGTGGGACGGGGGCAGGTGTTTACTCGGAAGGACCGAGGGTAAGTCACAGTATTTCCCTCGGAGCCCATGCAACGGTGTTTCAGGCCGAGATGTACGCCATCCTGCACTGTGTGCGGGAGAACAAGAGGAGGGGCTACACCAACAAGCGGATCCTCATAGCCACAGACAGCCAGGCAGCCCTTAAGGCACTAAGTAGCCCACGGGTAAATTCCTGGCTGGTGAGTGAGTGCCGAGACGAGACGAGCGACCTGGCTGGGCAGAATGAGGTGACCCTCATCTGGGTGCCGGGTCACTCGGGGGTCAAAGGCAATGAAGAAGCTGACAGTCTCGCAAAGAGGGGGTCAGCAGAACCATTTATGGGACCAGAACCGGCTCTGGGCGTGTCAAAGAGCACTGCCAGGGGAGCCATTAAGTCCTGGGTCAGAAACCAACACAAGGTGTACTGGGCGGACTGTCCAGGGCTCAGACATGGGAAGTCAATAATTGACGGACCCAGTTCAAAGAGAGCTGTGGAGCTGCTAAACCTTAGCAGAGGACAGCTCAGAAACACAACAGGTCTCTTGACGGGACACATGGCCGTCAAGAAACACCTACATAAAATGGGGCGGTTCGAAGGGGACCTCGCATGCAGACTCTGCGGCGAGGGGGAGGAATCAGCCCAGCACATCTTGTGCGAGTGTATAGCTCTGGACCGGAAAAGACAACTGATCTACGGTCACTCTAGACCGGAGACAGAGCAATATAAAACTTCACCCTACCAATCGCTGTGCAGACTAGTTCAAGGCACAGTGATTTTGGAATGGGTGGAGTAAGACTAGGGGTATGCACAATCAACCAAGGGTTGCGGTGCTATCGGGGCGGCAAGGCCGCGGACGAGCCCTGAGGGAACAAAAAAAAAAAAAAAAAAAATGGGTATACAGTATACAGCGGACTGTACTTCATAACATTATTATTTATACTAGTGTGCTCGCTCTCGCTCACAGCTTTAGGGACGTAGTATCTTCGGTACAATAAAACGGTTTAATTTTAATTTTAACTGGTTGTTGATGGGGATACGGCATACGGACACTACTACACAGAGTTATTCTGTTAAACTGAGAAGCTGTTATTTTTGAAACAGTTGAGTTTCCCACTAGTATGTAAAGCCACATATTTAATAATAAAAAATGTTGGGTGAAAAGATGAATTTCTGTAAAAACGTGTTATTACTTTCACTATAGACAATGCAAAATAGGGTTATTTCACGTGAAATTAGAGTACTTATTTATTTAAATTTATATACATTACCTAAGAAAACAGTTAACACGACATTTTCGTTTGTCTGATAATAGTTATCAAATTGATTAAAAAAAATATGATACAATATTTTATAATATCTATATACATTTAAATATAAAAAATTAAATGTATATTTATATATTTATATATTTATATATATATATATATATATATATATATATATATATATATATATATATATATATATATATATATATATATATATATATATATATATATATATATATATATATATATATATATACAGGGTTTCCAAATTGATGCGAAAAATTTTACAGGTGATTCTTTGGAGAAAAATAAGGGGTGTCTTTTTATTAAGTTTTTCTTGAAACCCCTTCTCGTCCAAGTTACAGCCCTTTGAAATATTTGAAACTAATTTTAAAACAACGAATATTAAAATAAGTAAATAAACAATTAACACTATATATCTTCCAATTTTTTATACTGTTGGCTGTTGTTTGCACAGTTTTTAAAAGTGGACTGATAAAGATGACCAGTGAACCAAAAATGTAACTAGAGATAGAGATCTTTCTAAGAAAGAATAAAAGCATAATGTAATAACAAACCATATGTACAGAATAAAGGCAAATTTCTTTACCGAAATTTTATGAGCTGCGTCATGTTATGGAGTTCTTAGAATCACTCCCTGTGTAGCAATAAAAGTTCTAACGTCTAACGTCCCAAGACGTGATAAATAATGATATTTATTGATTCTTGCTGTGGCATTGACATTTACGTAAAGACCCCTCATAAAATAAATTTGTTAGAAATGACCAGTTTATAATTCCTAAAACATCTAAGCAAATACTAATATAAGACTCCTTTCTGATTTCTAAAAGTTTCACTTCAAAGTGGCAAAAGATTTACGACACGCTTATTATAATTTCTTAACCCTTTGTTTCCTATTCATATCGCAAAAATTTGAGATTTATACACTACGTGAAATAACAGGGTAAAAATACAATGCATTTATACTAGTGTGCTCGCTCTCGCTCACAGCTTTGGGAATGTAGGATACTATCGATCGACTATCCAGTTTAAAATGATAGATAAATAACTGAAGCTGTTATTTTCAACGGTTATTATTAAATAACGTTAACGGCTTCAACTGTTAACACAAAATAACCGTTTTTCCCATCACTAAGTTAGAGGACTAGGTACTACCAAATAGTAAGAATTTTTATTTAGATTATATTCTACGTCGCGCAAGCTTTAACCTCGGAAGCTCTGTAGACCACCCACAACAGTATACGGAAACGGAAAGGTACAAGAAATGGTAAATTAAAAGATCATGCAAGAATTCAATACAGGGAGGGGAACTGTTTGTGGGTGCACTAGTCAAGCTGCGGAAGAAGCATCTTGCAGACGACAGCAGGGTCCATTAGTCGATCACTAACGTGCTAACAGACAAAGTATAATAATGTTACAAGGCCTCTTGTATTTTATGATGTATTGGAGCATTGTGGGTTAGAGATAGTGCTGCCATCTAGTCTGGCCCAGAGTATTACGCAATGTGTTTGTCAAATGAGTGTCTCCAGTTAGTTATTAATTCTGGATATTTTATCGGTATAAAGTATTTCTTCTATTACTTATCCTTCTCTGCCCATAATACGCAATAAAAACATAATTGTCGTATAATTTTAGACTTAGATCGATGCCATTGACGTTATACCCATGTACCTATATAATAGTGTATAACGTAATCATCCGTCATTTGCTGTAACAGAATTCATAAAATAAAATAGTAATGCATTTTTCCAGGTGTGCTTATAACTAAATTATTTTTGTAAAAAATTGTTTTCGATATTGTTCATCTCAAGAGAGTGTAATTATCATGAAAGCCAGCCCAAGATGAAGGTAAAAACAATTCTCGAATTTATAAAATTTAAATGGCGTTGAATCTCCTTTGTTTATTACTAACTGACTTGTATAAAATCCAATTTCTGTATTATATATATATATATATATATATATATATATATATATATATATATATATATATATATATATATATATATATATATATATATTACAGTAGCCACCGGGATTAAAATCACGGTCACGAAAGTAAATAAGTAGGTACTGTAAGTAATTAAAAAATAAAACAGGAATTGATGTCTGCAAGTGAATTGCTAACTAATAACTATATAATGTAAAAGCCTGTATATTAAGTTTGGAAAATAATATTTAGGAGAACTCGCTGGGATTGGTAGTTTATTATTGTTGTAAAATCTAATTTCTTGGCAATATTCAACATTTATATTCGGCATTTGTAAAGAATTCTACCGGACCTTCGATGGCTAAGGCGTTCGTTGAGGTGCTGGTATGCAGAATTCCTCGGTTCGATACTGACGCACGCCGTTGACTTTTCCTTTTCTTTTTATATAAGACATAATCACATATTTTTATTTAAAACAATAGCAATGATTTATTTTGTGTTAATAACTCTTTTTTTTTTTTAATTTGGTAAGTAATTTGTTTATTTCACTAACACTCAAATTTCAAGTGGCCTTAAGAACAGTCTTGCCTCTAAATCCTGCGGTAGCAGTTCTTGCACTTTTTGAAGGTGATAGGGATGCAGCAGATTGCGTCGGATAATTCTATGGATCGTCGGCTGTGTTCATGTGGGATTTTTTGAAAATTGGCTAATGTAACGCACTTACTCCGTTAAGATTTTTGAAAACCTAAATATTTCTGGGGAATTACTTATAAATTGTCACTTATTCTCGCGTCTTAGGTGTTGAAATAATACCTATATGATAATTTTAATGTACCTATATCAATTTAATGAATGAAACCAGATAATTTCTTTCATTTTAGGACATTCATCTTCTGTCTTGAAAGATAAAGACTAAATTAGATTTGAAACACTTGACTAGAAGCTTTCAAATGGCTTATTTCATTCCATTAGATAAAAACACAAAGATCGATAAATAATGCTGACATTAATGGTTCATTATTATTATATTATTGGTTCTCATTTGATTTGATAAGACTAAATATTAATTAAAATAATACAGTAAGTCATAAATTACTAAATCTTGACATCACCACACAACCTGTTGGAACATTAAGATAATATTACTCTTCAAGTTTACTTCTAGAGGTTCTAAATAATGTCTTTAACTAATTATGAGAGAAATTCCACTCTAGTTTACAGTAAAATATGATTAATTGTTGATTTATTGAGAGGAATTGCGATAAAAAATATGACAGTTACTGTCAGGTCAAAAAGCCAACTCAACAGATCGAAATACTAAAACCGAATGATTATTTTACTTCTATTTTAAACGTATTCATGAAACCATTGGTCGAAGATAAAAATGTATTTTGTAATAAAAATTATTTTCTAGTTGCTTTTCTTAAAATAAATTCAAATACAAATAATTCAACATCCATCGACATAGAAACTTTCTCAAAATGTTTGCTGTTAGATAATCTATAATAGTTTTGATAAATATGGTTGTAATTATAAAATATTACTACTTACCCCTTACCCGCATACCGTGCCATATGTGGCGCTTGCTTGTAATTTGTTCATGCTATTGAACATAATCTGTGGCTCACACAGAAATTCCATCGTTATGTGTCGCATGTGCGACATCTAGTATTGAATTTCTAAAGTTACAATACAATTCTGTAATGGTAACAACAGCTGATGAATGGGAGATGAAGAAAAGAGGTCGTGGGGCAGGTATGGTCGAGAAATTAGCAGTTGTAGCTGATATACCAGTATCTGTCACTTCCTGGTATAATAAAATTGTAACGATGATATCCACTTATGCCAGTAGTACGCCTAATATCGAGGTATGTCCAAAGGCGGTTTCCATTTATAACAAATATGTGGACGGAGCGGACCTTCTGTACTACATGCTAGCATACTACAGACTGAAAATACGCTCGAAAAAGTGGTATATGCGGATTTTTTCCACTTAATTGATCTTGCGTGTGTCAATGCTTAGGTTCTTTGGAGACGAGCGGACCCAGAGAACACTAGATTGGTTTTAGTAGACTTCAAACTGGCTATTGCTGAATGTTTATGCAAAGCAAATAAACTGGTTGCTAAAACAAGGGGCCGGCCAAAATTATCAATTGAGAGTGACCTGCAGGCTAAGAAGACAATCACAAGCTGGTAGCTTTAAGTAAATTTTTTCCCTCAGGCCTCGTCCGCAGCTTTGCCGCCCCGATAGCACTGCAGCCCTTGGCCTATTGTGCATAAAAGTTAATATTAATATATAAATAAATAAAATAACTTAGGAAAATTCTTTTAAAAACAAGCTTTCATGATTTAGGTGTACTAAAACGAAAAAAGTAACCATGTTTTTTTTAAATATTAATTTCAACAACACACCACAAGGGCTTACAGCCCAAATACTATCGTACCGTGGGTGTCGACAAGGAGGAAAGAGGCAACTTGTTAATTTTGAACTTGGAAGGTTCGGAGGAGAAGGAAAAACATGTGCCGGCAAGGAAAAGTATTTGCGAGCCCGGAAGAGGAAAACTAATTTCTTAGCAGCCGCTTCTGCAATTCATGTGACATGTTGGTGCCAATTGAGATTTCGATTAACAGAAATGCCAACAAGTGAAAAGGACTCATTTCTTTGAATAACTTGGTTGTTCATTGTGATGGATCTAGGGCTGGTGTATCTCTCATGAGATAGAAAGCAAGGCTGAGATTTGGTGGAGTTGAATTGTATAAGATTTCTACTTCCCCAGTCTAATATTTTTTGGCGATCCACAGAGACAACAGAAATGCTCCAGTTGGAAAGGAAATTTGCTGTCCAGGTACAGAGTTTTGGCGATAGGCCATCGACCGGAAGTGTATTAAGCAGCGCTTTGCGCCAGACCTGATTGAATGCTTTGGATATGTCTAGAGCGACAATCTGGAATTCACCGTGTAATTCCATAGGCTTGTTCCAAGAATGGGTGACAAAAGAAAGGAGGTCGGCAGTTGATCTGCGCTGACGGAATCCATACTGTCTGTCGTGGATTAGACTGTGTTTTTCAAGAAATTTGAATTTATAAAAGTGCCACCCAGCCTTCTGTATTTCACTCGTGAAGATATCGTGGATTCGTTGACAAATATATATTCCGTCATCTTGCGTCGGTCGCTATTTTGAATGTATGAGAGAGAGAACCTAAATCACCACAACACATTTTAAAACACCTGACTATCGTTTCACCAACCAAGGTAGAAAGAATTTCCGGTAAATAATCAGTAAAAGTTTGGTTGTTTGAACCACCCTCAATCGTCTGAACCGAGTACCTCTACAGAATGTAAGGACAGTTGTAGTCGGCAAACGCTTAGAATTTTTCATCCTCTAATGACGCTAACTTGGTTTGGTGTTGTAAAATGTGTTGTGTTTTTGGCTTCTTCTAGTGTGCTTATCAGTGCTCATCACAGGTTTCAATCTTTAAAGCGTTACCTAGCCTGCTATATTTTACTCGTAAAGCATTTTCATTTGATATCCATATCAGGGGGTTCGCTGAGAAATAAATACTCCGCTATCTTCGCCATTAAAACGTTACCTAAACTACTGTATTTTACTTGTAAAACCCTTCAATTTAATACTCATATCAGGCAGATTGTGAAAAAAGAAAAAAATCTTGGATCGCCCGCCACATTGAATTTATAACAAAGACGATGTGTATGTTACATTGTAAGATAAAGTTAAATAAAAGCGTGTAAATAAATTTATGAGAAATACTCTGTTCTCGTCTGGAATCGCGTCCGGAATTTGTTGAAACTCTTCGTTTCGGTTCCCATGTTAAGGTCATTTTCAAGTGGTCAAGGAAATATAAAAAGAAGAAATTTAATAAAGCTCAATCTACCACTCCCCAGATCTTACGAGAAATCGTCTCTAAGGTCTCAGTATGATTCAACCCTAAACGAGAACGGTGAAGCCCAGATTGTCGCTCTAGACATATCCAAAGCATTCGACCAGGTCTGGCACGCAGCACTGCTTAATAAACTTCCGACCTATGGCCTACCACCAAAACTCTGTACCTGGACAGCAAATTTCCTCTCCACCCGGAGCATTTATGTTGTCGTGGATGGTCATTCTTCTAAACTGTATCCAATTAATGCAGGAGTTCCTCAAGGTTCAGCTTTAGCCCCTACTTTGTTTCTTCTCCACAACAATGACCTCCTCTCTAGCACATCCAACCCAGTTCACAGTTACGCGGAAGACAGCACCCTCCACTCAAATATACAATATTCTAAGCCTGTCTCTTTAACCCAATTAGATAAGGATCGCAGACTCATGGAGGGATCTGTCTCCGTCGATCTCCAAAAAAACATTAGACTGGGCAAGTAGAAATCTTGTACAATTCAACCCCACCAAATCACAGTCTTGCTTTCTTTCTCATAAGAGATACACCAGCCCTAGACCCATCACAGTGAACAACCAAGTTATTCAAAGTAAAGAGTCCTTTTCACTTGTTGGCATTTCTGTAGATCGAGATCTCAATTGGCACCAACATGCCACATCAATTGCAGAAGCGGCCGCTAAGAAATTAGGTTTCCTCTTCCGGGCTCGCAAATACTTTTCACCACCTAATCTCTATACCTTAAATACTTCACAAATAAGACCAAACCTCGAATACTACTCCCACATCTGGGGTGTTTGCGCTTCTACCTTCGCTATCCTGGACTCCATTCAGAAGAGAGCTATACGTATCATCGGTGACCGTACCCTCATCCAAAGGCTGCCATCCCTTGTCCACCGGCGTGCCGTTGGTGACCTCTCTCTCTCTCTCTCTCTCTCTCTCTCTTTCTCTCTCTCTTATAGATATCTACACGGGCACTGCTCAGAGGAGCTTTCTTCCATAGTTCCTCCAAATGCTGCCCCCAACAGATCTACCAGGGGAACAGAGCGAATGCACCCTTTTACTGTCCAGGTCACCAGACATAGAACATCTTGTTATGCCCGCTCTTTTGTCCCGAGGACTTCCAAGTTGTGGAATTCCTTGCCGGCACATGTTTTTCCTTCTCCCCCGAACCTCCAAACCTTCAAGTCCAGAATTAACAAGTTGCCTCTTTCCTCCTTGTCAACACCCACGGTACGATAGTATTTAGGCTGTAAGCCCTCGTGGTGTGTTGTTGAAATTTAAAAAAATATGAGGGAATTCAGTTAGAAAGACCCTCTTCTTCTACGACAATTCGATAAAAAATTGTGCCGCAAAATATTATTAGTATAGACATTTAAAATATAAAATAGTGTTAAGAAACACTATAATAGCAAAAGTGGCGGTTAAAAATAATTCAAGATGTAAGTCATTCAGCAAAATTAAAGAACGCAAGAAAAAATAACATTTATTTGATATTTCCCTGAGGCACTGTATAACTTATATTTTGAAATGTACACGTCCCCATTGAAAACTATACAAGCGGGTTTTCGAGTTATTTCCTTTGAAAAACACAGGTTCCAATCTTCACTTAGTGAGCCATGTACTCGTTTTGGAAGTCCTTGCGTGGAAATTCACGTACGTATTATATATGTACTGTGTACATCGATTCCATTTTCAGTTTGAAATTTATCAATCACGTGCATATTGACCTCCAACATTTGCCATTAAGTTGTTTTTATTTTCTAAAAGCGAATGATGACGTGATAACACTGGTAATGACTAACTTTTTCCGGCATATAGAGACGCATCGCCAGATGATAAATATTATGTTATTCAGAAGCTTTTCAGCGACCTTCAATGTCACAACGCTGCTTTCATCATTTGTTATTATAAATTACCAGCCTCTTGTTGTGCATTTAACAATCTTGCGTAATTTTGGGTTCGTTTCTGAGAAGTATGCACCTTTTTTTTCAGTGAGAGGTAGAGTTTGGAATTATCTATAGCAAATTACTTATAACAGGCCTTGACATGTTTGTTGTATTGGACATTATTTATCAGTGTGTACATAAATTAATAAATAACAGACAGGTATTATTGTGTACAATCAGACAAGCCGTGCTTTATGTATATCCTGGATTACGTAAAGTTGGATACTTCTTGCTTGTTTTGAATGATAATTTACTCTACTCTCATCGGCATCTTGTTATGACTTCGGCCTTGTAAATTAATTCGATGTGAGGAAGGTAATTGATATTTTCTAGCGTTTTTTACTAACCTATAGTTTTTAGTTTCACTTCTATGTAAATTTTTATATATAACATTTTACCATCCTTTATATTAACCTTTCAACAGTCGCACAACATTTTACTACACCGGTGGTCGCTGAGGACTGAGAGTGCAATGCAAAAAAATAGTTTTGCGTCTTTATCAATACGTAATAATACTAAGGAAAATAATAGTAACTTATAAACGTAAGATATATATTTAATGTAAAGATTTTAAAAATAAACACAATCGAGTCTCATAATGTAGAGTACAAGTTAATAAGTAAGTAGGACTATGTAATCAAAAGTCTGGACGCAGCAAGTGCGTTATGGTAGTGAATTTTCATTTAAATGTTTTTAGTAGCAAATATGTCTCAATTTGGTCACCGGTATGACCTATATAGTAGAAAATAATTTTTTTGCACGAAAATCCAGTAAAACCTTATTTTCGACGAATTCCATTTAAAAAATGTTGCATCAATTGAATAATTTTTCACGCAAAAATTCTCAAATGTTTCTTCAAAGAAAATTCATTAAGTTGATTTATAAGAAAATTCGCTAATAAAAGTAAATTAATTAAATTACAAAAAAACTGGTCCGATTTTCCTGGCCAACCAACCATTTCAGTTTACCCACCTATCAAAATATAATTTTTCACAAAAACTTTTTCGACGACATAACAAAAATTTCATGAAAATTTGCAAATATTTTTTCAAGAAAATCCCTAAATATTTTTTTATAATAACTTATTAAACATTTATGATTAATTACCAAAATTTTACAAATGATTTCTACAAAGCACAAAAAATTTCTGTGAAAACTGGCTAAATATCTTTTTACACAAAATTTTGCAAAAAGAATACATAAAATTCAAATTATATACCTAATCTGTAATTAAAATTCAAAATAAAAAAATTTGTTAGCACGAAAATCCATTAAAACCTTATTTTCGATCAATTTCGTTTAAACAATGTTCCATAGATTGAATAATTTTTCTTACAAAAATTCGCAACAAATGTTTCTTCAAAGAAAATTAATTAAATTCATTTATAAGAAAATTCGCTATTAAAAGAACACTTTGTACGAGAACATTAACTAATAGAAATAGAAATAAATTTAAAAATATTCAAAATCTAATCTAAATACTTTTTCTGTGGATTCACAGGGAAACTTGTTTTGCCTGCGGATGTTGTAAAAATTTAATCCGGTTGTACAGAAGAAAAGAACATCTTCTCATGTCACATATCTCTACGTCTATGTTAACTGTGGCACGGTTTTACTAACTAAGGAGACAACAACACTAATCAAGTTGAAATAAAAGTCTTAAAAGTGCTTATCTTTCATTTTCAACAAAAGTGGCTAAAAAATATATAGGAATTACACAATCTGATCAGATAACGTTAAAATGGAATCAAAGACGAAGAAAAGTAAAAAAAAATTAAAAGAGAAATTCAGTCACCGGTGAGATTTGAACCCACATCCCTATGCTCATCAGTCAAGGAGACTGACCATGACACCACGTAAGCCTTATGACAAACTGCAATAAAGAACGGTAGATAACCGACAATGGTCTTAAGTCTTGCAGTGCTATCGGGGCGGCAAGGCCGCGGACGAGCCCTGAGGGGGAAAATGGTCTTAAGTTATTTGTAACGTGTAATATGTAAGGTCTTTATAGGCAGATTTTGCAGTTATTTTAACAAATGAGAAGTATAGCATAAATTTAAAACATAATATACATTTTATGCAATATTTATTGTTAATAAACCAAAATGCTTATACTGATTGTCACTTTCAAATCTCTAGTTTGACATTTACTGGAGAAAATTATAAAATTCTCAAACTAATCTTCCTGGTACTTCCTGAACTTTTTGAGCCATGAAAAGATAAACGTGTAATATTCAATAGATTTTGCTTAACACATACAATATTTTGGTATTGAGTCTTTTTTGACTTTTAGTGGCACTAAAATTTTGCTTTATTAACCTCTTTGCCTCCTATTGCCTCTTAACTTTTTTTCCTTTCGATTCCGAAGCAATCGGGTAAATTGTATTCGTGCAGACTAAGAATTCGCGCGCGACTACTGAAATGTTAACAAAGCTATGGAAACTAAATTTGGTGCTCAAGTTTCTACTGTAAAAGGTATCCTCCATACCAGAATTCAGATCTCGTAAGTTAAAAGAAAAATTAATTATAAGTATTTAAGAGAAAACAAATTGGTGATCATAGAAACGCCCAAGACCAAAATATTTTCTATGGTTAATAAAATGTAAAAAATATTACAGACCAAGATTTAGTTTTCTATGCCCAAAAGGGTCAAGAAGTACCAGAAAATTTACTTTGAAAATTTTATAGTTTTTCTTTTGAAAGCGTCAAAGTCGTGATTTGAAACGTCGAAATTGTCTATTTTTAAACAAATATGCTAAAACAAATGCGTGTTATGTAGAATAAATATGGTAAAAAGTGTGTTTTGTAAAGGCTTAAGTTTCCGCTTTAACCGCCATTGTCCCATATTTTACGACTGGTCTTGGTAACTTACTCTTTGTTAGATGTACATCAGAGTCGCCCTCTCGGTGCGGAACCACGTAGTATGTTGTCACGAGAGCTCCAAATAACACAAAATGTTATAAGATAGAGACTGTGTACAACCAGCTAACAATTTTGTAAATTGTCAGCCCTGACCCATTTCTTCACTAAGAATTCAAACCGAACAGTTCTAATTATGGTGAGAATACATCTAGTAACATTTTGTGTTATTTGAAGCCGTCGTGACAATATACTACCTGGTTCCTCACCGATATGGCGACTCTGTCGTACATCTCATAATCTCCTAGGAGGCTGGCTTTTCTGCAACACAATCTAGAAAGAGAAATTAACAATATGATAACCCATACACCTTCTAGGAGGCTGGCTACCATAGCCGTATTACTTTATAGGTGTGTTCTCGCTGGAATTAGGATACCGTACTGACGAGCTCTAATTAGAGCGAAACCGGTCTGCGGTTCTAATTATGGTAAGAATACATCTAGCCTTACTTACTTTTTGTTGCTTAATTTTTACATTTGTCTGCAACACAATTTTACTTAACATTTCGTTGGTGAATAAGCGGCTCTACATCGTTAAGACTTACATATCTGATTCGTAGACAAGGCCTACGTAATATGTTGTTTCTTTGCTTTAGAGCCTCTAATAACCGGTTGGGAAGACTCTTTTAAACGTTTTTGCCATAAAAGTGATCTTTTTACGGTCAAATAATATATTGTTTGTTCTTCTAAGTCTTTTATAGGTATTATATTCTCTTTCAGCTGTTACGTGCTCAATTTTTTACGTAGCTGAGGGCACTTCCGCATGCGTATTTCCTTCACCTTTAACCTCGTTTTCCTCTTCTCGATGGGGTAGAATTATTCCTATTGAAAAATCTGCCTAAAAAATACCCGTTATCAAGCTAATCGTGCGAAAATCATTTTATTGGGATATAGTTTTATATGTAGTTAATAAATATGAAAGAATGCAACGTCGCAGTCTGAAGATTCTGAGGGGTTTTATTTTCTGGAAGTATTGAAAAGTCAGCTAAGGCCATCAAAGTTTATGGTCACTAGATCTATATCAATGCAGTGTAATACTATGGGAATCGAATGGGACTCATAAAGTAAAGTAAACAGGTCCAAACAAACTTTGGTCATTTAGTGGCCTTTGTAATGTTTGTCTCTTGGAAACGCCAACAAAACGTGTCCTCTTGATTAGAGTCTCCGTATAATTATGTAATATATAAAATATAATGTTCGTAGAAAAAATACGATGTGATAAATTACTATAATACAAAAGAGCTGGATGGTGGGCGTATAAATTTATAAAAACGCTATCAAAAGTTTGTTTATGTAGCCAGGGGTCAATAATAGGGCGATAATACGATATTACAGTCAATATAGACAATTTATGAGTCTTCCTCAATAAAGTTTAGTTTTAGACCTCATCTCAGATATTGCTTTATTGCTTTTAAATCCAAATATCTAAGCTCTTATATTCAATCGAGACAATTTCAGAAATATTTCGAGGCAATCTCAGAAATACTATATTTCAAAATAAATGATTATATTTTATATTTATTTAATACTTTTTTAGCGAAATAAAAAATACCCTATTTTTTACATACAAACCTGGATAATTCCACCCTCTTGCACACTTAGGAGTTGGATTTCCGTCTGGCCTAGCCCCAAACAAGTTTCCTGTGTCTATCGAATTTGATAAATTTAGTTTATCGTACAAAATATTTTAGTTCAGTGCCTATGGAGATCCAAAAGCATCTTCTCAATTGCTTAGAACGCAATTTATTATGCATTCAAAAACTTGAATTGTAGTACATCCCATAATTTTAAAAGAGGCAACATTTGTACAATTTCGCCATATTGACTTAATTATATTCGAACGCTTACAAATTTATTCGAGCTATATAAGAGAAAAAGACACGTGGAAAGTTTAATTAAATCCAGCCAATGATTTTTGTACTTATCACATTTCCATAAATACATAACAAATATGCATACGATAAAGTTTGTATTTTTTTAAGTATCCTAACCTATAACAATTTTCTGGAATGTTTCTTTATAATTGTGCTATGAATATTTTTGGCACCAAACTAAATTGTTATTTGGTACTAAAAATTAAGAAAACTTACGTCGGCCGCCATTTTCGAATTTTCTTTAAAATTCACTAATGTGGAGATCCCGACTTTTGAATTTTCTAAAAATTTCTTCAAATGAGCGCAAATATATATATATATATATATATATATATATATATATATATATATATATATATATATATATATATATATATATATATATATGTATACTCGCGGTTCGTTTTATTTTTTCGTGAAGAGTTATGTTATAATTTATTGGGCTTAAATTCGTGGAAATTTCTTCATTTTTGGACAAAAATTAAAACCACATTTGTGTTTTGGATTTAACGACGTTTCGCCGCTTCATGGGAGGCTTCTTCAGGTTTTTTATTTACTTATTTTATTTTATATTAATTTACTAACATTGCACTTTTACGGTTGAAAGCTGTAAACATTGAAAAAAGCATTTTTAGAGAGTAGGTTCCCTTTAAAACATAGTTTGCAATGATTTAAGTGGAACCTACTCTCTAAAAATGCCTTTTTCAATGTTTACAGCTCTCAATCATAAAAGTGCAATGTTAATAAATTAATATAAAATAAAATACATAAATAAAAAACCTGAAGAAGCCGCGCATGAAGCGGCGAAACTTCGTTAAATCAAAAACACAAATGTGAGCATTGAAGTTAAATAAAAGCTTAGAACATTTTTTCACAGTACACCACACGAAAATCTATGCTGTGGCTGTGTGTTGTAAGAGCCATGATCTCTTTGCCTACTAAATAATCTACAGGATAATTAATTAGGCAGATTCAGACAAAAACGGTATCCTATTAGAGCAGGCAAATTGTTATTTACCGGTTTAAAAAAGTATTTACGTAACAGAAATCAAACTAATGAGGAGAGGTTATAAGACATGAATTTATCTTCCACTTGGGTCTAAAGAGACCACGGTTTATTTGTGATCTTGATGGTTCAACAAAGGTTGAAATCAGAACGATAAATTACGGAGTCAATGCAAAAAACCATACATTTTCTAAAGCAAATAATTCCGCTTGTGAAACGGGTACTTTAAAAAAGTTCTAATATCTTGAATAAGAAAGCTTGCGTGATCAGAGCTGAAATGAATGCTTTCAATTATGTTTGTTTTTAGCCGCTGGTTCTGAAAGATCGATTCGAGAAGCTTCTCCAAAACAAATACTTATTCCAATTTAACTTCTGATTAAAAGTATCGTTTTTTATATCATCCACATTACTGATATTAAACTCGGATGACAATGACAAAACATGTAACCAAATTCTACACAATCCAGCATATTATAACTCAGTTTAATGAAAACAAGCTTTTATAACCAACTTTTGCTATTCGCCTTTTGTGTTCTTAAGTAACCGAATTTTTTTAGTTCACGTGGACTAGGGGTTGTTTGTTTTACCCTGCACATGTTTGGAAATTAAGGAATCTAAATACAAAAAATACCAACTTTAAAGGAAATCTCCATTTTAGAAGAATTCATTACTTTAGGTGTTATTACCGAAATTACAAATCCACAAAAACATAACGAATATTTTACCGCATTCAAAAATAAATAAATAAACAGAAAGAGAAACAAATGTGATATGATTATTTAGTGTTGTGCTATTATAAGTAGATTAGGTAACATGAAAACTACATCAGCGAAATTCTCAAGAAACTTTGTAAGGTAGATATACACAAAACAGAACTAGATCCAGCTGAAATTACATGCATTCTTTTCTGGCAAGCTCTCTTTCATAATAATTTTTGTTTTAACTATTGTGAATAACAATGATGACATATTAATATATAAAAGCCTGGACGCCGCAAGTGCATTATGGTAGTGAATTTTCATAAACATGTTTGTGGATCGAAATCTCAATTGGCACCAACATGTCACATCAATTGCAGAAGCGGCTGCTAAGAAATTAGGTTTCTTCTTTCGGCCTCGCAAATACTTTTCACCAGCTAATCTATATACATTATATACTTCACAAATACGGCCAAACCTCGAATACTGCTTCCACATCTGGGGTGCTGCTGCCGCTTCTACATCGGTGACTACCCTCGCCCAAAGGCTGCCATCCCTAGCCCACCAACGTGCCGTTGGTGACCTCTCTCTCTCTCTCTTTTATAGATATCTGCACGGGCACTGCTCAGGGGAGCTTTCTTCCATAGTTCCTCCACCAACAGATCTACCAGGGGAACAGAGCGAATGCACCCTTTTACTGTCCAGGTCACCAGACATAGAACATCTTGTTGTGCCCGCTCTTTTGTCCAGAGGACTTCCAAGTTGTGGAATTCCTTGCCGGCACATGTTTTTCCTTCTCCTCCGAATCTCCAAACCTTTAAGTTCAGAATTAACAAGTTGCCTCTTTCCTCCTCCCTTTCTTAGGGATTTTGCTATGGACCAGAGTTTTTGTTTGTTGGTTTTTGTTATGGATGTCATGGTTTTATTCCATTGGTCAACGTTGAGTATGTTTATCTCTGTGTTAATTTGGGTCGTTATTTCTATAAATGTATATAAACATGGGGACACAGAGAAGATAAAACAAGATGATCTGAACTTAGTGAGATGTACAAGTGTCGCCATCGGTGGCGTAGCCAAGTAATACGTTGTCACGGCAGCTCTAAAAAACACAAACTGTTATATACATAGAGACTGTGTACAACTCACGATTTAAAAAAATCGCTAGCGCTGGTACTTTCTTCCCTAATTTTTTAAAGATGATCTGAGTCCTACCACTTCAAAAGAAGAATTTGAGGAAGCCTTGAAGGAGTTAAGGAAAAATCCATGCGTAGACTAAATAACAGCTAACTTTTGAAATATTATGTTGAGAAAAAGAAACAACGCCAATGACCAGGCCACATGGCATTTATACTGTGATGAAGCTTCGCAGGATGGATATACTTTTGGAAAAAGACCGAGATTGGACACTGTGGTTGTAAACTAAAAATAATAACAATAATTTTTTGGTTTTTGGAGCGATTTTGCTTTTTGTTTCATACATTTGGAAAACAACTGCAGCGTAATTATTCCTGTTTCGAAAAAATTCAGGAAGAGACAAAAGCGAAATCTCCTTGTAAATAATAGAAGCGTTAAAAACATTTTAACCAAACAGATTGCAACCAAAAAAAGGTGGACGGAAATAACATGCAGAAAAATTTGCGAGGAGGCGTGGTTCCGAATACTACGCTTTAAAAAGGTCAGCTAGAACAGTTAGTTTGTACATACCTTATCTTACATTTAACATTATCTTGTTCGGTTATGTGTACCAACCTTTAGACGCAATGGAGATCATCTCAAAGCTACATAAAGATAATTATTAAAGTGGTTCAAATGAAAACGAAACTGCATTCATTAGAGGAGTAGATAGCCAGCGGGTTCCAGACTTATAGAGTTTGTTGCAATTATTTTCTCGTGCACCTTTCAGACGATATCCGTCAAAAGTTTTTCGTGACAATTGTAACAGAGATCAGGTAATTACAGTAGCATTACAATATTACTGGAACGGGGTCTAATTACAGACCAAACAAAGAGAAATTACAGAACCACTTATTTTTTTATACCATTAGCCGTACCTAGCCGTACCTTGGACACAAAAACCGCCTTAATGAACCTATATTATCATTATTTTTACTAATACACCACACTCTGTTTGCAACAATTACAACTTTACATATCGATATTTTTCATGCAGATAAGTGTAAGTTGTATAAGTATAAAAAGTCGCATAGACGCGACATAATTACAAGCTGACTGAAAGCAAATGTTATAGTGAAAATGGACATGTTTATTTTTAGGTTGAACGAATGTGTTGTTTATTTTATTTTCATACAGCTATTTTATTCTCTTTGAAATTTAAGGTATAGACAGAATAATGTTATATAAATTTACAACAATATAGGCAAGTGTGGGTGGCATTGGAAATGTCAAACGTTGTTTTCCAAACCTCTTATACCTTGCAAATAAATCAAAGTGAAAAAAGTTCAGTTATTAGCCAGTGTAATTCGACCGTCTGGCATTTAAATTTATGAAAGCTATACATGCACATTTGTGATATAAAATACAGAGGATGCATTAAAAAACTGTTAACTACATATTCTGTTGACAATTAAACTGATAGCGTTTATACCAAAAAAAAGGATCGTTTACAAAGGCCATTTTATTACACGTAATTTCTGAACGTCACAACGTCTTATTACACTGTAGACCAGATGCAAATCTTAAAAAATAATAGAAATTACAGAGGTCCAAGACTTGAGTTCTACGGAACTCTGAAATAGAAACATTGCCTGTAAAGACAACTTGAGAATCATGTTTTAGTGAGTATTGTTTAAAAAATTGTTCTCCCACTCACAGGCAAACTTGACGTGTTTTATGTTTTTTCCGACAAAATCTTTTCCTAGCAGTTATGGCTGCTAGCTCGTTTTTAATGGGCCAGTCTGTATTTGAACACGATTAAACGATTTGGAAGCCAATGAATAATATATGGGAAATGTTCTAAACGCCCCTGGTATTGAGCTGTCAAGAAAAACATTTCAGTTACGGTAATTAATTTCATGTTGAACATGAAGGAATAATATTATTTAGAGAATCAGAATAATCCATAGCACAACGTTGACAGTTGCTATTTAAATGTCAAGATGGGTGTATCTACTTATAACCACTTAAATATACATCCCCGGTCTTTCTTCTTTCCAGAGATATCGTTTACATGTCTTATTATACAGTGACATCCTTTTATTAACTTCAAATATTCACTTTGCAAATTGTCTTGAAACCAACCATGTGAATATAAATTTATTTTCAAAGAAACGCCATGAAAAATATTATTTCTGCACATTATACCTTCCAAAGTAATTACTTTTTATATTATTTCTCTGCTAACAATAATAAATATTGTCATGGGAAAGTTAACTGTATCAAAAGAAAATGAGAAAGAAGAAGGAAACGTGGAATATACACCGAACATTTGAAATTTTATTTAACTTAGAATTAAATTAAGGGAGGGAAATTAATAACGACTTTTCGGTAAGTACAAAAAATATACCTACAGAATTCAAACGTAAGTAATATTTCAACAATTACTCTATTAGTGAATTTTCTTAAAAAAAATTCACTAATGGGGAGATCCCGACTTTTGAATTTTGAAAAAATTTCTTCAAATGACCGCGAACTAGGCCCCCTAGAACACATATCCGGGGTCCGTTTCAATTTTTATATGTTTATATATATATATATTTATATATATATATATATATATATATATATATATATATATATATATATATATATATATATATATATTATATATATATATATATGTATCACACCGATAACTCAAAAAATAATAGGCCGATTTTGACTAAATTTGGTGGAAAAATTCCTTTTGCAAATGGCTTGGATAAGTTCGTTAGCCAGGAAAATCTGCCCAGGTTTTCCCGGAAAATTTTGTGTTTTCTTTCGAAAAAAATTTATATCTCCGGAATTAACAAAGTAAGGGCAACCAAATTTGGTACGCTAGTTAATATCCTTATAGGTAAGCCACCTACCAAAATTTAGCTATGTAGGTCAAAAGACAAAAAAGTTATAGGCATTTAAAGAAAAATAAATTAGGGTTTTCCTCAAAACGTCAAAGTTGCGATTTAAAACGTCAAAATCGGCAACATTTAGGCAAAGAACTTGAATCTAATACGGGATATGGAAATCAAATGTCTCAAGAAGGATGTTTTACAAACTCTGAAGTCTTAGTTTCAACCGTCATTGTCCTTCATTTTACTAAAATGTTTCCAGAAAATTCATTTCAAATAGACCCTTTCTCTGATGCTTGCCAGTAAGTAGTTTATCATTTAATGGTATATAATTTTTGTCGAATTTTCGTAAAAAATCAATAAAGCTCAATATATCCGTTATTATACAAGATATGAAGAAAATTTGTATATATTAATTATAGGGTGTCTTGAGCTACATCTTAAAAAAATATTTCTACAATCACAGGGTGGCCCATAAGTCGTTGGTGATACAAATTATCTTCTTTTTTTTTTAAATCAAACACGCCTTATGTTATTGCATTTTTGAATATTTCAGCGATGCATGTTTGTAAGACAAGAAATTCGGGACGCAGCAAGTGCGTTATGGTAGCGAATTTTCATTAAATGCTTCAAATTTGAATAGCTCAATTTGCTATTAACCTATAAGGTTGACCAAGAAACGAGTTTTTCCGGGAACACTTTAAGTTTACTTTTGGAAATTTTTGTACATTTTCACACAATAAAGTTATTTTTATGAAACATGGCACATTGTTTTTACTATATAGGTTATACTGGTAACCAAAATTGATGCCTGCTTTCTTAAAAAGGAAACACATATTTGCAATTAAAAACATTTTTATGAAAATTCACTACCATAACGCACTTGCTGCGTCCCGAACTTTTAATATATCAAACTGGGGAGAGAAAAAGTTCTTTCTTGTTTATTAAAATTAGATGATCTATTAATTAGTACACAACAAAAAAGTCTGGATACAGCAAGTGCGTTATGATAGGGAATTAAAAATCAAATACAACTGGCATAGGCGACACATACTTTCCACTACATTTTTTAAGAAAATGGAAAAAATGTATCGGTAATACAATTTTATAGTCACCAAAGTAAATAATAGCTAGATATAAATAATTATAAGTAAATAATGTAAAAAAATGACAAGAAAAACTAATAGACATAAAAACACGTGATATTTTATACTTTGGAACCATAAAAATCTTCTTTTTTTTTAACGTCAATCCATTTCTGCGACGATGGCCAATCACCGCCGCCAAGGAACACTTTCACCTCACTATCCTGGAAATTTCCCCGAACCCTAGCCTTTCTGTAAGAAGGGTTGGAATCTGTAACATGACTAACATCGCATGGTACACGGAATCGACGTATTTACGCCCCCTCCGAAGGGCGGAATGTGCAGACATTCCCCCTTCCTCAAATACAATGCCATAACCGCGGGACTTAAAAAGTGAAAGGGTCACCTACTGGTAATCGAACCCAGTACCTATGGGTTCAGAGGCATACGTTCTTACCACTGGACCACCGAGATTTTAACACCTGCAATGATATATCCCGTTTTTAACAGGGTGGAGCTTTGTCACATTGTGCATTGTAAGCGTGAGTCCGATGCGGATTGGTCAAAGGTCGAATGTGTTTTTGTTGTTTTACCAACAAGTTTATTCTGTTTATATATATATATATATATATATATATATATATATATATATATATATATATATATATATATATATATATATATATATATATTGTAAAAAAACAAACTTTGCACCAAAATTTAGATCTCTCAGTTGAAAGAAAAAAAGTTATAGGCACTTAATAAAGCAACATTTTTGTGCCACTAAAAGTCAGAGAAGACGCAATACCAAAATATTGTATGTATTAAACAAAATCTATTAAATATTACAGAGAACGTTTATCTTTTCATGACGCAAAAAGTGCAAGAAGTACCAGAAAGATTACGTTGAAAATTTTATAATTTGTCTCGTGTAAATCTCACTGGAGATTAGAAACGTGACAATTAGTATAAGTATGGTGGTTTATAAATAGAAAATATTGCACAAAATGTATATTAGAATGTCTCAGATTTATGCTACACTTCTCATTTCTTAAAATAGTTGCAAAATCTGCCCCTAAAGACCTTACATATTACAAATAAATAACTTAATCCCATTATCGGTTATCTACGTTGCATTGCAGAGTGTGATGGAAGGTTTACAATGGTGTAATTGGGAGGGTGCATTGCTGATGAGCAAAGGGATGCCGGTTCAAATCTCACGCTGACCGAATTTCTCTTTCAACTTTCTTTTTTCGTCTTTGATTCAATTTTAACGTTATCTGATCAGATTGTGTAATTCCAATATTTTTTAGCGACTTTCTGTTGATAATGAGAGATACGCACTTTAAGACTTTTAATTCAAGTTTAATAACAGCTGTTGTTGCCTTTAGCTGGCAAAACCGTTCCACAGTTAACATAGATGTAGAGATTTGTGACATCAGAAGACGTTACTTTCTTCTCTACAACCGGATTCAATTTTTACAGCATCCACACGCAAAGGAATTTTCTCTGTGAAGCAACAGAAAAAGTATATAGTTCTGTATTTAAATCAGATTTTGAATATTGTTATTTATTTCTATTAGCTAATTTTCTTGTACAAGCTGTTATTTTAATAGCAAATTTTATGATAAATGAACTTAATGAATTTTCTTTGAAGAGACATTTGTTGCGAATTTTTGTATAAAAAATTATTCAGTTGATGGAACATTTTTTAAACGAAATTCGTCGAAAATAAGGTTTTAATGGATTTTCATGCAAACAAATTATTTTATTTTCAATCTTGATTACAGATTGAGTATATAATTTGAATTTTATGTATTTTTTGAGCAAAACGTTGTGTAAAAGATATTTAGCCCAATTTGATGTCTGCTTTCATTTGAAAAAGACATATTTGCCATTAAAAACATTTTTTGGAAAAGTCACTACCATAACGCACTTGCTGCGTCCAGACTTTTTTATTTATTTACATGGACTGCAGTTTCGAACCTTCCTGGTTGTTCATCATGAGCACGCTACTGACTGCGTACCTAATTTGATTAAAATAGGCCCATTATTTTTTGAGTTATCGTGTGTCACACACACACACACGCGCGCGCGCGCACAATTATATATATATATATATATATATATATATATATATATATATATATATATATATATATATATATATATATATATATATATATATATATATATATATATATATATATATTGAAACTGACCATGGATATGTGTTCTACGTGGCCTAGTTCTCGCTCATTTGAAGACATTTTTTCAAAATTCAAAAGTCGGAATCTGCCGATTAGTGAATTTTTTTTAGAAATTCACTAAAAAGAAGTCTAGTTACCTGGTTTAACTAAAGGGTCAGAGAAATAGCTTTAAATATGTGACCCGAGAACAATGTAGACTTTTGTTTACATTAGCAATGATGAATTTACTCACACAATTTTATTTAGTAACTTATAACAGATGGAAATAGCATTATTTTTGCGTGCCAGCTTGTTAATAGCTATCGTGTTTCCTTACTTTTAATCCATAATCAAGTTAAAAACTACATTATCTAGACGTCTGATATTGTTACATTGTTTATGCTAATGTAGCTTTGTATCCGTGCACTGGCAAATCCAAAACAAAAATTAATAGAAAAACATTTCACATGTTTTATTTGTGTGTTAATATTGATTACTTCCTTTAAACGTTAACTCACAAAAATGGAAATTATATCGTTTAAGTGCTCGACTGTCAGTTAACTTTACATGTATTTTATATGTTCTTGCTCGATTCTTTATGAATTTCGGTATCAGAAAACAAATCTGGATTTAGTGAAATGCGTTATAAGAGCGAAATGTCATTTCAAAAACATCAACTGTCCATTATTGTGCAAATGTGCAATGTGCATATCCAAGCTGGCATGGAATTATTTATTCCACATACACAGAAAACCTCTTCAGCCACTCAAAAGCCCTGGTTCTCTAAAATCCTGTGACAAGGCCAGACTTGAAAAGGTCAAAGCTCACAAAACGCTTCTACACAATCGCAGTCAAGAAAACCGTCAAGCATTTAACGACGCAAGAAACCGCTATGTCCGCATTCTTTCTGAGGCAAAAAACTTGTTTAATAACCACATCAAAAACAAGGTCCTCTCAAGCACCAACGGCAACAAACCCTTCTGGACTCTTGCTAAATCTATTGGGAATAATTTCTGCAAGAGCACGTCCCCGCCTCTTGTTTCAGGGGATGAAATTGTTTCTACCGCCCTGGGCAAGGCTGAACTTTTTGCCTCGTTGTTCGCCGGCAATTCTACTCTCAACCCAACTCCAAATGTTGAACCACCAACAGTCCCCAATGTCGCGGATAACATGGCGGATATCATTTTCAAAACTAAAATGGTACGAAAGATGCTCTCTTCTTTTAATACCTCTGGCCTTGACGAGATCCCAGCAATTGTTCTCAAAAAATGCGCACCAGAACTGGCTCCTGTCCTGACTCGTCTGTTGCAGACATCTTACAATAGAGGGATATTCCCTAGTAACTGGAAAACGTCTCGAGTACAACCCGTCCCCCAGAAAGAATCTGAAGCGCTTCCTAGCAACTACAGGCCTATTTCTCTCCTTTCAGTCGTGTGAAGTGATGGAAAAGTATATGAACATGGAATTACTAAAATTTCTTGAAAAACACAGTCTAATCCACGACAGGCAGTATGGATTCCGTCATCGCAGATCAACTGCCGACCTCCTTTCTTTTGTCACCCATTGTTGGAACAAGTCTATGGAACTACACGGTGAACCCCAGATTGTCGCTCTAGACATATCCAAAGCATTCGACTAGGTCTGGCACGCAGCGCAGCTTAATAAACTTCCGGCCTATGGCCTACCACCAAAACTCTGTACCTGGACAGCAAATTTCCTCTCCAACCGGAGCATTTCTGTTGTCGTGGATGGCCATTCCTCTAAACTGTATCCAATTAATTCAGGAGTCCCTCAAGGTTCAGCTTTAGCCCCTACTTGGTTTCTTCTCCACATCAATGACCTCCTCTCTAGCGCATCCAACCCAATTCGCTATTACGACAGCACCCTTCACTCAAATATACATAATTCTAAGCATGTCTCTTTAGCCCAATTAGATGAAGAACGCAGACTCATGGAGGGCTCTGTCTCTGTGGATCTCCATAAAACATTAGATTGGGGAAGTAGAAATATTGCACAATTCAACTCCACCAAATATCAGTCTTGCTTTCTATCTCATAAGAGATAGACCAGCCCTAGACCCATCACAATGAACAACCAAATTATTCAAAGTAATGAGTCCTTTTCACTTGTTGGCATTTCTGTGGATCAAAATCTTAATTGCCACCAACATGTCACATCAATTGCAGAAGCGGCTACTAAGAAATTAGGTTTCCTCTTCCGGGCTCGCAAATACTTTTCACCAGCTAATCTCTATACCTTATATACTTCACAAATAAGGCCAAGCCTCGAATACTGCAGATATTTCCTAGGTCTAGTGTTGAACGACCTTGGAGACGATTTCCAGTATGATCTGGGGAGTAAGCAACTACAACACAACCTACCCTTATCCATCTCTCTAAGAAATAGGCAGATGGATGTCTTAGATTTCCTTTCCGCTGTGTCGTTAACTCGACGTTTCAGCTTCCGCTTAGGAGACATTTTCAAAAGAGGTTAAAAAATACGGGAGGGATGTATTGTTAAGGCTTCAGACTATTCGCATTAGGTCCATACAAACTGGAAAAGAAATAAATATTGTAAAGCCGGAGCCGGTTAGAAATAAAGTGAGAGAAGTAGCCATTTTAGGGCACGTTGTAATGAATCTAATCCTAAGTACAAAAAGCTTGTATCTGGAGTAAGTCGGACAAGCATCATACGAATTCTAAAAACCACAAATACCATTATAACAAAATTCATTTAATGCAAGAGCTTAATGAAGATGACTGACCGCCGTCTACAATTTTGTGAAATAATGAGTGAACAGATCATAGATCCAGACTTTCGATATAACATTTGTTTTTAAGAAGAATCATCAGCAAACATAGTCAAGTTTGAACGATGCAAATTGGAAGATTTTCAAAAACAGATGCGGGGCCAGAATAGATCCCTATGTCATACCAGGTATAGTCTTAAGACGAGAATGCGAACCAGCAAACCTCACTTGAAAGAAGCGGTTATTAAGAAAGGATTGAATACATACAGCAGGAACTTCCCCACGCTATTAGCAAGCTTTCGCAGTGAAATATTGGCACCTTATCGAAAGCTCTGTTGAAATGAAAATAAATAATATCTACTTTTCCCAATTCTTTTTTGACAAACGGCATGATTTGTCTACGATTTAGATAACATTTGAATGTATTAAATTTGAAAAGTTGCATAACCATCAGTTACATTTGTATAGCAATTGGTTTTCGATTTAGAAAGCATTGAAATATCTTGTTAGAAAGTTAACTCTTTAAAAAATTTATGTGTCATACAAATTGAAACTAACCCCATATGTTTTAGGGGTCCTAGTTCGCACTCATGTTTTTAAAAGTCATGAAGTCCTAATCTCAATAAATATGTCAAAAGTCTATTGCTTTCTAATCACTCGATCATAAAATTGTATTTGTAACGGCTCATAATTGTACTAAGTAAAAATAGAGTTACAAAAACGGAATGATTCAAAAACCTGCGCAATACGTTCTTGGTTTGGGTAGTAGTACTTATCATGATAATTATTCTATTACAACATATATTTGTCATTTCGGGGTATATATATATATATATATATATATATATATATATATATATATATATATATATATATATATAAACCTAAACCTTTTGTGTCTTTTTTTGTATTGTCCGAGTTCTACATAGATATTTTTTGTTTCAGAAGTATACAGATATGATACGGCATACGCTTGTGAAGGAAAAACGTTGAAAATAGAGTGTAAAGAAGGTGAATTGATTAAGTTAATACGGGCTAATTACGGCCGTTTTTCAATTACAATCTGCAACGACCACGGTAACACAGATTGGAGCGTCAATTGTATGGCACCAAAGTCTTTAAGAGTTCTACATGAAAGGTAAGTTTTCAAAAGCTTTTTTTAGTATATATTTGTGGAAAATATCATCTGGTCGTCACATATTTCTTTCTAATGCTTTTTTCTAACGGCACTGAATGTTTGCAAACCATTTTTTTTTCATCGCACTTTTTTCTCTCTTTATTTTGCAGCAAATAATATAACGCTTTTTTACAAGCTTAATTCAAGTCTCAAATTCAGAGGTAGCTTGTAGTTCTATAATTTAGGATAAAATTTTTGGCTATAACAGAAATATAGGCAAAAGAATGAGGCTTGGTTTTTTTCTAAGAAGGCAGTCAATTTTTGTTTGCTAATTTTCAGTGAGAGTTTTAACTCACAGTTATTTAATTTGCAGTGATAATTTTCTTCTTTTTGTATACAAGAAAATGTATCCTGTCTTTGTGCAAAATAATTACAAAAATTGACAGTCTAAATGCAAGTGATAGTAAAATAACAATTTTTATTGCCTAGAATGTAGCAAAATGACCTTACATTGAAAAAAATAATATATTATTTCTAATTGTCATAACGTCTACGTTTGACATGATTAAAAGGGAACAATTAAAAGGCTTCCACTACCAGACAATTGTTTTTCTCAACCCTACGCGTTTCGGCCCATTATTGAGCCATCTTCAGGGCTTTAGACCTACGCTTCTGGTAGGTCTACCATGCGAGTGACTACACTGTAACTACAGAAAGGTACAAGGTCTAGCAAGGTCTGTTTTGAAATTTGACCTTAGTTTTTGTTAGACCTTGTACTTTTCTGTAGTTACAGTGTAGTCACTCGCATGGTAGACCTACCAGAAACATGGTTTCTGACAACCAATTTTTACATTCTAGGTCTACACCCCTGAAGATGGCTGAATAATGGGCCGAAACGCGTAGGGTTGAGAATAAAACAATTGTCTGGTAGTGAAAGCCTTTTAATGATTCCCTTTTAATCAAGAAAAAATAAGAGACAGCATAAATGAGTAGCTGAGGAATTTTTGAAGTCTGCTGTTGTCTTATTTGGTAAATCAAGACAATATTATTTGAACTGCGCCAGTTTTGCCACAAGAGAAATCTTGGGCTTTCACTAATATTTATTAGGCTGTGCTACGAGTTTCGCTACAAGGGAAATATTTTTGGCTTATCTTGTTTACTAAATAATTTATTATAGATGGTTATCAAAAATTGACATGAATAATACAGGTTTTGTTTTTGTTTTGATTAAAAAAAAAGCTTACAAGTTTGTTACTGCATAGCTTAATTATCATCATTTTTAATTTTTTGGTTTATTGGTGTCAGCTTTGTTATAAAGGTGCATAAAATTTAGAACTCATATTTAAGGTTAGTTAAAAATGTATTACCCCATTTACTCAATAAAAGGGGTGTGCTCTTTAACGGCCTCGACAATTCTAATTGCTGACTATTTCTCGTTAATATTATTTTAAAACTCAAAAGCTTTAAAGCAAATAAAACGAAGTGAGAGTTAATAAAATACCTAAATTTGCCTTAAAGAGAAACCTGTTTCCGTGGTTTCAGAGTGAAATATTAAGAGCATGTTTAATACCTTTCACAATTAAAGAGATATTTTGCATTTTTTTAAGGATCCGATGTTACCATAGCCTAACTCCCCTTTCCCCCCATGACACATTTTGTTCAACTTATTTGGCGACTTCTGGTCACATAAATGGATCTGCTGACCTTCTCTTCGCGAGACTGTCAGCTTCTTCATTGCCTTTAACCCCCGAGTGACCCGGCACCCAGATGAGGGTGACCTCATTCTGCCCAGCCAGGTCGCTCGTCTCGTCTCGGCACTCACTCACCAGCCAGGAATTTACCCGTGGGCTACTTAGTGCCTTAAGGGCTGCCTGGCTGTCTGTGGCTATGAGAATCCGCTTGTTGGTGTAGCCCCTCCTCTTGTTCTCCCGCACACAGTGCAGGATGGCGTACATTTCGGCCTGAAAGACCGTTGCATGGACTCCGAGGGAAATACTATGACTTACCCTCTATCCTTCCGAATAAATACTTGCCCCCGTCCCACGCTCCCCGGTGGATCCGTCCGTGAATCAGACGAGCGCGTCCCGTGGTGTGCCCGGCATCTCCTCCCGCCATGTCTCCCTATCGGGGATTTCCACTGTGAAGTTGTTTTCCCTGCAGATTCGCGGGCTCGCGAAGTCTGACCTCATTTCAAGCATAGGCTCCTTCACGATCTCCTGAATTTTGCAGTGGCCCCTGAAGCCTGGTCTGATCTCCAGTCTATCATTGCAGGCTGGTCTGTATAGTCCTAGCCTGGCCTCCCTTATAATAAGTAAGTGTAGGAGGGGCAGATCCAGCAACACCTCCATGGCGGCTGTTGGGGTTGAAGACATGGCCCCTGTGATGTCTAGGCAAGCCATTCTTTGGATCTTGCCTAGTTTATGTTTGGCACTGGATTGTGTCACCTTAGGCCACCAGACCAGTGCCGCGTATGTTAACGATGGTCTGACCACCCTTGTGTACAGCCAGTGGGCCATACTAGGGCTTCGTCCCCACGATTTCCCACATAGCCGCCTAATGACGGCTAAGGTCATGACTGCCTTATGCAGTATTTTTTCAACGTGACCATTCTAGGTTAGCTTGAGTCCAATACGACCCCAACACCGCCCTGCCCCTGAGCATGGAACCGATCCACCTGCAGCAGGTCGCCTCTATTCCACGCTCTCTGACAGCTGCCAGAACCGATCCGAATGAGATGTTGCTGAAGACCCCCTCTATGTCTAGGAAGGCCCTCGTCGCCACCTCCCTGTTCTCCAGCGTATTCTCCAGTTTCAGCACCAGTTGGTGCAGTGCTGTTTTTGTTGAGAATCCTGCTCTGTATGCATATTGTCCGCAGTGTAGAGGGTATGCTTTCAGTAAACCGCCCCTAATGTACCGGTCGAGCAGTTTTTCCACTGTTTTCAACTAGACTATCCCTTACGTGCAACAAGACGTAGAAAAATATATCAACTGCGCAAGTAATTTTTGATCTGCAAACTGTCATTTATTTTTAAATAATAAATTTTTAATGCTACAAATATATGATTAGCTAAAAGTTAATGTGCTTATCTATATCTCTTGTGTACGTTAATAAAGTAAAAAAAATGCACAGGCGCAGAAAGTGCGTCATGGTTATGAACAAACCGGGAATAAGAGTTTTAAGATAAATGGAGACTTTATAATTTGGAGAATGTGAAGCGGCGTTGGATTATATGGTAAATATCACGACTACATGTAATAATACGCTTTGTGTACAAAACAAACTATATAAATATAATTTAAATATGACATCAATATGAGATAATATCATTTATTTTTGACTAATTATATCTCAAATTCAAATGCTAAGAAAATAGGTAATTAAGACAATTATTGTTCTCTGAACAGGTTACGAATTTTACCTTAAAATCTTTCAAACTTTGATAACTACATTTTTGGTTTACCTAGAACCTCCAAATTTCGTACATAGTAAAGCCTGTATAAACCTAACACGTATACCAAAGTTAATCAAAATTACGATGTTAATTTGGACGATACAATTTTCTTTTCTCGAAAAAATCCTGCATTTTTTTGAGAAAAAAGTTTTTACCGACCCAAAATTAAATTTTTTGGAACCAAATATAAGTGTACGGTTCGGTAAAATTTAATCAGAATGTTACATACAATGTAAACAGAAACACCTGTGCATTTCGAAAGAACTAAAATCTCGTTGAAGATAAAAACAGTTAGCGAATATGTCATGAAAGCTAGACATCTAGCTTACGTCGCTGAAAATAAACCACCTACAAGCTCTAAGAAGTGTGTTTCCACTTCGTGGTATATATTTTTTGTAAATAGAAGCGAAGAGCAAGGCACAAAACGCTTTAAAATGCAAAATCATCATCTCGATTCCATGTATTATTGCGCTGACAGAACTCAATGCAACAATATGAGACTCGAGGCACTGGTATTGCAATATAGCAAAAATTCAGAATAAACGATATTTAATATATCTCGCTTGCTATACCAAAAATGCATATGTATATTTATCCCACTTTTATAAATCCAGTATTTTATTGCAAATAATTTATAAAGGTATCCATGTATATAGATATTTTACAAAACATTTTACCACAACAAAATTAACTGCAAATAGGGTTCCACTGTTTTATATTTTATCAGAGTCAAATTAAATACACGTTTTAAAAATGCTTTACAATTGCAAAATGAAACTTGAAATTCCCCCGAAAGTTGATCCTACTGGTTTAATTAATAAACTAATTCGAGCCATATAGTAGGAATTTATCTGCTAAACTATAGAAATTGAAGTAAGCCTTTTTTCTTCCCTCAGGGCTCATCCGCGGCTTTGCCGCCCCGATATCACTGCAACCTTTGATTTATTGTGCATACCCTTAGTCTTACTCCACCTATTCCAAAATCACTGTGCCTTGAACTAGTCTGCACAGCGATTGATAAGGTGAAGTTTTATAATGCTCTGTCTGCGGTCTAGACTCACCGTAGATCAGTTGTCTTTTGCGGTCCAGAGCTTTGCACTCGAACAAGACGTGCTGGGCTGATTCCTCCCCCTCGCCGCAGAGTCTGCATGCGAGGTCCCCCTCGAACCGCCCCATTTTATGCAGGTGTTTCTTGACGGTCATGTGTCCCGTCAAGAGACCTGTTATGTTTCTGAGCTGTCATCTGCTAAGATTTAGCAGCTCCACAGCTCTCTTTGAACTGGGTTCGTCAATTATTGACTTCCCATGTCTGAGCCCTGGACAGTCTGCCCAGTACACCTTGTGGCTCCCCTGGCAGTGCTCTTTGTCACGCCAAGAGCCGGTTCTGGTCCCATAAATGGTTCTGTTGACCCTTTCTTCGCGAGACTTGTCAGCTTCTTCATTGCCTTTGACCCCCCAGTGACCCGACACCTAGATGAGGGTAACCTCATTCTGCCCAGCAAGGTCGCTCGTCTCGTCTCGGCACTCATTCACCAGCCAGGAATTTACCCGTGAGCTACTTAGGGCCTTAAGGACTGCCTGGCTGTCTGTGGCTATGAGGATCCGCTTGTTGGTGTAGCCCTTCCTCTTGTTCTGCCGCACACAGTGCAGGATGGCGTACATTTCGGCCTAAAAGACCGATGCATGGGCCCCGGGAGAAATACTATGACTTACCCTCGGTCCATCCGAATAAACACCTGCCCCCGTCCCACGCTCCCCGCCGGGTCCGTCCGTGAACCAGACGAGCGCGCCCCCGTGGTATGCCCGGCGTCTCCTCCCGCCATGCCTCACGGTCGGGGATCTCCACTGTAAAGTTGTTTTCCCTGCAGATTCGCGGGCTCGCGACGTCTGACCACATTTCAAGCATGGGCTCCTTCACGATTTCCTAAATTTTGCAGTGGCCGCTGAGGCCTGAGCTGATCTTCAGTCTACCATTGCAGGATAGTCTGTGTAGTCCTAGCCTGGCCTCCCCCATAATAACAAAGTGGAGGGGGGTGGGGTGGGGGGCAGATCCAGCAACACCTCCATGGCGGCCGTTGGGGAAGTGAACCTTGGTTATTAGACTAGAGGAAAATTGAGTTATTGACGTTTAGGTAATTATTGATAATTGAAATTTGTTACCATAACGCAGTTGCTGCGTCTGAACTTTTATAAGCATAGAAGGCACCAGCTGTAATTAAATTAATCTGTTTTCATCTGTGCCTGTCTGTATAAATTAATTATAAATATTAATAACATATACATTTAGAACTTTCCCTTTACATTTGCGGTTGAAAGTGACTTTCCAGTTATTTGAATGGAAACAAATGTGAAACGTTTTATATTATTGACAGTGTCACTTTGAAAACACCCGTTTCCTGTTTCCAATATCATAATAGATTGAAGAATAATGCTGTATCTGAGAAAGCAATATAATCTAAACCTATAAAAGCTATATAATTTTTCGAATCAATATTCCATTTATGATCTAAGTCAAGCGTGGAAAAACGTTAGACCTAGTTTTCTATTTTCCATCCGTTTCCAAGATATATGATAAAAAATACAAACTGGATTTCGTATTTTCTCTAACAGGAAGAGTTTAGTCACCGTTTTGATATTTTCTACGTAAAGCCATTTGTATAAAAAGTCAATAGAAAATATATTAAAATTTATATTATATTCAGTGTTTAAAGTAAAAGGCATATTTTTGTATATTGAACCAACAGCTGTAAAAAATATGAAATTCCAAATTATTAATTCTGTAAGGCAGTGTTTTTCTCAACTTGTTCATCATATTCAAAAGGCGATGTTGCCTTATCGGCCCAACCAATACCCCCTGTCTTCAATAGCTCATTCCACTTCATGAATTGGGTCAGATTTTCCAGGAGTTTTCCTCTAGATCTACCCCCTCCCTTTTTTCCTAGTATATGTCATTCACATAATGTCAAATTTATTATATCTAAGAATATGTCCAACAAATTGTACCTTACTTCTCGATTCCTTTACGCGCACCCTTCTTCTCTCACCTCTCAAAGCACACTTTTAGTGAATTTTTATTTAAAAAATTCACTAATTCACAAAAATTCACTATGAGGTATCGATGGTGAGACTTTCCAAAAAAAATTTCAAATGAGCGTCAATTTGTGCCCCTAGAACCCATATCCGGGGTCAGTTTCGATTTTTATATGTTTATATATATATATATATATATATATATATATATATATATATATATATATATATATATATATATATATATATATCCAACCGACAACTCAAAAAATAATTAACCGATTTTGATGAAACTCGGCAAGTGCTTTTCTTTTATTAATAGCTTGGATGAGTTTGTTAGCCAGGAAAATCGGACAAGGTTTTCTGGGAATTTTGAGTTTTCAATCGAAAAAAAAATTTTTTTCGAAAATAACAAAGCTATTTCGATGAAATTTGGTGGACATGTTGCTTTGGGTCAGACCTAACTATGTACCAAAATTCAGCTTTCAAGGTTTACAGAAAATTGAGCTATTCCAATTTGAAACATTTATTTTTAATATCACCGCTTTTCATTGACAATGGCAAAAACTGGTTTATAAGGATACGAGATCTAGTATGTCTGAGTCGCTACCTTCGCTACCTTTGATATCATTGCGCAGGTCAGTTACACGCTGTAACTGACGTTTATCGTATATTATTAGATTGTTTATCCGTTTTCAATTTCAGTTGACAAATTATTTGTGTTATTTGGGAATTTTAATATATAAGTGCAAATTATTCCTTTACGATTTTATTAATGTTAGTGGGTGGACTAAACAGTTATGTTTTGTCAAGAGATATAAAGGATCGAAGTTTTAGGAAAAGGGCTGATATGCAACAGGTTAGTTATTTTCTCTCTGATGCTTTGGCGGTAGTTTTAGTTAAGTTTATGGTTTAACGGTCCATAATTTTTAGCTAATTTTCGTACAAAAAATTCGTCATTGACGAGACCGCGACTTTAGAATTTTAAAAAGATTTCTTCAAATGAGCGCAAACTAGGCTCCCTAGAATCCATATCCGGGTTTACGTTCAGTTTTTATCTGTTTTCATATATACAGGGTGACGCATTTCTACGGTAAAGCTCAATATAATTATTATTATACAAGAGACGAGAAAACATTATATAAGGGTGCCTTGTGCTGCATCTTATAAAATTATTTTGACAATCACATTATTTTGATAAAATATGGCACATTGTTTCTACTATATAGCTTATACCGGTAACCAAACTAATGACTGCTTGCATTAAAAAGACATATTTGCTATTCAAAGTATTTTTATAAAAATGCACTTCCATAACGCACTTGCTGCGTCCAGACTTTTTATTCATCTTACTTGTGTCGGTGTACCTTGTCTTTGTTATTTTTTTAATATCCACATTTCGGATGATTATATTTTCTTAATGCCGTACATACTCAAATTCCAGCTTTCTGTCCCATACATTATAATATTTCATACTTATAAGTTAATCAAGCCATTCCTCAGTTCCAAGTTAAAATGTTTATTAGTGCTCAGCAAACAAACTGACGTCATTTTCACTCCATTTTTTATATAGACCGCGACGTCAGTTAAATATGTCAATAATTAATATTTAGATGACGTCATGATTACGTTATAAGTAAGGCCTTGACGACGTTGTTCTAATGTACTGGTTGCCATAAATAGCAACTTGAAAAAAGGCAACTTTTGATTTAGTTTTTGACGAAGTCATGGATTCCATTAAATCTCGCGAGTAACATAATTTCAATTATTTATCTAACATTGCCATAGAAAATGACAAATTGGAACACCATGGATGGTTTCGAACATGTTTGAAAATTGAATTTCTCGCAGACGCTGAACTAAATACTCGTGTATACAGTTTTTCTGTTTACACCATCATAATCAGAGGGTAAAAAATACACACCTTTGCTCGTTTACTAGACTTTATTATAGCTACAACGTTAAGTAGAATGACTTGATACAAATGCATCAGAAAATACTTGATATCGACGTCAACAGGACGTAAGTTAAATGAGTTAATATAATCGTCAGAAAATTGCCTTAATTGAGACGCTTTAAGTTGATCATTTGACAGCACCGACCAAAAATCATCAATTATTTGCGTAAAAATGACGACAGGTTGTTTTCTGGGTGAAAAGTGTATTTATCGGTAATTTTTCAGAAAAGCGCAATGTCAGCTTTCTGAAAAAAAAATCAGAAACATGTTTGGAACCACCTATGTTTGTATAAACTACAATATAAATGTTCTGGTTGCAACCCCCAAGAAAATTACGGACCCCGGAGCAAATTCGGTTGCTGGGAAGAAAATTAAAATTAAATATAAATTCAAAGTTTCTATCTTTGCATTTCTGAAAATAATAAAGATATTTTGATGAAATTTGGTCTTTATATTCTATATGGACTTATTATTTACAAAAATTGTAGCAAAATTGAACATTCTAAATTATAGGTTATGTAGTTATTGGAATTTAAAAGACTTTTTATAAACAAACTAGCTGCGTGCGGCCCTTGTCTTCATGAGCAGTTGATTAAAAGTATTATAAGATAAATGATAAATTAACAATGAAATTTTAAATTAGAAAATGTAACTGCAAAAACTATTTCTTATAATATAACATTTTTATTAGATTACGGCTTTAAGAAAGACTTCCTGTATTAGTGCAAGGAGAATAATATATTTCTAGTAATGAACTAGTCGACTTGTATATTGGTCGTTAATCGAATAAACCGATTCTATTCGGCTATTCGACTAGCCGAATTATTCGACTAGTCGAATTAATCAACCAGCGGACTGGTACAGAAAGGAAGTTTTTTATCAGGAAAGTATAAAATAAAGAATGTAAGACTAAAAACCAAAAATTATCTACAAAACATTATGGAAATAACAACTCATCACACTGGAGAATGTACAGGGTGAGTATTATAAATGATAACCCCCTTTTATTTTCGTTATTTCTGGGCGAATTGATTTGTTCAAAAACTTATTTTGAACAATTTTTAACTTAGTTTCTGAATCTGATATCGCCTTTCAAGAATTTTGAATAATGTACGAGGTGGAACAAAAAATATAGTTTTTTTAAAATGGAACATTCTGTATTTTTTTACATATTATAATTTGTAATATTACAAAAATATATAGTTCTAGGACATTTGGATAAGCAGTTTTTAAGTTATGATGAAATATGTAAAACGACAAATCTGTTTACGTATTACTCAATAATATACGAAGTAGCCTTTGGAAACAAAATTTTAATTTTCCAATATATATATATATATATATATATATATATATATATATATATATATATATATATATATATATATATATATATAATATGGGTATTACACCGATAACTCAAAAAATAATGGGCCGATTTTGATTGTAAGTGGCTTGAATAAGTTCGTTAGCCAGGAAAATCTGACGAGGTTTTCCGGGAAAATTTTGAGTTTCCTTTCAAAAACAAATTTTAGCTCAAAAAATAGAAAAGCTATGATAACCAAATTTGGTAGGTAGATTTGCGATATAAAAAGTAAACTATACACCAAAATTTAGATTTCTAAGTTACAAGAAAAAAAAGTTATAATAACATTTTTGGTGCCAGATCATTTCTATGAAAATTCACTACCATAACGCACTTGCTGCGTCCCGACTTTTTAAAATAAAGTGATCCAAAGATACATAACAGTACTACGCTCCAAAATTATTACTGAGAATGAGAATTTTTTATACGTACCTTAATGGACTTTCAGTTTTGCTTTATTTTTAACAGATTATTACGTAAGTCTTGCAAAGTTCAATGTTTAAAAGACATTTAAAAATATCAATTTCGAAAATAACTTACTGATCACTGGTAGTTGACGAAATAGTATTAAAAGTCAATTTTCTTTACATTAGATATTTTAGTTGTAGGTAAACTTTGGCCGGCATCTACCAGATTATAGTTATTGCAACAATTAGAACTAAAATTTCGAATTTGTAGGTACAAAATAACAAAATTTATTTAAAATTTTAATAGCTAATATATTCTGGAGGTAAATTGGGAAAGGGACAGAAAAGACAAACAGAAAAGTAGAACACGACTTCTTGCAGAAAACACTATAGACAACTGACGCGACTTGCCATATAATTTATGATAATGAAAACGTACTGGGTTAAACTTCTTATTTCACTGTAAATATTTTCGTTATTTACTGTCGTTAGGTATGCTAAACATCTTTATGTAAACATTCTTGAGGAAATTCTTATAATCAGAAAAAAAGCCTGTCATAGAATCATAGCGGTTTTATACAGGGTTAGGAAAATGTATCGAAAGGCACTTACGTTTCCTGAAATATTCATTATTCAAAAAAAAATGTTTTTACAAAAGTTTTTCGACCATTTTTTTGCTACAAACTGGTGATATTCAATTTTTCCTAGCGTAAATAAATTCGTTGCTATACCAAAATCATTTTTTAATAGCAAAATATTAGTTTTTTCATTTTGGGAAAGAACGTATCTTCCTTGATAAGGCACTATAAAAATTTAGTTGGGTTCCATAAGAAAAAAATTGAGCAAAAATTAACTTTCTTAAAAATCACCCCCTTCGGTTGGACTTCGTTAATCAATTTCTTATCAAGTTACCCATTGAAAAAATATGACAGTATTTGTAGCTGTCAATTGCAAACATTGTTTACTTCATAGCGCTCCACATGAGAAAATTGAGAACTTATCCAAATTAATAATAATTATTATTATGGCAGAATTGAGCCAGAAGCTAAGAATTGAAATATTACGTGACAGAAAACGTAGTTATAAAGAAGTGTACATGCTTCTCCATGAAGTGTATTCTAGTAGGCAACAAATTATTTTAAGATATGTTTTCAAATTATTGAAAAAAATTAACGGAACTGGTAGTTTCAAAGATAAACCAAGTATTAGGAAGACCAAAAACGGCTGTAGCTGGTAATAAGGCATTAGATGTATTGTTGTTGTCTTCACATGAAACCCCTTATTTGTCTACAAACGAAGTCGCTACGTTACACAATGTTTCACAAAAATATGTCGTACATTTGCTAAAAAAAGAAACATTTCACCCATACAAAGTACCGCGGGTACAAGAACTTGTAGATGGCGATTTTGAAAGGCTTATTGAATTTTGCAATATTATGATAAGCAAATGAATCCGAACCTCCTTTTTTCAGATGAAGCTACGTTTACACTGCATGAATTTGTGTAATAATGAATAAACAAAATTATCGTTATTGGTTTCAAATTCCACATTGGATGCTGGAGGTTCAAACCCAGCGACGTCAAAAAATTAATGTATAGACCGGTATACTAGACAGCAGTATTATTGGGCTGTTCTTTATTGAGCGAAAGCTAACATCTGAAAAATATTATAATTTATTAAGAGAATAAATTATAACTGCTGTGGTTGCAGTGCGCCCAGTTAATGAAATTTGGTTTCATTCAGCAAGATGGAGCCCCCATTCATTTTGGGATATCTGTGCGGCAATATTTGGATGAAGTTTTCCCAGAGAAGTGGATTGCGTGTGGTGGTGCTCTTGAATGGCCGGCTCGCTCTCCTGATTTGACGCCATGTGATTTTTTCTTTGGGGGTCACTTGACTAATCTTGTATACAAAGACAGGCTTTTAAATCTGGGAGATCTGAAAGCTACAATTATTCCAAAAGTCAACATTAAAAGAGATATAGAGTCTTAAAGTGATAAAATGAATTTCGATTTTCCTTGATATTTATCACACCATTCTTTAATCGACTCCACATTTGTGACTCGTCGAAATATCTTCACATCATCTGCAAACAAGATGCACTGGGAATATTTTACAGAGTCAACAAAGTCCTGAATGAATACAGTGAAAAGTAAGTGGCCTAAGTGACTTGCCTGTACAACTCAAGACAATACATGAATTTCAAATCAACTTATAACAATAACGAGGATCAACAACAATCATGTTAATAAAATAACTAATTAACAGTAACAGGAATAGAAGCAGTTTCTATATGACGAAAATATCTACATACGTCAACTCATTACATTATTACAACTCTTTTGGTCAAGCTTGCATTTAGGGCACAGATCCATGCATACGTAAAAATTGTGTTACAAACCGTGAATATTCCTGGCAGGGTTGCTACTTTTAGTGAATTTTCGTAGAAAAAATTCACTAACGGGGAGATCCCGACTTTTAGTGAATTTTCTTAAAAAAAATCACTAATGAGGAGATCTCGACTTTTGAATTTTGAAAAAATTTCTTCAAATGAGCGCTAATTAGGCCCCCCAGAACACATATCCGGGGTCAGTTTGAATTTTTATATGTTTTTATTATATATATATATATATATATATATATATATATATATATATATATATATATATATATATATATATATATATATATATATATATATATATATATATATATATATATATATATATATATATATATATTTATATATATATGTATCACACCGATAACTCAAAAAATAATGGGCCGATTTTGATTAAATTTGGTGAATAAATTCCTTTTGCAAATGGCTTGGATAAGTTCGTTAGCCAGGAAAATCTGCCCAGGTTTTCCCGGAAAATTTTGTGTTTTCTTTCGAAAAATTTTTATATCCCCCGAATTAACAAAGTAAGGGCAACCAAATTTGGTACACGGGTTTATGTCCTTATATGTAAGTTACCTACCAAAATTTAGCTCTGTATGTCAAAAGACAAAAAAGTTATAGGCATTTAAAGAAAAATAAATTGGGGTTTTCCTCAAAACGTCAAAGTTGCGACTTAAAACGTCAAAATCGGCAACATTTTGGCAAATAACTTGAAACTAATACGGGCTATGGAAATCAAATGTCTCAAGAAGGATGTTTTACAAACACTGAAGTCTTAGTTTCAACCGTCATTGTCCTTCATTTTACTAAAATGTTTCCAGAAAATTCATTTGAAATAGACGCTTTCCCTGATGCTTGGCAGTAGCCTTAGCTATAGAGTTTATCGTTTAATGGTATATAATTTTTGTCGAATTTCCGTAAAAAATCAATAAAGCTCAATATATCCGTTATTATACAAGATTTGAAAAAAATTTGTATATATTAATTATAGGGTGTCTTGAGCTACATCTTAAAAAATATTTCTACAATCACAGGATGGCCCATAAGTCATTGGTGATACAAATTTTCTTTTTTTTTTAATCAAACACGCCTTATGTTATTGCATTTTCCATCGAAATATAATGCATGTTTGTAAGAAAAGAAATTCTGGATGCAGCAAGTGCGTTCTGGTAGCGAACTTTGATCAAATGCTTCATATTTGAATAGCCCAATTTGCTATTAACCTATAAGGTTGACCAAGAAACGAGTTTTTCGGGAACACTTTAAGTCTACTTTTGGAAATCTTGGTACATTTTCACACAATAAAGTTATTTTTATGAAACATGGCACATTGCTTTTACTATATAGGTTATACTGGTAACCAAAATTGATGCCTGCTTTCTTAAAAAGAAAACACACATATTTGCAATAAAAACATTTTTATGAAAATTCACTACCATAACGCACTTGCTGCGTCCAGAGTTTTTTTTTTGCAAATGAGCGCGAACTAGGACCCCTAGAACCCATATCCGGTGTCAGTTTCAATTTTATATATATATATATATATATATATATATATATATATATATATATATATATATATATATATATATATATATATATATATATATGTATCACACTGATAACTCAAAAAATAATGGGCCGATTTTGATAAAATTTGGCATGTACCTTCCTTTTGCAAGTGGCTTGGATAAGTTCGTTAATCAGAAAAATCGGACGAGGTTTTCCGGGAAAATTTTGAGTTTTCATTCGAAAAAAATGTTTTTCTGAAAAAATAAAAAAGCTATGATAACCAAATTTGGTAGGTAGGTTTACGATATAAAAAGTAAACTATACACTATATTTATATTTCTATGTTAAAAGAAAAAAAAGTTATAATAAAATATTTGGTGCCAGATCATTTCTATGAAAATTCACTACCATAACGCACTTGCTGCGTCTTTGAGTTTTATTAAGTTACGTCCCACCAATTCTTTATTTATGTTTGTTGTTCATCACATTCGTGTTTCTTGCTTATCAAAACGTAACTTGGCTATCTTGAAGATTAGCCCACGATGAGTTGGATATAAACCGTCTGTGTATAGATAAAACTTACCAAATTACATCCCCATTGATACTATTTGTATCTTGTGGTTATTCCAGGGGGTGAATAAGGTGGGTGGTCGGGAATGGGGGCGGTTTTTTTTTAGATAGTTTTTCCTTTCCCTAAACTTCTGCATTATATCGTTGGTAACCAAATTTAGAGTAAAATTCTACAATCTGGCAACTATGTAAGACATTTGTCGTGGTGACGCGTGAGGATTCAAATAAGAGAAGAACTTGGGATGGCCGATCCAGAAATAAAAAGAAAGAAAGATATATGCCGCCTCTTTCAACATTGGCGCGCTGTTTGATTTTAAAATGCAACTTAGAATTATTTACATAGTTGTTTGCAATGAAAAAGAGAGATATAAATACAAATATAACATTAAATCTTTTGTGTAAACATTTAATTTTGTAGTGCTGTCGGGGCGGCAAAGCCGCGGACGAGCCCTGAGAGAGAAAAAAACACTCCATTTGAAAGGCTAGATGCATTCTCACAATTAGAACCGTAGGCCGGTTTCGCTCTCATTAGAGCTCGCCAATACGGCATACTAATTGCAGCGAAAATACACCTATAAAGTAATACGGCTAAAGTAACCAGCCTTTTAGTGTTGAAAGGCTGGATACTTTAGCCGTATTACTTTATAGGTGTATTTTCACTGCAGTTAGTATGCCATACTGACGAGCTCTAATGAGAGCGAAACCGGTCTACGGTTCTAATTCTTGTGAGAATGCATCTAGCCTTACATACTTTGTCCCTATATTAGGGTGGAAATCGGCCAGGGCTGACAATTTATTAAATTGTTAGTTCGTTGTATACAGTCTCTATTTTTTTAACACTTTGTGTTATTGGGAGCTGGCCTGACAACATACTACTTGGTTTCGCAACTAGGTGGCGACACGCTCACCACTCACTTAGGGACTCAATTTGCAAAGAAGAGGACGTAGTTGCTGGGCATTTGACATAAAATGCAAATACTGGAATATAATGTGTTTTATGTATGATTGCATTAAAAAATATTGTTCATGAGACAGTTTTGAGGTCATAAAGTTACATACATACAAAATTAAGATTAGTAGTTGACAGATAATAAACACAGCAAACTTGGCAATATATTCTAATTTTATAAATCAGTTATTCGTAGCCACTGTCCTGAATAATATCATATCGTTATAATTTATACATTTCTTAGTGAAGTTGCGGTAAAATCCCGCTTTCTAATTCAATCGTACGAAAAATCTTATACATATGTAACGGGTACGTAAACATGGCTTTAGACTCACCGTCCTTTCATTCGTCAGCATACCTATCTCTGTTCAAAAAGTATGAGTCTCTTGAAAAAAGTTGTTTTCTCGCAACACGATCATGAAACGAAACAGTCATGATCCGAAAAAGTTCACCTTCCATAACTGTTGATGGACAATTTTTTGAAGTAGTTTGTTTCATAAACGATATGTCCTTGTAAATGGGATGAGGTTAGAACAGCGTAATAGAAATATTGGATGTTTAAAATTAGAACTGTTTTGAAAACTAAGCTGAAACAAAATCATTTTGGGGCAAAATGTGATATAGGTACAAACTCCAAAGATGTAAAGGATGTACCTAACAAAAAATTATGGATAGTAAAATTTGTATTGTGAGTGTCAAGAGGATATCGAGCTGTTTCTATTTGACTTCAGATTCAACACAAAATTGCATCAATTTCAGTCACAAGCTTTCTCTAAGATTCATTGTAAAAATGTATATTCCAGTAAATTAATAAATAACCTTTTACTTTTTAGATGACACGTTTCACTGTCAATATAAACATTAACGTTCGTAACCTATGAAAAAGTATTACTGTTTAAACAACTATATATTTTAATAATTTAAACAGGGCGCCAATTTTGAGAGAGATGACATATCATTCTGGCTTTGTTTTCCTGGATTATTATTGGCCATTGCAAAATCGCTGCGCACTGACTATATTTACGTATTTTGGCAAGTAACCTCCATATATCTGTACCATACAAAAACCAAAATCAAAATAACAGATTATGCGCTAAATACGTATTTCGTCAACGAAGTTATTTTCATCAGTAATTGTCGTTAAATAAAAACATAGTGTCCAACCTCCATTATATGTAGCCTATATTCAAGTTCAACCTTATTTGTACTAAGTCTTCGTGGTGCTAGTGGCTTGATATCGGACTTTGATACGAGAGGTCCTAGGTTCAATTCTTGCATAGAACCTGGATCTAGAACCTCTCGTTTCATATGACTATACCGAGCCACTCGCACTTCGAAAGCTTTATTGCAGATAGTCGTGATAATGTAATAAGTTGAGGTAAGTCAATATTTTTGGTATATATAGCACTTACTTCTGTTGCTGTTATTTGCATCTTAAATATTGACATACTTACATCACAAACATTTTAAGCATTTCGTGTCTCACTTTTTTTTATTTATTTTTTATCAAAATACCCTAAGTTAGCAATGGAATTATATTTATGGTTAAAATCAAATTTGTATGAAGCTATCCGCAAAACTCCAGCCACTAGGCACTTGTTACATAATAGGGTTAATTATTTTACCGAGTTTAATCTTACGGCCCGAGCAAAAATGTTTAGATTCAGTGTGGAATTGTCTCAGCAGAGGTGCGTCTTGCAGGAATCCAAATCGATAGACACACAAAAGTGTATTAATAATAATAACTAAAACAACATAAACATTTATTGTCAATACAAAAAAGATCATATCAACTCTATTATTATTTGCCAATTCGTCTTTTGTTGCAAAAATTCGCCAAAATCATATGGGAGTGTTGTGATCCATCCACAACAGTAAAAAAAATCGTACTTAAGAAAGTCTTTGATCTGCGTTAATTAAACTTACACCAGTTCTTGCTTACAGTACAGTCCCTCCTCAATTTATTATACTCACCCCCAATTTAACGATTTTGTGGCGTATATTAAAAAGTTTTGAAACCTTACAGGAATGCATACCAAAAGTATCAATGGTTGCATAACCAAATGTATTTAGTTCAGTGGATAGGTATTACATAATTTTCATTGAACTATCAAAAAGTTACCTACTTTCTAGGAAGTATTTTACCACCTGGAGCATGCACCCATTTTTTTGCTTGAAAGTTTTTGCACTTTTCATTACAGTGATTCAAAAGTAAATACTGTTTCACGATGTAGTGCTGTTATTTCTAGTTTATAATTTTTTTAACAAAATCACCAGTCTATTAACTCCTAATTGGATTTTTTTAGATTGGTAAACGTAAAGATATTTCCTCAGACAAAAAATCGTCTGTAATTACACATTTATCATACATTTTAAAAAGTCTGGACGCAGCAAGCAAGTGCGTAATGGTAGTGAATTTTCATTAAAATGTTTTAATAGCAAATATGTCTTTTCTTTTAACAAAAGCACGCATGAAATTTGGTAACCAGTATAACCTATATAGTAGAACCAATGTACCATATTTCATCAAAATCACCTTATTGTTTGAAAATGTAAAAGATTTTTCGAAAATAATTAAGCTCAAAATGTTCCCGAAAAAACTGGTTCCTAGCCAGCAAACGTTAACTTAATAGCAAATTGAGATATTGGAATTTGAAACTATAATGAAAATTCGCTACCATAACGCACTTTCTGCGTCCTGAGTTACTTTTCTTACAAATATGCATTATATTTCAATGGAAAATGCAAAAATGTAATAATATAAGGTAATAACGGACCGATTTTGATGAAATTTGGAGGTGCCTTCCTTTTGCAAGTGGCTTGGATAAGTTTGTTAGCCAGGGAAATCGGATCAGTTTTTCCTGGAATATTTTGGGTTTTCTTTCGGAAATTTTTTGTATGTCCGAAAATAACAAAGCTATGGTAACCAAATTTAGCACTTAGGTTTAAGCTAATAAACTTTACATGCCGAAATTCAGATCTCTAGGTTGAAAGGAAAAAATTATAGACGTTTAAAAAAATATTTTAGGTGCCACTGATGACAAGAGAAATGCACAAAACCAAAATATTTTGTGTGGATAACAAGATCTATTTTATAATACAGACAAAGATTAGGTTTTCTTAACGCAAAAAAGTCAAGAAATAAGAGAAAAATTACTTGGAAATTTTTATAGTTTTCTTTTTAAATGCCAGAGTCGCGAATTGAAACGTCAATATTTGCAATTTTCAGACGGAGAACCTGAAACAAATACGGTTTATGTAAAGCAAATTTCATAATAAATGTGTTTTACAAAGCCTTAAGTTACAGCTTCAACCATCATTGTCCTTCGTTTTACTAAAATATTTGCTGAAACTTCATTTCAAATAGACCCATTCCCTGATGATTTGGCAGTAGTTTTTAGTAAATGCAACGCTTGACTAAGATCCCTAAAATAAATAATTTCAAACAGGCAACACCAACAGCGCGTTGAGTACATCGGCTCGATCACTGAAGCTAAGCAACTACAGGCGCGGTCAGTAATTGGATGGGTGACCGGCTGAGAACAAGTTACCTTTTTGTTTAGATAATCATTTTACTATATTTTTCTGTAACATTTTTTCATAATACAGAACTTCTAATATATACAAACACCTATTTCGCAAAAACACTATTTATTAGGTGTGTGCCTCTAAATAAGGACTTCAGTTTAATTAAATTCAAATGCTTTGCGGTATTGGGGAATTTTTGCATGTTAAGCTAGGCTGTACTCTACGTAATACATAACATTACCCAAAGCTCAGAAAAATATCTTACAAACAATGATTTCTACGGAAGCGACAACTGGCTAAATATTTTTTTTGCAAAATTTTGCTAAAAGAATACATAAAATTCAAATTATATACCAAATCTCGAATTAAAATTAAAATAAAATAATTTGTTTGCACGAAAATTTATTAAAACCTTATTCTCGACGAATTTCGTTTAAAAAATGTTCCATCAACTGAATAATTTTTCACACAAAAATTCTCAACAAATATTTCTTCAAAGAAAATTCATTAAGTTCATTTATAAGAAAATTCGCTATTAAAAGAGCATTTTGTACAAGAAAAGTAGCTAATATAAATAAATTAAATAAATTTAAAAATCCTCAAAATTTGATCTAAATACAGAACTGGATACTTATTCTGGGGCTTCACAGAGAAAATTATTTTGCCTGTGGATACTGTAAAAATTGAATCCGGTTGTAGAGAAGAAACACCATCTTCTGATGTCACAAATGTCTACGGCTATGTTAACTGTGGAACGGTTATACCAACTAAGGACAACAGCTGCTAGTAAACTTGAATAAAAAGTCTTAATAGTGCTTATCTTTCATTAGTGATTTTCTTGAACAAAAAGTCGCTAAAAAATATTGTAAAGACATCAGATAACTTTAAAAAACAAAAGCTGAAAGAGAAATTCAGTCAACGGTGAGATTTGAGCCAGAGTTACTTGAATAATCAGCAATCTATCCATTCGACCACAGTAACACTTGGAGAATATTGTTTAATAACAGGTAGATAACCCGTAATGGTCTTCAGTTATTTATGAGCGTTCATGTTAACTGCTTCATCTTTATTAGGACTTCTACAGATTGGCTGGGATTTGGCAATATGGTCTGTTGTGTTGTAACATGTTATATCTTCTGCTGTAGGGTTTTCTTGGGGACTCCTGTTGTCAGAGGTCCCCTCACTAATCGATTCCATTATTTTGTGTAAATCAAAATTTAAACTATCTTCGACAACCCGCTACAAACATTGCTGTAAAACGGGTTCCCTACCCTAAGAACGAAACTGGCAGGTTCTTTCAATCACGTCTGTATTTAACACTGATAAGATAAGAGTTTTAATAAATAATTTAAGTTAAATTGTACCTTCCTTTTATAAGTGGCTTGGATAAGTTCGTTAGCCAGGAAAATCAAACTAGGTTTTCAGGGAAAATTTTGAATTCTCTTTCGGAAAAAAAGTTTTTCTCAAAAAATAGGAAAGCTATGGTAACCAACTTTTTTTTGTATGAACAACCTAGGTTTTTAAGGTCATTACATTTTATATATCGTATAAAGTTCCAATAATTTCAACCTGGTGCAGATTCACAATATTGGTAGAAAATAATCTATACAAATACTTTGTAATCGTCAAAGAATGTAACAAAATATGTCGAACAGCCTTAAGCATCGCTAAACTTGTCTAGTATCGTCGCCTATAACTAAAATTTTAACAGTTTAGTTGTCTGCGGCAATAACAATAACTAACAACAAAAAAAGACATAAGATGTATGTAAAAAAGAAAATCAGTGAAAATAGTGACATCATCATCACGGTATTCCTTGCATGGAGAAATATTGTTAGGAGTCATCACAATCGCAGACGCAGAACTAGGTTCAGTATCGACTCTTCCTTTAAATACGTGAACGATGAACGATATAACAGACAAGTTAAGGACTAATTACTACCCAATAGTAAAAAATTTTATTTAGATTATATTCTACGTCGCGCAAGCTTTAACCTCGGAAGCTCTGTAGACCACCCACAACAGTATATAGGGGGAAACGGAAAGGTACAAGAAATGGTAAATTAAAAGATCATGCAAGAATTCAATACAGGGAGGGGAACTGTTTGTGGGTGCACTAGTCAAGCTGCGGAAGAAGCATCTTGCAACGACAGCAGGGTCCATTAGTCGATCTCTAACGTGCTAACAGACAGAGTATGATAATGTTACAAGGCCTCTTGTATTTTATGATGTACTGGAGCATTGTGGGTTAGAGATAGTGCTGCCATCTAGTCTGGCCCAGAGTATTACGCAATGTGTTTGTCAAATGAGTGTCTCCAGTGAGTTGTTAATTCTGAATATTTTATCGGTATAAAGTATTTCTTCTATTACTTATCCTTCTCTGCCCATAATACGCAATAAAAACATAATTGTCGTATAATTTTAGACTTAGGTCGATGACATTGACGTTATACTCATGTACCTATATAATAGTGTATAACGTAATCATTCGTCATTTGCTGTAACAGAATTCAGAAAATAAAATGGTAATGCATTTTTCCAGGTTTGCTAATAACTAAATTATTTTTGTAAAAAATTGTTTTCGGTATTGTTCATCTCAAGAGAATGTAATTATTATGAAAGCCAGCCCAAGGTAAAAACAATTCTGGAATTTATAAAATTTAAATTGCGTTGAATTTCCTTTGTTTATTACTGACTGACTTGTATAAAATCAAATTTCTGCATTGTATTCTATATATATATATATATATATATATATATATATATATATATATATATATATATATATATATATATATATATATATATATATATATATATATATATATATATATATATTACAGTAGCCACCGGGATTACAATCACGGTCACGAAAGTAATTAAGTAGGTACTGTAAGTAATTAAAAATAAAACAGGAATTGATGTCTTCAAGTGAATTGCTAACTAATAACTATATAATGTAAAAGCCTGTATATTAAGTTTGGAAAATAATATTTAGGAGAACTCGCTGAGATTTGTAGTTTATTAATGTTGTAAAATCTAATTTCTTGGCAATATTCGACATATACATTCGGCATTTGTAAAAAATTCTACCGGACCTTCGATGGCTAAGGCGTTCGTTGAAGTGCTGGTGTGCAGAATTCCTCGGTTCGATACTGGCGCACGCCGTTGACTTTTCATTTTCTTTATATATAAGACATCACACATTTTTTTAAATTTAAAACAATAGCAATGTTTAATTTCGTGTTAATAAAACATTTTTTTTTAATTTGGTGAGTAATTTGTTTATTTCACTAACACTCAAATTTCAAGCGGCCTCAAGAACAGTTTTGCCTCTAAATCCTGCGGTAGCAGTTCTTGCACTTTTTGAAGGTGATAGGGATGCAGCAGATTGCGTCTGATAATTCTATGAACCGTCGGCTGTGATGTTTCGCATATCGTAGAACAGTGCAGCTTGATTTATTAAATTAAAAAGACAGGAAGTACTGACGAGATAAGTAATTAGAAGTGCATATATCATCCAAAGCCTAGTATTAATCGTATTAGATCAGAACAGCAGAACAGCAGCAGAGTAAGTGCTTTACATATAAGGGTAAACTACTAATGTTCCAAATCAGGTAATATTTATAAACGAGTAAATATTGAAAGTCTACTTCTGTACAGTAATTATTAAAAATAATATTTCTAGAAAGCTCCTGGGATCTGAACCCTATTAATATTTTACAATTTAATTCCTTGACTATATTTATACTCTACGTAATATACGGTTTTATCAAGGCTTGATTGGCTCAGGAAAATGTTACGCTGCTAACTTTGTAATAGCAGTAAAGTTACTGCTTAATTTAGGCAACTGTCTATACAATGTAACAAAACATTCAATATTGCGTAAATACAAAAAGTCTGGACATAGCAAGTGCGTTATCGTAGTGAATCTTCTAAAAAATGTTTTTAATGGACAATATGTCTTTTTTTAATTAAAGCAGACATCAAATTTGGCTGAATATTTTCTACACAAAATTTTGCTAAATGAATATATAAAATTCAAATTATATACCTAATAGGTAATTAAAATTGAAAATAAAACAATTTGTTTGCACGAAAATCCATTAAAACCTTATTTTGGACGAATTTCGTTTAAAAAATGTTCCATAGATTGAATAATTTTTTATACAAAAATTCGCAACAAACGTTTCTTCAAACAAAATTGATTTAATTCATTTATAAGAAAATTCTCTATTAAAAGAACATTTTGTACAAGAAAATTAAATAATAGAAATATAAATAAATTAAATAATATTCAAAATCTTAACTGAATACAGAACTAGATACTTTTTCTGTGGCTTCACGGAGCAAATTCTTCTGCCTGTGGATGCTGTAAAAATTGAATCCGGTTGTAGAGAAGAAAACAACCTCTTCTCATGTTACAAATCTCTACGTCTATGTTAACTGTGGAATGGTTTTACCGACTAAGGGCAACAACTGTTGCTATTAAACTTGAATTAAAAGTCTTAAAAGTGCTTATCTTTCATTTTCAACAAAAAGTCGCTAAAAATTATATTGGAATTACACAATCTGATCAGATAACGTTAACGCGGAATCGAGGACGAAAAAAAGTATTAAAAAAAAGTTAAAATAAATGTAGTCACCGGTGAGATTTAAACCCACGTCCCTACCCAAAATTTTCCCCGAAAACCTAGTTCGATTTTCCTGGCTAACGAGTTTATCCAAGCCATTTTATTAAAATTTTGCACTTTGCTTTTATTAAGCAAAGTGCAAAATTTTATCAAAATCGGTCCATTCTTTTTTGAGTTATCGTTGTGATTCTAGGGGCCTAGTCCGCACTCATTTGCAGAATTTTTTTCAAAATTCAAAAGCCCGGATCTCCTTATTAGTGAATTTTTTCAAAGAAAATTCAGTAAAATAGTGGCTATAGTCGGAGATCAATTGCAAAAAAGCATGGCCTATCTCAATCATCAGTTCGACGGTTGAGCCAAAAATTGAAAGATATTGGTTCGGCTCGGAAGGGTCGCTGTGGTAGAAAATCATTGATAGCTCCTAGAGGACAGGAGATTTTAAATAAATATGGCTGTGAAATACAGATGAAATTAAAAATAAATTTCAGATGGCAGGAACAATGTATAGGTGGCTATTGTACGAAGAAATCTGTTCAGCCTGGGTTTTAAATATCGGAAGGCCCGTTAAAACCAACACCGACACCAGCCATGGTCATAGACTAAATTGGGCTATTTTGCATAAAAAACGTTCTCTGTATGACTGACAAATGATAGATAATAAAATTTTTTTCCGATTTTATTATTTCCAGGTCTGTGTCAAAGTGATATAGGTACAAACTCCAAAGGTGTGAAGTAAATATTGGATGTAACTAACAAAAAATTATTGATAGTAAAACTTGGAATACCAAAATTAGTGTTGTGAATATCAAGAGGATTTCGAGCTGTTCCTATTTGACTTCACATTCAGCCAAAATTCCATCAATTTCAGTCACAAATATAAAACTTTCTCTAAGATTCATTGTAAAAAATGTATGTTCCAATAAACTAATAAATAACCTTTCACTTTTTTAGATGGCACATTTCACTGTCAATATAAACATTAACGTTCGTAACCTATGAAAAAGTATTACTGTTTAAACAACTACATATTTTAATAATTCAAACAAGGCGCCAACGTTTGAGAGAGATGGCACATCTCTTTCTCGTGTTGTTTTCCTGGATCATTATTGGCCATTGCGTAATCGCTGCGCTCTGGCTATGTTATTTATTCTGGCAAATAACATCCATATATATGTACTCTACAAAAACAAAAATCAAAATAATAACAGAATTATGCCCTAGATAGGTATTTTGACAACCAAGTTATCTTCATCAGGACCTATCGCTAAAAAACCATAGTGTCAAAGCTCTGTTTATGCAGGCTACATTCCAGTTCAACCCTATTTGTAGTAAGCCTTCGTAGCGCTAGTGCTAACGTATCGAACTGTGGAACGAGAGGTCATGGGTTCAATTCCTGCATAGGACTTGGATCTGAGACATCCCGTTCCACATGACCATACTTAACAACTCGCACTTCGAAGGCTTTATTGCCGATAGTCCTGATAATGTAATAAGTTGAAGTAGGTCAATATTTTTGTTATATAGTTTTTTACTTCTGTTGTAGTTATTGGCATGTTAAATATTGACATACATCACAAAGATTTTAAACACGTTTCTCACTTTTTTTTCTTTTTTTATGTTTTTTTTTTGTTAAAATACCCTAAGCTGGCAACGGAATTTTATTTATGGTTAGAATCAAATTTGTATGAAGCTATCCGCGAAGCTCCAGTCACTAAGTACTTGCTACATAACAGGATTTATTATTTTACCGAGTTTAAATGTAAGGCACATGTAGCCCGAGCAAAAACTTTTAGATTCAGTGTGGAATCGTCGCAGCAGAGGTGCGTGTTGCAGGAATCCAAACCGATAGACACACAAAATTGTATCAATAATAATAACTAAAACAACAAAATCATTTATTGTCAAAACAAAAAAGATCATATCAGCTCTATTATTATTTGTCAATTCGTCCTTCGTTGTCAAAATTGGCCAGAATCATATGGGAGTGTTATGATCCATCCACAACAGTAAAAAAAAATCGTACCAAAGAAAGTCTTTGATCTGCGTTAATTCAAATTACACCAGTTCTTGCTTACAGTACAGTCCCTCCTCAATTTATTATACTCACCCCCAATTTAACGAATTTTTTTAATTTCTGGCGTATATTAAAAAGTTTTGAAACCTTACAGAAATGCATACCAGGAGTATCAATGGTTGCATAACCAAATGTATTTACTTCAGTGGATAGATATTACATAATTTTTATTGAAGTGTCAAAAAGTTACCTAATTCTTATTAATTATTTTACCAGCTGGAGCATGCGCCAATTTTTTTGCTTGAAAGTTTTTGTACTTTTTATTACAGTGATTCAAAAGTAAATACTATTTCACGGTATAGTGCTATTATTTCCAGTTCATAGAATATTTTAAACAAAATCACCAGTCTATTAACTCCTAATTACATTTTTTTAGATGGGTAAACGTAAAGATATTTCCTTTGACAAAAAATCGTCTGTAATTACACTTTTACAAAATAGTGGCTATAGTCAGAGAGAAATGGCACAAAAGCGTGGGATATCTAAGTCACCAGTTCGACGGTTGAGCCAAAAATTGAAATATGTTGGTTCGACTCGGAAGGGTCGCTGGGGTAGAAATTCATTGATAACTCCTAGAGAACAGATATTTTAAAAAATATGGCTGTGAAATACAGAAAAATTAAAATTAAATTTCAGAATGCAGGCACAATGTATAGGTGACTATTGCACGAAGAAATTTCTTCACCACTGGTTTCAAATATCGGAAGACCCATTAAAAACCAAAACGGTCACCAGCCATGGTCATAAGAGACTAAATTAGGCTATGTTGCACAAAAAAACTTTCTCTGGATGATTGGCAAATGATAGATGATTAAAAATATATGAAAATATCAAATTTTTCCGATTTTAGTGAATTTTCTTTAAAAAATTCACTAATGAGGAGATCCCGACTTTTGAATTTTGAAAAAATTTCTTCAAATGAGCGCTAATTAGCCCCCCCCAGAAAACATATCCGGGGTCAGTTTCAATTTTTATATGTTTATATATATATATATATATATATATATATATATATATATATATATATATATATATATATATATATATATATGTATCACACCGATAACTCAAAAAATAATGGGCCGATTTTGATTAAATTTGGTGAAAAAATTTCTTTTGCAAATGGCTTGGATAAGTTCGTTAGCCAGGAAAATCTGCCCAGGTTTTCCCGGAAAATTTTGTGTTTTTTTTTCAAAAAAAAATTATATCTCCGGAATTAACAAAGTAAGGGCAACCAAATTTGGTACACATGTTTACATCGTTATAGGTAAGTTACTTACCAAAATTTAGCTATGTAGGTCAAAAGACAAAAAAGTTATAGGCATTTAAAGAAAAATAAATTGGGGTTTTCCTCAAAACGTCAAAGTGGCGATTTAAAATGTCAAAATTGGCAACATTTAGGCAAATAACTTGAATCTAATACGCGCTATAGAAATAAAATGTCTCAAGAAGGATGTTTTACAAACCCTAAAGTCTTAGTTTCAATCGTCATTGTCCTTCATTTTACTAAAATATTTGCAGAAAATTCATTTCAAATAGACCCTCTCTCTGATGCTTGGCAGTAGCCTTAGCTATAGAGTGTATCGTTTAATGGTATATAATTTTTGTCGAATTTTCGTAAAAATCAATAAAGCTCAATATATCCGTTATTATATAAGATATGAAAAAAATTTGTATATATTAATTATAGGGTGTCTTGAGCTACATCTTAAAATAATATTTCTACAATCACAGGATGGCCCATAAGTCGTTGGTGATACAAATTTCCGGTTTTTTAATCAAACACGCCTTAAGTTATTGCATTTTTGCATTTTCCATCGAAATATAATGCATGTTTGTAAGAAAAGAGATTCTGGACGCAGCAAGTGCGTTATGGTAGCGAATTTTGATCAAATGTTTCATATTTGAACAGCTCAATTTGCTATTAACCTATAAGGTTGACCAAGAAACGTGTTTTTTCGGGAACACTTTACTTTTGGAAATTTTTGTACATTTTCACACAATAAAGTTATTTTGATGAAACATGGCACATTGTTTTTACTATATAGTTTATACTGGTAACCAAATCTGATGCCTGCTTTCTTAAAAAAACACACATATTTGTTTTTAAAAACATTTTTATGAAAATTCACTACCATAACGCACTTGCTGCGTCCAGAATTTTATTATTTCCAGGTCTGCTTTAGCAATAAAGCAACTTTTTAAATTATGGATGATAAGACTCAGTTTGTTCGAAAACGTCCAGGTGGAAAGTTTAATTCAGATTGTGTCGTAAAGAAAGTAAAACATCGCACATACGCATTGATGTGGTCTGTCATAAGTGAGTAGGGATTAGGAAGGCTTTACTTCGTAGAAGGAACCATGCGGCAGGATCAATATAAAAAGGTTCTCCAAACAAAATTGATCCCACAGATGATGGAATGGTTTGGAAATTGTCCTAAGGTATTTATACGAGATTGGGCACCTTATTATACAGCCAAGAGTATAAAAAAATCCTTGGCAGAATAACAGATACCTTTAGTACCAAGGCCAGGGGACTCACCAGACACAAACCGAATAGAGAATGTCTGGAAGTGCTTAAAACGAGAATTGGCAAAAAAACATAACCAATAAGGTTCAATTATCATAATTTCTCATTGGAACCATAATGATAAATGAAAGGAAATGTTAAGTATGGACCCAGCAAGTGCTTTATGATAGTGAATTTTCTTAGAAATGATCTGGCACCAAACATTTTTTTATTAAATGCTTATAACTTTTTTTTCTTTTAAACTAGAGATCTAATTTTGGCATATGCTTTACTTTTTATAATGTTACTACTTACCAAATTTGGTTACCATAGCTTTTTTATTTTCGATAAAATCAAAAGAAAACCCAACATTTTGCTGGAAAACCTTATTGTATTTTCCTGGGTAACGAACTTGTCCAAGCCATTAACAAAAGAAACGTAGGTACCCGGCAAATTTTAATCGGTCCAAAATCGTTATTTTTTGAGTTATCGGGGTGATACATCCGTACATATATATATATATATATATATATATATATATATATATATATATATATATATATATATATATATATATATATATATATATATATATACTAATAATATTAAAATTAGGAAAGTTTTGAGAACTAATCTGAAACAAAACTGAGTTTCGAGCATGAAGTAATATTAGGCATAAACTCCAAAGATGTGAAGTAAATATTGGACAAATGTAACAAAAAATTATTGATAGTAAAATTTGGAATACCAAAATTAGTGTTGTGAATATCAAGAGGATTTCGAGCTGTTCCTATTTGACTTCACATTCGGCCAAAATTGCATCAATTTCAGTCACAAATATAAAACTTTCTCTAAGATTCATTGTAAAAAATGTCTATTCCAATAAACTAATAAATAACCTTTCACTTTTTAGATGACACCTTTCACTGTCAATATAAACATTAACGTTCGTAACCTATGAAAAAGTATTACTGTTTAAACAACTATATATTTTAATAATTCAAACAAGGCGCCAACGTTTGAGAGAGATGGCACATCTCTTTCTCGTGTTGTTTTCCTGGATCATTATTGGCCATTGCGTAATCGCTGCGCTCTGGCTATGTTATTTATTCTGGCAAATAACGTCCATATATCTGTACTCTACAAAAACAAAAATCAAAATAATAACAGAGTTATGCCCTAGATAGGTATTTCGACAACCAAGTATTTCGACAACCAAAAACCATAGTGTCAAAGCTCTGTTTATGCAGCATACATTCCAGTTCAACCCTATTTGTAGTAAGCCTTCGTAGCGCTAGTGCTAACGTATCGAACTGTGGAACGAGAGGTCATGGGTTCAATTCCTGCATAGGACTTGGATCTGAGACATCCCGTTCCACATGACCATACTTAACAACTCGCACTTCGAAGGCTTTATTGCCGATAGTCCTGATAATGTAATAAGTTGAATTAGGTCAATATTTTTGTTATATAGCTTTTGACTTCTGTTGCTGTTATTTGCATGTTAAATATTGACATACATCACAAAGATTTTAAACATGTCGTGTGTCACTTTTTATTTATTTTTTTATGATTTTTTTTTGTCAAAATACCCCAAGTTAGCAACGGGATTTTATTTATGGTTAAAATCAAATTTGTATGTAGCTATCCGCAAAACTACAGCCACTAGGTACTTGTTATAATAGGATTCATTATTTTACCGAGTTTAATGTTAAGGCACATGTAGCCCAAGCAAAAACTTTAAGATTCAGTGTGGAATCGTCGCAGCAGAAGTGAGTTTGTAGGAATCCAGACTGATAGACTCACAAAATTGTATTAATAATAATAACTAAAACAACAAAAACATTTATTCAATTTAGTCAATACAAAAAAGATCATATCAACTCTATTATTATTCTGTCAATTCGTCAAAATCATATCGGAGTGTTGTGATCCATCCACAACAGTAAAAAAAATCGTACCTAAGAAAGTCTTTGATCTGGGTTAATTAAACTTACACCAGTTCTTGCTTACAGTACAGTCCCTCCTCAATTTATTATACTCACCCCCAATTTAAGGATTTTTAAAATTTTTGGCGTACCTATATTAAATAGTTTTGGAATGCATACCAGGAGTATCAATGGTTGCATAACTAGAGTATCAATGGTTGCATAACTAGAGTATCAATGGTTGCATAACTAAATGTATTTACTTCAGTGGATAGGTATTACATCATTTTCATTGGACTGTCAAAAATTTACCTACTTTTTATGAATTATTTTACCAGCTGGCAGCATGCGCCGATTTTTTTGCTTAAACGTTTTTGTACTTTTTATTACAGTGATACGAAAAAAACAATATAGTTAAGAGTCTAATTTAATGTCAAAGACAAAAGTGATGACAGCAACGTAATGGAACGCGATATCAACAAAATCTCGAGAACGTCCCGAGGTATAGAGATATTCTTTAGCACTGAATAACAAAAGCCAACATAATCCGCCTCATGGACCAATGTAGTTTGCATGCATTTATACTTGGGGTGGACTTGACCTAAAATCAAAAATGATTATAAAAACGTAGTGGGTTGCGATATTAATAAACTACCCTCGTAGACGAATGGCCATCGTTTGAAATGTTGCTGAAAAAACATCGTCTTATCTTCCACCCTGTATCTTCTAGTACGTAAGTGCAAATTTAGTTATTGTCTACCAATCAAAAGCCTCAAAAACATCTGTCAACCTATGAAAATTAGAGCAGATTCGGTGAACTTGATTTTGAGCTACAAACGATCAAACAGCATCCAAAATTTAAGGTGTTCCACTTTAATTGACGCGTAGTTTATATAAATATAAATATATATATATATATATATATATATATATATATATATATATATATATATATATATATATATATATATATATATATATATATATATATATTGAAAAGTCGGGATCTCCCCATTAATGAATGTTTTCTAGGAAAATTCACTAAAAACTGTACAAACAGCTTGTCTATAAGAGTCGATGCGTTGATAAAAGCCAAAGGAGGTTTGACAAAATATTAATAATATAAATTTTTAGGTATTCATCTGAATATAAATATTTTTTTATATAATAAAACACTAGAAATAATAAACCACATTTTGAACATGTAAAATGACATTTTGGGATCTGAAATTTTTAAATCGGTATTTTATATAGTTTAACCTGTCGCGCCTTCATTTCCTACATATTGACTATCCTACATATTTATTACATAATTTTTACATCAATTATATATGGCTTTGGTAAAACATGTTTACAAATAAGAAATACTAACAAAGTAAAGTTTTTTCAGTTATTAAGGGCTGATTCTAACTTTTTCTTTGTAAAACTATATCACAACGAATCCAGAACTTTGAACTACATACTGATTAAACTATCTGGAAACTTTCGAGCCATGTAGGTGTTTCTCGACGACAAAAACAAAAGCAGATTAAGTTTTGTCTCGCTTTTACATAGGTACTTTGTAGGGTATATAATTACAACTGTTGTTTCTCAGACGAGAGATACTTTTGATGTCCTTGCAAATAATATACTAAAGGTCACATTGATGTAAAATTAACAAAACTTTTTTGCCCATGTCGTTACAAAACTCAATACCGGCTCTTCACTAGGTAATTCACCTAGAATATAATACTCTTAACTTTTAGTTTTTTGGGGATTTCTCGTAGAAAAAATTCACTAATGAGGAGATAGCGAATTTTGAAAAAGTCTGGACGCAACAAGTGCGTAATGGTAGTGAATTTTAATAAAAATATTTTTAATGGCAGATCTGACTTTTTGTAATGAAAGTAGGCATCAAATTTGGATAAATATTTTTTACACAAAATTCTGCCAAAATAATACATGAAATTCAAATTATATACCTAATCTGTAATTAAAATTGAAAATAAAATAATTTGTTTGCACGAAAATCCATTAAAAACTTATTTTCGACGAAATTCGTTTAAAAAATGTTCCATCAATTGAATAATTTTTCATACAAAAATTGTCAAATGTTTCTTCCAAGAAAATTCATTGAATTCATTTATAAGAAAATTCGTTATTTAAAGAACATTATGTACAAGAAAATTCGCTACTAAAAATAAATTAAATAAATTTTAAAAAACTGGTCCGATTTTCCTGGCCAACCAGCCATTTTAAGTTATTTACCCACCTACCAAAATATAATTTTTCACAAAAACTTTTTCTACGATAACAAAAATTTCATGAAAAGTTTCAAACAATTTTTTAAGAAAATCTGTAAACATTTTTTTTATAAGAACTTATTAAACATTTATCATTAATTACCAGAATTTCACAAAACCATCTTACAAAAAATGGGTTTTACGAAGCACAAAAAAAATTCTGCGAAAACTGGCTAAATATGTTTTTACACAACATTTTGCAAAAAGAATATACATAAAATTCAAATTATATAACTAATCTGTAATTAAAATTGAAAATAAAATAATTTATAAGTACGCTTGGAGAACCCAAACCACCACAACACATTTTAAAAGACCTGACGATCGTTTCACTAACCAAGTTAGCGTCATCAGAGGATGAAACAACAAGAGTGCAATGGAGGACATAAAACTAAATCTTTTGTATGATAAAGACAATTTATGTAATTTTGGAGACAAAAGAAGAGCTATTTAGTTTAAATTTAAAATTTAGCTTACAAAATAATTAATGCTATGCTAATTTAACAAGATTTTTTTAAATAAAAAAACTATCTGTTACTGTTGCCAAAATTAGATAACCATTTATTTAAATCTGCATTAGGGTTTCCTTCTTAGAGTTCTTGTCGCTGAAATGTTGCTTTTTCTTAGCTTTTAATTGTTTTTTTTATAAAATCGGCTTTGCTTTGGTAATTTATAAGCAATAATCGTCACAGATGTTATTTGTGTTTTAATTGCATCTTATTTTATAAGATTTTCATGCAGCTTTCATTTATCAGTTGATTAATCGATTTTGACCGTATTAATTAGGTTAACTTAAAATGGAATCTGTATGAAATACTGTGTTTATATGCATTTTATGTTTTTGTGTGTTAACTTGTGTGTATCTAACCATTTAAAAATATTTCCAGCAAATTTTGTTCGATTTGAACAAAATTGTAATTTAACATATTTGTGTTTTGTTTTGCTTTTTTGTTACTGCCAATATTGTATGTTGTTCGTTACTATGGGTTTTCAATTACTGTACTGTCTTATCCATTTCTACACGGGCAAGCTTCTTCTGAAATTTTAGCCTTGATCTTGATCATATATTCATTAGAAACATTTTACATACGAAAAATGTATGACCTTATTTCATGGCTTTATTTTTTTATATGCTTTTGGTTGTTATTTATTTATTTATGTTTTATATATTTATTATGATTATGATTTTTATATTATTTCTGTTAACAAATTAACAGCATGATTAGAAGAGTTCTTAAATGCTGTCAAGAACATACGGATAGACATTTTGTTTTCATTTTTCAGGTGTAGTTTTCAAAGAAACTGCACTGTCAAAGTGAACAGTGAAACTTTTGGGGATCCCTGTCCAGGAACTAGTAAATATATAGAAGCCCAGTACAGATGCGAAAAAATATTAGGTTGGTTTTTATTTTTAGTTTTATTTTATTTTCTTTAGTCTTAGACGGTCATTTTATCAAAAATCACACTCTTTCAATCTTCCAAATAATATCAACTCGTAGTAAAACTTTTCCGTGACTTCGCGCATTCTTAGATCATTTTAGTTGTAAGTTGGTATTAGGCAATCCATACAGATTTTTTACTGAGCCTTTTACGCTAGCAAAATATTTCCTTTTGGGTAAGAATGGTAAGGGAGCTGATCTACTGAGTATATTTGGTCTTTTACGTTGGCAAATCATCCTTAATCAATGGAGAATGGGAGGGAGGTGATTCACAGATGTAAATACAAATACATACAATATTGGAGAAACAAGGAAGCAACAGATTATTTAGCGTGCAACGTTATATTATTAAATTAAATTGTTTAGGTGCACAAATCATCAAAACTGCAGTATTCCAGCAAGTACAGGCATGTTTGGGGATCCTTGCCAAGGAACTCACAAATATCTTGAAGCCCACTATCAGTGTCTACCGGGTAAGTTAAACTTTTCAGCAAAATAACACGAATTATTTGGAGGTTACAAAAATCTACACAAATGTTACCTTCTGTAAATATTTACTACATATTAAATACTTGTAGCTAGTTTGTGTTTTTTGATCAGCTCCAGGAATCAATTTTTTTCTGCAGAAAATTGAATTCCTTTTAGCAGCAAATATGTTTTAGGCTCTAAAAGAGGCGCCCTAATGGATTTTTAAACCTCGCTTATTTGACCTTCGTATGTGTGTTTAGCGTATCAGGCACAATCGTGCGTATGTTTTTACCTGATAACGTTTGAAATAAAATTTTGCATGTGTTTTAAATAAAAACCTTAGACTTAGAAGGGGATTGACCATGGCGCGTTTGCCACCCTGTGCAACTGCATCTCCTTTATCAGACAGTATTGATAGGGGTTGCTTTGTGTAGCTTTCTCCTTTGGTCTCTCTTCTCGAAGAGACCATAACCTCAACCTCGCTAGGTCTTCGCATTGGTACAACACATGAGATGAGACTTCGTCTTTCCCTTAACAAAATTTGCACAGTCCTTCATCTGCCAGATAAATTTAGTTCATCTCCTTATTTTAATTGCGTCCCACAACTAAGTACTTGTTATACCGCTCAATTTAGGTCTAATAACAGAACTAAAGAGAACTAAAAAGGTACGAAAGATGCTCTCTTCTCTTAATACCAGGAAAGGCTCTGGCCTTGACGAGATCCCCGCAATTGTTCTCAAAAAATGCGCACCAGAACTTGCTCCTGTCCTGACTCGTCTGTTTCAGACATCTTACAATAGAGTCATATTCCCTAGTAACTGGAAAACTGCTCTAGTACAACCCGTCCCCAAGAAAGGATCCTAGCGCTTCCTAGCAACTACAGGCCTATTTTTCTCCTTTCAGTCATCTCTAAAGTGATGGAAAAGTATATAAACACCGAATTACTAAAATTTCTTGAAAACCACAGTCTCATCCACGACAGGCAGTATGGATTCCGTCAGCGCAGATCAACTGCCGACCTTCTTTCCTTTGTCACCCATTCTTGGAACAAGTCTATGGAACTACACGGTGAATCCCAGATTGTCGCTCTAGACATATCCAAAGCCTTCGACCAGGTCTGGCACGCAGCGCTGCTTAATAAACTACCGGCCTATGGCCTACCACCAAAACCATGTACCTGGACAGCAAACTTCCTCTCTAACCGGAGCATTTCTGTTGTTGTGGATGGCCAATCCTCTAAACTGTATCCAATTAATGCAGGAGTCGCTCAAGGTTCAGCTTTAGCCCCTACTTTGTTTCTTGTCCACATCAATGACCTCCTCTCTAGCACATCCAACCCAGTTCACAGTTACGCGGACGACATCACCCTCCACTCAAATATACAATATTCTAAGTCTGTCTCTTTGGCCCAACTAGATGAGGATCGGAGACACATGGAGAGTTCTGTCTCCGTGGATCTCCAAAAAATATTAGACTGGGGAAGTAGAAATCTTGTACAATTCAACCCTACCAAATCTCAGTCTTGCTTTCTTTCTCATAAAATACACACCACCCCTAGAACCATCACAATGAACAACCAAGTTATTCAAAGTAATGAGCCCTTTTCACTTGTTGGCATTTCTGTGGATCAAAATCTCAATTGGTACCAACATGTCACATCAATTGCAGAAGCGGCTGCTAAGAAATTAGGTTTCCTCTTCCGGGCTCGCAAATACTTTTCACCAGCTAATCTCTATAACTTATATACTTCACAAATAAGGCCAAACCTCGAATACTGCTCCCACATCTGGGACGCCGCTGGCGCTTCTACACTCGCTATCCTGGACTCCATTCAGAAGAGAGCGATACATCTCATCGGTGACCCTACTCTCACCCAAAGGCTGCCATCCTTATCCCACCGACGTGCTGTTGGTGGCCGATCTCTCTCTCTTTTATAGATATCTGCACGGGCACTGCTCAGAGGAGCTTTCTTCCATAGTTCCTCCACCTGCTGCCCCCAACATATCTACCAGGGGAACAGAGCGAATCCACCCTTTTACTGTCCAGGTCACCAGACATAGAACATCTTGTTATGCCCGCTCTTTTGTCCCGAGGACTTCCAAGTTGTGGAATTCCTTGCCGGCGCATGTTTTTCCTTCTCCTCCGAACCTCCAAACCTCCAAGTCCAGAATTAACAAGTTGCCTCTTTCCTCCTTGTCTACACCCACGGTACGATAATATTTAGGCTGTAAGCCCTCGTGGTGTGTTGTTGAAAGAAAAGAAGAAAAAAATCAGAAATCTTAAGTCCATTATACCAGCTTTTATTATTATTTTTTATTGTGGCATATTTTCACTATTTTCTTATATTGTAAAAAAATAATTGTGTGATTACTTTTAAAAATGATATACGCTTTATTTAGATTTGTGTGATAACATGAACCAAAATATGTTGTTTAAATGCATTTAAAAGTTACTTTATGATTATCTTTTGTAGAATATGTTATGATAAACTTTGAAAGTCAGATACATGGTTTAATTATGTGAAATACAAATAGGCAAATTGGAAATTCAAAGCAACTAAAAAAGTCTGTGGCCAATGAGACTACAAGCTCGAGGTCAAACCACTCTTCACACACACACACACACACACACACACACACACACACACACAAATAGGCAAAGTCAATTAAGAAAAATCAATTTTTCAAATGTGAGTCCTGAGATTTCCTGTCAACAACAGTGTAAAGTTGGCTGTCAGTATTCAAGGCTTAAGGCATTCCAGTGTACAATGACAAGCTTTTTCCATCTTTGTAGCCTTCATTTTCTGTATAAAAGGCATACACTTCGCTATTCCAATACACTTGCTGCTACGAGACATCGAATACATAGCTTTTCAATACAGCTCAACATAGGTTTATATAACTGGTATCTCCTAGTCAATATTTTGACCATCTACCTACCTACTGGACTTATTTGAACGCATATGATTTATCAGTTGAAATTTTCTAGTAAATCAATCTATGTTTCTCATAATTTTTACAAACAGTAGCCGTAGTACGTAGCTTCTGATTTTACGCGTCATGTTTTGTTTGAAGTTTGGAGGTTTGTTTGATAACCACAGTATGGTTTCTGATTCTCTTAATAGCCTCCACTCGCTACTACACCCCTTTATTTTTATTATACCTCTATAATTTGATAGATGTTTTCAATGCACACGACATGGTGTATTCGATTTCATTTAACTCTAAGACTTCATTTGCCGGGGTCGATAATTTAATTAAATGCATAATCAACTGTAAGGTATCCTATACGGTGATGTTATACTAACTAAACATGCTTATAGGTATACCGATGAATGCAAAAAAAAGATTTGCAGCTAAGTATAAGCATATTTAAATACTTCACATCTTTGAGATGTTTCTTTTTTAGTGAATTATGGGCCGGTTTTGATCAAACTTGGTACATACCTTCCTTATGCAAGTGGCTGGCATAAGTTGGTTGGCCAGCCTAAATTTTCCCCGAAAATTTTGGGTTTTATTCCTAAAATAACAAAGTAAGGGAACCCAAATTTGATACGCTCATTTCCGCCATAAAGAGCATCATATGTACCAAAATTGAGATCTCTATGTTGGAAGACAAAAAAGTTTGTGGTAAATTAATTTTTAATTAAATAAATCTGATGAGACAAAGTTAAAACGTCAAAATTGATAATTATGGCAGACGTAGGTACGAACGTGGGTAAAAAATGCGATACGAAATGACTAATAAGTTCCTAGATCTGTGGCTAAGTCGTTATTTTCCTTCAGTTCGTTCAAATATGAGCAAAAAATCCTTTGTACATAAAAATTGTTTGGTGAAAATAGCAAAGACGTTGATACAATTAGCGTACTACTGGATATACCTGCCAGTCTTCCATATAGAACGTGGCCAAGTCGCTGAAGTCCTGTACATCTCCGATAGTCGAGTTCTGCATGACGAGTTCTAATCCTAGTTAGTGACTTCACTTTTTATGATTTTTTTAACCTCTTTTCACTTATTTGATCAGATTGTTGTTATTCCGTTGATTTTTTAGCGAGTTTTTGTAAAAGCATAATTTAATAAAAAAGAGATGAAAACTTTTAAAACGTAATTTAATTAGAATATCATATCTGGTTGTTTGTTCTTGCCCTAAGTTATTGAAACATTGAAACTGAAGGGCAATGATGATGATTCGCAGAACCCTCTTTACTTAATTCGTATTTGTTTTTAGGTTCTTTGCCTAAATGTTGCCAATTTTGACGTTTCAAATCTCGACTTGACGTTTTGAGGGAAACCCCCTTTTTTTTCTTTAAATGCCTATAACTTTTTCGTCTTTAAACTTACAGACCTAAATTTTGGTAAATGGTTCAGCCTTTATTATACAATCACGCGTCCTAAATTTGGTTGCCCTTGCTTTGTTATTTCTGGAGATATAAATTTTTCCCGAAAGAAAACACAAAATTTTCCGGAAAAACCTGGACCAATTTTCCGGGCTAACGAACTTATTCAAGCCACTTATAAAAGGAAGGTAGTTAGGTAGTTAGCAAATTGGAGCAAAATGGGCCTATTACCTTTTGAGTTATCGGAGTGATACATATATATATATATATATATATATATATATATATATATATATATATATATATATATATATATATATATATATATATATATATATATATATATATATATATATATATATATATATATATATATTGAAAATGATCCTGGATATGGGTTCTAGAAGGCCTAGTTCGCGCTCATTTAAAGACATTTTTTCAAAAGTCGGGATCTCCTCATTAGTGATTTTTTTTAAAGAAAATTCACTCAAACGTTTTGTTTTTTGACTTCATATACTTGCAATCAATTTGATTAAGTAGGTTTTTGACATAATTTTTTTAAGCCCCCCTGCAAAAAAAAACACTGTAAAAGACGTTATTTTTACAGTGATCTGTTCAAAAATATCTAGTGTTACTTTTTAAGTACTTTTTCAAAAGCTTACAATTTAATTGTATTATTTTTATTTTCACAGATGTTTTTCCTGCTTTGTTTTTAGCGACGTTCGTACAAAATCGGCTAGTCCATTGTCCAACCTAATCGGATCAGTTTTTACACAAAAATTTAGATTATCTTTCAAAAAACTTTTGTATTTAAAAAAATAGCAAAGTAATTTTGACGAAATTATAGAAGTAACAATTTATCACAAGTGTATATGTTTTCTTTAAAAGTTGAAATACAACACTTGCAAAATATATATTTTTGACAAGCATTTGCTATCTGCATTCCCTGAAGCAGATATAGGAAAGTAGAGATGAAAATAAAATAAAATATTCAATAAATTCTGGTAAATTGAATTGAATATGTCTTATTCGAATACCTATCTCAAAATTTCATGTGACATTTATTTTCATCGGATGTAATATAGTCGTGAAAAACCACATTTTCCAGTCTCGAATCTGATTCTATCCATTTAAATATCGGATATTCATTTCCCGAGATTAAAAATTTTAATTTACATAGAGATTTCCTGGATGAATGAGAGAAGGGAACCACCATACGGAAACAATAATTTATTCAGATCCAAAGTTTTAAGTTCATATTTTAGCTGTTCTAGAATACCAGGAATATATAATTTTATTTTAGAGCTGTTAAAATAAAATAAAAAGAAGTATTGCAATAGAAATCTTAGTTTGGACTATATAGTTGAAATTCCGAATAATTATTTTGTCGTATATTTTAGCTGTTCTATAAATACCAGGAATATACCTATAATTTTATTTTATAGCTATCCAAATACAAAAAGTCTGGACGCAGCAAGTGCGTTATGAAAGTGAATTTTTATAAAAATGTTTTTAATAGCAAATATTTCTCTAATGCAAGCAGACATCAATTTGGTCACCGGTATAACCTATATAGTAGAAACAATTGACCATATTTTATCAAAATAACTTATTGTTTGAAAATGTACGAACATTTTCCGGATATAAACTTTAGATGTTTCCGAGAAAACTCGTTTCCTAGCCGACGAACCTTAGGTTAATAGCAAATTAAGTTATTGAATTTTGAAGCATTTAATGAAAATTAGCTACCAAGACGCATTTACTGCGTCTCGATTTTTTTTTACAAACATGCATCATATTTCGATGAAAAATGCAAAAATGCAATAAGAAATGTCCAAAAAAATTGTAGGTATCACCAACGACTTATGGGCGACCCTGTGATTGTCATAATAATTTTATAAGATGCAGCTCAAGACACCTATAAGTAACGTACACAATTTTTCTCGTATCTTGCATAATAACAATTATATTGAGCTTTGCCGTAGAAACGCGTCCGCCTGTATATATGTAAACAGAAAGTAAACTCGGATATGGATTCTAGAGAGCCTAGTTTGGGCTCATTTGAATAAATATTTTTGGAATTCAGTCGCGGTCTCTTCATTGACGAATTTTTTTCTACGAAAATTAGCTAAAAATTATAGGCTGTTAAACCATAAAGTTACCTAAAACTACTGCCAAAGCATCAGAGAAAGGGTATATTTGAAATGAATTTTCTGGAAATATTTTAGTAAAATGAAGGGAAATGATGGTTGAAGCTGAAACTTAAGGGTTTGCAGAACACCCTTTACATAATCCGTATTTCTTTCAGGTTCTTTGCCTAAAAGTTGACAATTTTGACGTTTCAAATCTCTACTGACGTTTTGACGAAAACCCCAATGTTTTTCTTTAAATGCCTATAACTTTTTTGTCTTTAAACTTACAGACCTAAATTGTGGTAATTGGTTCACCCTTTATAATACAAACATGCGTACCAAATCTTGCTGCCCTTACTTTGTTATTTCCGCACATATAAATTTTTCCCAAAAGAAAACACAACATTTTCCTGGCTAACGAAGCAGCTATTTCTTGCCGATGTTTTCCTTCGAGGGCGATTTTTTTCTTCAGATTCTCTTAACTGTTTGGTGTGTTTTTGCAAACTTAGCTTTTTAGACAACCTTCCCATAGGGGCGATACAAGGAGATCTTGGTGGCCACTCTATAGGCACTCTTTTTTCCAATCCACCTATTCAGAAACACCTGATCATAGTGTGGAGATGCTCCATCCTGTTGAAAATAGAGGTTGTCCTTGGTTTGTGTGTATGGGTGCCAGTCTACCTGAAGAAAATTGAAATATCGCCTGTTAGAGTTTAATCAAAAACGCAGGGACGTTTAATTGGATTCGGCACTATCCCACATCAGACTTTTAAATAATGCTGAGTGTGTACCTTCATCATCCACCTGCTATTTTCTGTAGTCCAATATTGGCAATTTTGTTTATTGGCTATACCTATGACGTAAAAAGTTGTTCCAATTAGGGTTTTTTTTTTGGAAATTTGGAATTGTAATACACACCTGCTGTATTTGTTCATGGAACTGATCTCTGCGATCGAAGTCGTCCTCGGGTAATTCTTGTACCGGGCAAACTTTGTACGGATGATACCTAATTGCTTATTCACAATTCGATAAGCTGTCAATTTTGATATGTCATACATTGATTCATTCTCTTTAAGCAAAGAATGTATATTGTCTTTCAGCCACAATAAATAATTCAACTGAACGTCTTTACTTTGTAAAGCCCGTCCAGATTCAAGTAAATCAGGGACATGTCCGAATTTCCTAATTTTGTTTACAATTTTGCCCACCGTGCTTTGAGAAATTGACGGGCGATATTAGTAGTTAATTTACAATCGTATTTAACATTATGATACCTTCTCTTTCAGTGAACTTCATGTCTTTTTTAAACACTTCCAATAATTGTTTCAATAACAACTCAAGTAACTTGAACTTTATTCTTCTAGTGGTGGCTTTGTGAGGATGGCGAAAATGTCCTTTCTTTTTGGTGGTTGTGGTAACCTCTGTTATTGATAGCTTTATGAGGCTGGTGCTAATGTCGTACCCCGCTGACGATATTTGTCACGCCAATGAGGTTACAGGTTTTAACGATAGAAACTGGTGTGCACTTTTGCGATTTTTGTCAAAACTACACTTTAATATGTACCACCGACTGCGCCAGTTTCGGTAATTTGGCACTTGAAAACAAAAATACTTTAAATCTTGCTGGACAGAGAATCGATTTTCCTTTAAAATATGTATCACACGACCCCACTTTCCATTTAAAAATGTTGTGAAGGTAGTTGTCCTTCAAAGGTTGTTGACACCTTTCAGCATTTATCTTAAAAATTACTAATAACAGAGAAAATCAATTTAATCGTTACCCCTGAAACATACTATATGTATAAATTGTTTGGTACTAGTCGTCTTAAAATTAAATTAATTTTCGATTTATTCTGTTTTATAGACCAGTCCTAGTAAAAATATTATAATATGGAGAAGATTGTTTTCTTCCTCACCTTGCAATTTGCTGTAACATGCCACTAATTAACTTCGTCCAATTTAAATAAATTGAAGACTCATTCTCCCTGGAAGTCTGAAATTGTAGTTCTCAGTTAAATAAAAGATAGGAACAGAGAGAATAATATCCTTTAGTCGGATGTAGAAAACCAGTTGTTCTAATTCACTTTATTTGCCAATAATTGGTTTTCTACTACTACTCTAAAACTAATGAGAATACTAGATTCGTACTACACTTGTTCCAATTGCCAAGTGAACGCAAGTTTTGCGACTTGAAAAAACCTTTAAGTGAATTTTCATTAAGCACTTTGATACGAGTTTTATCGTTTTAAATGATTGATTGACCACCATACTATGAAGCCATATATAGAGGAGAAATAATTGGCCTGGTGTTAAATGAGTTTGTGGGAAACAAGAAACAAATGTTTTGGAGCTAAACAACTTATAATTTTATTATGATTTCTAAAAATAATTTGTTACTCTTCCATTTTTACATTTCCGTAATTGATTTTCTATATTTCTGTTGCATTAATTTACATTTATGTTTTCACTATGTGAAAACTGGAACCTGTGATGAGCACTAATAAGTACACTTTGAGAAAATGCAAATCACCACAACACTTATTTCAGAAACCTTACGATCGTTTCGTTGACAAAGTCAACATCTTCAGAGTCGTTTCGTTGACAAAGTCAACATCTTCAGAGGAAGATAAATTCTAAGAATGTATCTTCCTCTGAAGATGTTGACTTTGTCAACGAAACGATCGTAAGGTCTCTGAAATAAGTGTTGTGGTGATTTGGGTTTTCTCAAAGTGTACTTATTTATGCTTTGTAAACACGACAAATGTCTAAAGGCCTGAGCTAATGAGTTCGTTTTTGGTATATGCGATCGTTGAAAGCGTAAAATAAGCTGAGACAACTAGTCAGATGGGAATAGCACTAGATGTTTTTGTTGTTTTTTCAAAACCCAAAAAAATCGCTTTTATTAATACAGCAAATTGTTTCATAGAATGTGTTTTGTGATATGCTAAAAAAACTTAAATATAACCTCTTTTGCGATTTTTAGCGCTAAACGCACTCATTTCAAAATGGAGGATACTTAATACGTGAAACAAATTCTTTCGTTATTATTTGATCCAACCTGAAGATGAAAACTACTTTTAAATAGACTAAAATGTTATATTGATAATCTGGACTGATTTTTTTGGGTGCTAAACTCAGGCAGTTCAAAATGGCGGCCAAGCTGTTTGTATCTAGAACGATTTTATAAGCATTGTAACGAACACCTTAAGCCAATAACTTACGTTTTGCTTCATACAACCCTTGAACACTGAAATGTACTGTGTAAAAATTAGCGGGATCGGTTCACTTAGAAAAGATTTTTTTTCCAAAACTTTTGAAACGAAATCAGTGTATTTGTTATTAGTTTGAGAAATTAATATATAGAAGGTGTTTTGTAATTAATATAAAAAACTCAAATATAACCTTTCTTATGATTTCTTGATAAAGTCATTTCCAAATGGCGGCCGCTTTTTAGAAGAAATTGAAATATTACCGCCGTTGTTATTTGATAAAATGGAGGATTCATGGTACATTTAAGTAGACTTGAAAATTGTTAAATTTATAGTCTCTATTCATTTTCTTGCTAAGCTCAAACATTTTAAAACGGCGGCATTTATGTTTGTATCTAGAACAATTTTGTAAACATGATAATTTCGAAAAGCCTTGAGCTAAGGGTTTCAGTTTTGGTACATACAATTCTCGTAACTGTCAAATATATTAGTCACAAAACTAGCCAGATCGGATTACTTTGTTTTTTCCTGAAAGTTTGGAATATAAAATGGGTTCTTTTTTGCATAAAAAGTTGTTTGTTATGTAACCTACGTTTCGTAATGAACTTCGAAAAACACTAATATATATACTTTGTGAATTGCTGCTAAATCGAAAAAATTCGAATAATTTTTTCTTATCGTTATTGAATGACCAAGACTCGAGTTAGGAAATCTTTGGAATTGGGCTTTATCAGTGTTAAGGTCGCCTTTATTGGCTTATTCCAACGCCACACATAGAATGTGTTTTGCTGTAAAAACTCCATTATTTGCGAAAGTCGAGTATTTAAAAAAGTCTGGACGCAGCAAGTGCGTTATGGTAGTGAATTTTCCTTAAAATGTTTTAATAGCAAATATGTCTTTTTTAATTAAAGCAGGCATCAAATTTGGCTAAATATTTTTTACACAAAATTCTGCTAAAAGCATACATAAAATTTAAATTATATACCTTATCTGTAATTAAAATTGAAAACAAAATAATTTGTTTACACGAAAATCCATTAAAACCTTTTCAACGAATTTCATTTAAAAAAAGGTTACATCAATTGAATAATTTTTCATACAAAAATTATGAAACGTTTCTTCAAAGAAGATTCATTAAATTCATTTATAAGAAAATTCGTTATTAAAATAACAATTTGCACAAGAAAATTTCGTTAATAAAAATAAATTAAATAAATTTAAAAAAAAACAGATCCGATTTTCCTGGCCAACCAACCATTTCACGTTATTTACCCACCTACCAAAATATAATGTTTCACAAAAACTTTTTCGACAACAAAAAATTCAGGAAAATTTGGAAACCATTCTTCAAGAAAATCAGTAACTTTTTTTTAGATAACTTATTAAACATTTATGGTTAATTACCAAAATTTCATAACAACATCTTACAAAAAATAATTTCTACGAAGCACAAAAAAATTCTGTGAAAACTGGCTAAATATCTTCCATCACAAAATTTTGCAAAAATAATACAAAAAATTCAAATTATATACCTAATCTGTAGTTAAAATTAAAAATAAAATAATTTGTTTGCACGAAAATCCATTAAAACCTTATTTTCGATCAATTTCGTCTTAAAAATGTTCCATCAATTGAATAATTTTTCATACAAAAATTCACAACAAACGTTTCTTCAAAGAAAATTAAATGATTAAATTCATTTATAAGAAAATTCGCTATTAAAAGAACATTTTGTACAAGAAAATTAACTAATAGAAATAGAAATGAATGAAATAAATGAAATAAATTTTAAAATATTCAAAATTTGATCTAAATACAGAACTAGATACTTTTTCTGTGGCTTCGCAGAGAAAATTATTTGCCTGTGGATGCTGTAAAAATTGAATCCGGTTGTAGAGAAGAAAACAACCTCATCTGATGTCACAAATCTCTACGTCTATGTTAACTGTGGAACGGTTTTACCAACTAAGGACAACAACAGCTGCTATTAAACTTGAATTAAAAGTCTTCAAAGTGCTTATATTTCATTAGTCTTTTTTTTCAACAAAAAGTCGCTAAAAATATTGGAAATACATCAGATAACTTGTAAATTGCATCAAAGACGAAAAAAAGTTTTAAAAAAAGCTAAAAGAGAAACGCAGTCTACGGTGAGATTTGAACCATCGTTCTGGTGCTTATCAGAAATGCATTTTACCATTCCACCACACTAACACTTGAAAAATGTTGTACAATAAAAGGTAGATAACCCGTAATAGTCTCCAGTTATTTATGTAAGGTCGTTAGAGGCATATTTTGCAATTATTTTAACAAATAAGAATAGTAGCATAATCTAGAATATTTTAATATACATTACATACAATATTTACGATTAATAAAAGGCTGGACACAGCAAGTGCGATATGGAAGTGAATTTTCGTAAAAATGTTTTTAATAGCAAATATTCTCTTTCTAATGCAAGCAGGCATCAATCTGGTTACCGGTATAACCTATATAGTAGAAACAATGTACCATATTTGATCAAAATTACTTATTGTTTAAAAGTGTACAAAAATTTTTCGAAAATAAATTTTAAAGGTTTCCGAGAAAACAGGTTTCCTAGGCAACAAACCTTAGGTTAATAGCAAATTGAGTCATTGAAAATTGAAAATGCGCTACCAAAACGCACTTACTGCGTCTCGATTTTTTTCTTACAAACATGCATCATATTTCGATCAAAATGTAAAAATGCAATAATATAAGGGTGTTCGAAAAAAACACTTGTAGGGATCACGACTTATGGACCACCATGTGATGAATGTCAATACAGTCGTAGACTTCTCCTGTGGCTCCACAAGTGCTTGTTTTAGGGAATTTTCTTTAAAAAAAATCACTAATCAGGAGACCGCGGCTTTTGAATTCTAAAAAGATTTCTTCAAATCAGCGCAAACTAGGCCCCCTAGAATCTATATCCCGGGTGTACTTTCTGTTTACATATATACAGGGTGACGCATTTCTACGGTAGAACTCAATATAATTGTTATTATGCAAGATACGAAAAAAAAATGTACATTACCTATAAGGGGGTCTTGAGCTGCATCTTATAAAATTATGTTGACAATCACAGAATGGCCCATAAGTCGTTGGTGATACCTACATTTTTTTTTTGACCTTTCCTTATTGCATTTTTGCATTTTTCATTGAAATATGATGCGTTTGTAAAAAAAATCGAGGCGCAGTAACTGCGTTTTGGTAGCGAATTTTCATTAACCGCTTCAACATTTTATAACTCAATTGGCTATTAACCTAAGGTTAGTCAGCTGGGAAACGAGTTTTCTCGGAAACGTTTTAAGTTTATTTTCGGAAAATTTTTGTACTTCAAACAAGTTATTTTGATAAAATGTGGTACATGATTCCTACTATATAGGTTATACCGGTGACCAAATTGATGCCTGCTTCCATTAAAGAGACATATTTGCTATTAAAAACATTTTCATGAAAATTCACTAGCATAACGCACTTGCTGCGTCCAGACTTTTTCTCTATATGGTGTATCACAAGTGCAATTGTCTGTGTACATTGTTGTTAGAAGTGGGATTCCCTTGATATTTTGCAGTAAAGAATTATGCTAAGTGTATTTTAAATTAATTTTATCACATCGTCTACCATATAGGTATCCTGTTTTTTTCTTCGTGCACATAGGTTTTGCTGCGTCCAGACTATTTTAATCTTACGATTGTTAATATAATTGTATGAAAACTTATTTTAGGATAATCTTGAATATGGTTAATGTGTTTAACAGACAATGAGCTAAATGTTTAATCAGATACATTTTTCGACTTATTTATGATGAAATAATTATCACTAAAAATTGCAACTTTCTCCTTCCAAACCCTATAATGTATAAAATTAAATGTTTTATGTAATAGACATTTGGGCTTATATAACCAGTTTGACAATCTGCACGTACAAGCGTAAGTAATATGAATTGTCTAGATACGAACACAAATAATTATTCAACTTTTAAGCCCCTTATAAACACTTTTCTGTTTTAATATCTCGACTGAGAAAGCTATTTTTGAAATAATACATTTTACAATAATAGCCTTATTGAACTTAGTTTCTCTAACAAATGTTATTTATTTTCTAACATTATATTATCATATATATATATATATATATATATATATATATATATATATATATATATATATATATATATATATATATATAACCTTACGTATCGTCTTTTTTGTCTACTTCAAAATGTCTACACTAGATGGCGCAGCGCAATAAGAAGTAAATAAAGCACATATAAATAGTTTTTGATACACTTATAGCACAAAACAAAACGCTCTACTTCTTTTAGATGCTTGAATTAAGAATGGTCAGACCTGTTTATTTTATCGTAGATAAATAACGCTTCCAATATTTGTTGCTATATTCGATGAAAACTTTTTTACATGTCACTGTTTCAAAATAGGCCTGGTACTATATTATGACCAAGACAGTAATGCTCCATAACCATAGGTGGTTGTTGACACAGTCGTGGCGCTGCCAACTAACCATTTATGGTTCCTGAAATAATTAATACTTAATTTTCTTTTACTGCGTATTCTACAAGTAGATTGTAGATCACTTTAGTGGGGTGCGTTTGGATATGTAGCAATATTTGTTTTTTACGGCACCAAAGGCAGGGTTGCCAGATTGGGCGATTTATCGCAAATTAGACTATCTTTTGTTGCGAGTTTTTTTTTCCAAAGAAAGCGCCGATCGCAAATTGGGCTATTTTTGTTATCTAAAAATCGCCAATTTGGCATTCTTGAAGAAACGAACTCTGTTATGAAACTATTCACTTTCACCAAAGCTTGATTTATTCAGAAGTAACATAGACGAACATTATTTTATCTATGAGAAGCAATGACATTTCGTCATCCGTGAGAAACCAAGAGTACCCAGCATGTTTGGATAGATAATAATGAAAAGATGATAAGTGACAGGGACAATATGTTGTTTATGTTTTATATTATATTACAATATATTTTATGTTTCGTGATATAGAGAAAATATTTTATTTTTGCATTCTTATAACACTGCTGTTGAGTATATGTTTTGATATTTTTGGTAAGTGGTTCACCCTTTATAAAATAAACCTTGGCGGACTAACGTAAGCAAGCCTATCTTGGCCCATACTTGCGCGTAAATAAGTTTTCACCCTTTTCAAGGTGGAAAAAGATCTTTCTCCTGAACAATTCGTAGCGGGAATACTCAAAAAAATACGTAGAGCAATATCTACATTCGGATAAACATCTCGAAGATTCCGAGAATGCAATACATTGCATATTTCTTGTGCAGAACGTACATCTTCCGTATTTGCTAGGCCGGACCAACGTAAGCAAGCCACCACTAGCCCTGCCCATGTCTCTGTGTTTGAGCCCACCACCACAAACTAAACTTCCCTGCTCACTATGCACTTGACTATTCCGTTTTTTGGCGCTTCATCGGCAACTTGACCAGAGTCCTCATTCCAATAGAACCATTTACCACCTATCTTAATTTTTTGTATCCTACGCTTACAATGCAACCTACTTTCTTGTTATCAATTAATGCAGGAGTTCCTCAAGGTTCAGCTCTAGCCCCTACTCTGTTTCTTCTCCACATCAATGACCTCCTCTCTAGCACATCCAACCCAGTTCACAGTTACGCGGACGACAGCACCCTCCACTCAAATAGACAATATTCTAAGCCTGTCTCTTTAGCACAATTAGATGAGGATCGCAGACTCACGGAGGGTTCTGTCTCAGTGGATCTCCAAAAAATATTACACTGGGGAAGTAGAAATCTTGTACAATTCAACCCCACCAAATCTCAGTCTTGCTTTCTTTCTCATAAGAGATACACCAACCCTAGACCCATCACAATGAACAACCATGTTATTCAAAGTAATGAGTGCTTTTCTCTTGTTGGCATTTTTGTGGATCGAAATCTTAATTGGCACCAACATGTCACATCAATTGCAGAAGCGGCTGCTAAGAAATTAGGTTTCCTCTTCCGGGCTCGCAAATACTTTTCACCAGCTAATCTCTATACCTTATATACTTCACAAATAAGGCCAAACCTTGAATACTGCTCCCACATCTGGGACGCAGCTGCTGCTTCTACACTCGCTATCCTGGACTCCATTCAAAAGAGAGCTATACGTCTCATCGGTGACCCTACCCTCACCCAGAGGCTGCCAACCCTTGCCCACCGACGTGCCGTTGGTGACCTCTCTCTCTCTTTTATAGATATCTGCACGGGCACTGCTCAGAGGAGCTTTCCTCCATAGTTCCCCACCTGCTGTTCCCAACAGATCTACCAGGGGAACAGAGCGAATGCACCCTTTTACTGTCCAGGTCACCAGACATAGAACATCTTGTTATGCCCGCTCTTTTGTCCCGAGGACTTCCAAGTTGTGGAATTCCTTGCCGGCACATGTTTTTCCTTCTCCTCCGAACCTCCAAACCTTCAAGTCCAGAATTAACAAGTTGCCTCTTTCCTCCTTGTCAACACCCACGGTACGATAGTATTTAGGCTGTAAGCCCTCGTGGTGTGTTGTTAAAATTAAAATTATCGCTGGTTATTTTACTAAGCTCGAACTGAATATGGGATTCTTTCTGCAAGAGGTTGTCTTCTATGTATATCGGTCCTCCCTTAAGTTGTCTTTGTGGTCTCATCACTGCCTGTTAAGCTTCCCAGTTTCTCATCTTAACAACCAACATGTTTTTCTTACCCCTAATATTATACACTGAATCAACTTCGGGGTTAAAGTACTTCAAAATACTTTGTTGTGTTGCGAATTTTTGTTTAACCTGATTATTCTAGAGTAACTATTTGTCAAAAAATAATTGGAACACTTGATTTGTTCCTAGCAACATCGGTCAAAAAAGTCAAAAACAATGTACCATATTTCATCAAAATACCTTTGTTTGAAAATGTAAAATATTTTTGGAAAATAAACTCAAAATGTTCCCGAAAAAACTGGTTCCAGCCAACAAACGTTAACCTAATAGCAAATTGAGCTATTGAAATTTGAAACATATAAGACAAATTCGCTACCATAACGCACTTGCTGCGTCCTGAGTTTCTTTTCTTACAAACATGCATTATATTGCGATGGAAAATGCAGAAATGTAATAATATAAAGTGTGTTCGATTTAAAAAAAAGTTGTTAATAACAAATGTGTCTCTCTTTAATGAAAGCAACCATCAAATTTGGTTACCAATATAGTAGAAACAATGTACCATATTTCATCAAAATAAATGTATTGTTTGAAAAAGTGCAAAATCTTTCCGAAAATGAACTTAAAACGTTTTCAAAAAAACTGGTCCAATTTTTCTGGCTAAGTAACCTCTTCAAGTTATTTACCCACCTACCAAAATATAATTATTCACATAAACATTTTCGACGAAACTTTAAAAAATTAAATGAAAATCCGCAAATAATGTTTTGAAGAAAATCTGAAAACTTTGTTTTTATAATAGCTTATTCAACATTTATCATTCATTACCAAAATTTCTCAAAAAAATCTTACAAGAAATCATTTCTACGGAAGTACAAAAAAAATTCTGCAAAAACTGGCTAAATATTTTTTACACAAAATTTTGCTAAAAGAACACATAAAATTGAAATTGCATACCTACCTAATCTCTTATTAAAATTGAACATAAAATAATTTGTTTGCACGAAAAGCAATTAAAACATTATTTCGACGATTATCCTTTAAAAAATGTTCTACTCGCAACAGATGTTTCTTCAAAGAAAATACCTTACGTTTATTTATAAGAAAATTATCTATTAAAACAACATTTTGTACAAGAAAATTCGCTAATAAAAATAAATTAAATAAATTGAAAAAAAAACTGGTCCGCTTTTCCTGGCCAACGAACCATTTCAAGTTATTTACCCACCTACCAAAATATAATTTTTCTCAAAAACTTTTTCGACGAGACAACAAAAATCTCATGAAAATTTGCAAGCAATTGTTTTAAGAAAATCCGTAAACTTTTTTTTATTAACTTATTAAACATTTATCATCAATTACCAAAATTTCACAAAAATAGCTTACAAAAAACGATTTCTACGGAAGCACAACAAATTTTCTGCGAAAACTAGCTAAATACTTTTTATAAAAAATTTTGCTAAAAGCATACATAATCTTCAAATTATATACCCAATTCGTAATTAAAATTGAAAATAAAATAATTTGTTTGTACGAAAATCCATTAAAACCTTATTTTCGACGAATTTCGTTTAAAAAATGTTCCATCATTTAAATAATTTTTCCACAAAAATTCTTAACAAATGCTTCTTCAAATTCATTAAATTCACTTCTAAGAAAATTTGCTAATAGAAATAAATTAAATAAATTAAAAAATACTCAAAATCTGATCTAAATACAGAACTAGATACATATTCTGTGGCTTCACAGAGAAAATTCTTTTGCCTCTCGATCCTGTAAAAATTGAATCCGGTTGTAGAGAAGAATTCAACCTCTTCTGATGTCACAAATCTCTACGTCTATGTTAACTGTCGAACGGTTTTACCAACTAAGGACAACATTAAACTTAAATTAAAAGTCTTCAAAGTGCTTATCTTTCGACAAAAAATCGCTAAAAATATTGAAAATACATGAGATAACTTTAAAATTGCATCTAAGACGAAAAAAGTTTAAAAAAACCTAAAAGAGAAATGCAGTCTACGACGAGATTTGAACCATCGTTCCTTTGCTTACCAGCAATGCCTTCCATCATTAGACCACCCTAACACTTGAAAAATGTTGTACAATAAAAGGTAGATAACGCGCAGTGGTCTCCAGTTATTTATTTCTAATACCTGAGGTGTTTAAAGGCATATTTTGCAACTATTTTATCAAGTAAGAAGAGCAGCATAATCTAGAACCTTTTAATATAGGTACATTTTATGCAATATTTACGATCAGTAAAACACAATAGTTATACTAATTTTCGCGTTTGTCTCCAGTTTGACATTTACAGGAGAAAAATTATAAAATTTTCAAAGTAATTTTTCTGGTACTTCTTGAACTTTTTGCGGCATGAAAAGATGAACGTTCTCTGTAATATTTAATAGATTTTGTTTTAACACATCCAATATTTTGATATTGCGTCTTCTATGGCTTTTAGTGCCACTAAAATTTTGCTTCATTAAGTGCCGATAACTGTTTTTTCTTTCACCTTAGAGACCTAAATTTCGGTACACAGCTTGGTTTTTACAATGTAAACCAGCTGTCATTTCCGGAGATATGACTTTTTTTCAAAAGACAACTCAAAATTTTCCCGGAAAACCCAGCTCGATTTTTCTGGCTAACGAACGTATCCACGCCACTAATAAAGGGAAGGTACCTGCCAAATTTTGTAAAAATCGGTTTATTATTTTTTTAGTTATCGGTGTGATATGAATTTTAGGGGGCCTAGTTCGCGCTCATTTGGAAAAAAAAATGAAAAGTCGGGATCTCCTCATTAGTGAATTTTTTTAAAGAAAATTCACTAAAATGGCGTTTAGTTTGTTTATCTATACCAAGCGATTTGTAAACATGATGAGTATTTTTGGAAATTTTGTTCTAATTGCTTAATGTTTTAGTGTAAAATAAATTGTCAAATGTAAATTGTCAAGGAAGCCAACTACATTAAACTACTGCAATATGACGACTAGAAGTTCCCCTTCGATTTCGTTCGTCTACCTAAGAATCAATAAAAATACAGGTTGAAGCAAAAATTAGTTTAGAATATTTCATCCTCTGATGAAGCCAACGTTAGCGAAACGATCGTTAGGTCTTAAAAAAAAAGATGTGGTGATTTGGGTTTTATCAAAGTGTACTTATTATGCATTTTGGTGTTTATCCTTTTCAATTTTTTTAAGAATGTACCTTTTTTATTGGTTTATTCAATCACCATATACAGTATGGTATTACTTAACCTACTTAATTAATTCAGAATATCCCTTTAAATTGCTAAAATAAAGTTATGGTCGCTAGCGTATCCAACAATAGCGCCAGGGTAGTTCATCGGCCAGGAACTTGCCCAAGCCAACCCCTTTTCTCCTCCCCCTTATTTTAAAATAGCTAGGAACTGTTTTGGGCGTGTGCCAACTAGGAATGGGAAACAAATACAATATTTACCGCGGCAAAACTAATAGGTAGCTCTTCTAGAAATCCTTTTAAATGCGTGCCGGTGCCGACTAGTTTAATGTATTATTAATTTATATAAATAATAATACTTCAAATTAAATAGTTTTTATTGTGTCTCTTGAGGCTGTTTCTTTGTCTATTGCACGGATATCTTGGGGAGTGGGGTGCATTACACCAATGGGTATGGTATAAGTTATTCTTATGCTGTGGTATTAGACCACAATCACACATCAACTCAAGAAGGCCAAATAGGTATTGCGCATTCCGCAACGTCGAATGCCACCCGCATCTTTTATTATCGTTATTGTTACAATCTTTATAGTTATTGAAAGTTGCATAGTTCAATTCGTGAAACAATTCTCATATTGTTTCTGTTTTAGTGAATTTTCGTAGAAAAAATTCACTAATGGGGAGATCTCGACTTTTGAATTTTGAAAAATTTTTTGCAAATGAGCGCGAACTAGGACCCCTAGAACCCATATCCGGGGTCAGTTTCAATTTTTATATGTTTATATATATATATATATATTTATATATATATATATATATATATATATATATATATATATATATATATATATATATATATATATATATATATATATATATATATATATATATATATATATTTATATATATATGTATCACACCGATAACTCAAAAAATAATGGGCCGATTTTGATAAAATTTGGCATGTACCTTTCTTTTGTAAATGGCTTGGATAAGTTCGTTAGTCAAAAAAATCGGACGAGGTTTTCCGGGAAAATTTTGAGTTTTCATTCGAAAAAAATTCCTATCTCAAAAAGTAATAAGCCGATTTTAATAAAATTTGGCATGTACCTTCCTTTTGTAAATGGCTTTGACAAGTTTGTTAGTCAGGAAAATCTGACGAGGTTTTCCGGGAAAATTTTGAGTTTTCATTCGAAAAAAATTCCTATCTCAAAAAGTAATAAGCCGATTTTAATAAAATTTGGCATGTACCTTCCTTTTGTAAATGGCTTTGACAAGTTTGTTAGTCAGGAAAATCGGACGAGGTTTTCCGGGAAAATTTTGAGTTTTCATTCGAAAAAAAATTTTATCTCAAAGAATAATAAGCCGATTTTAATAAAATTTGGCATGTACCTCCCTTTTGTAAATGGCTTTAATAAGTTCGTTAATCAGAAAAATCGGACGAGGTTTTCTGAAAAAATTTTGAGGTTTCATTAGAAAAAAATTTTATCTTAAAAAATAAAAAATCTATGATAACCAAATTTGGTAGGTAGGTTTACGATATAAAAAGTAAACTATACACCAAAATTTAGATTTCTATGTTACAAGAAAAAAAAGTTATAATAAAATATTTTGCGCCAGATCATTTCTATGAAAATTCACTACCATAACGCACTTGCTGCGTCCCGAGATTTTATTTTCTTTGCGTTGTGCTTTGAATCCGTAACAAATTTAAAACACATTGCCTTCTGGGTGAAATGTGACATAAAAGGCCTATTAAAGAAATAAATAACGGACACTTTGATGCTATACCGCCCTCTTCTTAAATCTTAGACGGTTGTCGCTCTAAGCTAGACCATAATATTCATAATCCTGAGCAGGTTCGCATATATACGCCGACCCTATTTATTAATGTTCCATCATAAGACCCTAAGTATCCAGTTTCAACCACTACAAATAAAAAAGTATGATTAATTTTGGACTACAATGCATGCCTTCCTTTCGCTATTTATTATGTTCATTGTTATAACAATGCAGGTAATAAAAATAATATCGTATAACCCTGTCATCTGCGTTGTGCGTGCCTCCCTTCTTTTATAAATGAAATCATTATGACCAGGCTGGTTATTAGAGCAAAAAAAAAAGATTTTAGATGGTTTTTTTAAGTTTTTTTATTTCATTCGTCATAGTCTACAGGCGATGTCGCCGTGTCTCATAACCATGAATGTATGTGCTTCAATGCTTCAACAGTGGCTTTATTTTATTATTATTATTATTATTATATATATATATATATATATATATATATATATATATATATATATATATATATATATATATATATATATATATATATATATATATTGTTACGTTCTACGGGTTTCTGGATTCGTTCACTAACAAAACGCAGCTTTTCAAACTACTAGTAATTATAAGCAACTATTTTCCAACACCAGTATCAACTAAAATATTTCTCTCTCTTATTAAATGTCCATAGAACTATATCCCACTATTCGCCTTCTATGATCGCTTCTTAAACACCAACCTTACTGCTGACTCGCTTAATACTCTATAATCACTTATTCTACACCACATCGACTTAATACTGACTCACTCTATGTACCGTTCGTCTATTTATACTCTCCATAGAGATTCTAGACCTTCTACACTTTTCTACACCTGTCACTTGTGGTCCCTTCTAGAAATATCATTCCAGAGTGTTCGCTGTTACCAACATACTACAACTGACGACAGAAGTAACAAAGTCCATAAACTTAATTCTCATAGACAAATGTGACTATATATATATATATATATATATATATATATATATATATATATATATATATATATATATATATATATATATATATATATATATATATATATATATATATATATATATATGTGTATTATGTTCGTATTATCCGTGTTTTTCAATTATCCTTGTTGCCGTTCCCTCTAGTAGTCCGGAAAATCAAGAGTATACTGTATTCAATGCTATATAAAATACGAGAAAAATTATATACGTGAATTATAGGGTGTCTGAGCTGTATCTTATAAAATTATTTTTATAATCACAGGGTGGCGCATTAGTCGTTTTTGACACATAAACATTGTGATATGGCGTTTAAGTGAATTTTCGTAGAAAAAATTAACTAAAGAGGAGATTCCGACATTTGAATTTTAAAAAAATTCTTCAAATGAGCGTGAACTAGGACTTCTGGAACCTATGGGGATCTTCGACTAATACTGCCATCGACATTTCTCCTCAGAAATTGCATCGTTAATCTCTCCACTCGCGACTTTTAATCGGCAAACCTGTTTTAGCCAAAACGCGTTCAATTTTGGTGTTAAATTATCCTCGAACAGTTCGCCACGAATCCTCGCTATTTCCTAGTCCTAGAGCATCAAAATTTTGAAATATCCTTCCGGCGGACTCGAACATATATCCGAAGACATATTGGAATCTTCAGTCATTCAAAAAGCAAGTAGTTAACAAAGTTCATGATTTTTTCGAAATATAAGTATAGGGTTTATGAATTATTTATTTTAAAAAAAAAATTTAAAAATTATATATATATATATATATATATATATATATATATATATATATATATATATATATATAATATTATACGAAGCCTGTTTTTAAAATATGTTCCGTTTTGAAATTTAAAAAAAACGAGTAAACTCTTCTTAACAATTTTATTTTGACATAAATGCCTGTACCTTAATTTACCTTTGCACATAATTTTCACCAATATTGAAGCATTTAGCGTATCGTACAATCAGCTTTTGAAACTCATCCTCATAGAAATCTGGCGCCTGATTTGACAACCACTGCAACACAGCTGTTTGACCTCATCGTCGTCGTCGTGACACTGACCACCCAGGTGCTTCTTCAAATGCAGCAATAAGTGGTAATCACTGGACGCAAGGTCGGGACTGTATGGAGGGAGATCGACTGGACTCCAGTGAGAAGATGGGATGAGATCTTGAGTTCAAGAATCTGCATATGGACGGGCATTCTCACCAAGCAAAGCGATTCTCTGACTCAACATGCCTCGCCTTTTGTTTTGGATTGCAGGGCGCAGGTTTTTTAAGGTCTTGCTATACGTCGTAGAATTTATTATGTCACCACGGGGCAAGAAATCCACAAGCAACATCCCCTTTCTGCCCAAAAACACAGTACACGTGGTTTTTTGCTTGAACTTCATTTTCTTGGGTTATGTTGAATGCCGCCATTCCATGGATTGCTGCTTCGATTCCGATGTAACGTAAGCTACCCATATGCACAATATGCCAAGGGCTGCAGTGCTATCAGGGCGGCAAAGCCGCGGACGAGCCCTGAGGGAGAAAAAAAGCCACCCATGTTTCGTCGCTTGGGACAATTTGGCTTAAAAAATCATCACTGTGCCGCTTAAGGAATGCACTGGGTACACGTTTGGTTTTGTGCACCGCAGTCAACATTTTCCGTAGCCAGCTTAAGCAAAACTTTGGATAATTTAAACGTTTGGTCACTTCATAGAGAACACTTCTGAAAACTTGTGGAAACTCATCAGATAACGACGAAATCGTAAAGCGTCTGTACTCTTTCACTTTTTCGTCAACTTTCTGAACCAAATCTTTAGTAATCACAGAAGGTCGCCCACTTTGTTCATCATCGTGAAACGTCGTGCGGCTATCTTTAAAATATCTAACCCATTTCCGTACGATTCCACCACTCATAATGTTTTCCCCGTATACTTCATTGATCTGACGATGAATGTCGACCGGTTTAATGACTTTAACGCTAAGAAAACAAACCACAGAGCATATTTGACAATCGGCGGGATTCTCGATCGGCGGATACATTTTAAATAGTGACAACCAAACGTAAACGCGGTCGAATCTTTCAGTAATAGCGTTTGTGGCTTGTCAACAGATGTAGGTACACAGCGCGTAAGCATGATAAACCACAGCAGCGCTCATGGTGGCGAAATTTCAAAACGGTACTTACTTTAAGAACACGCCTCGTATATATAAACATATAAAACGGAAACGCTCATATGAAGAAATCTTTTCAAAATTCAAAAGTCGCGATCTCCTCTATAGCAATTTTTTTCTATTTCTGCGGTAAAGCTCAATATACTCTCGATTATTTGTGTTCAGATTATCCGGTTTGCAGATTATCCGGTTTGCGGATTATCCGTGCTGGTAAATCAGGAATAGATCGAAATTTCAATGTTTTCCGTTTCTTCTCGCACAAATATAATAAATATCCTTAATAAAAACCAACGGCCATCTAAATACGGGTCTGCCTATTATAATTACTACGTTGCAAAAATCATGAGGAAAATAAAACTGTAAAATCACTTAGAACCTGTAGGTAGTGTAGTAGGATATGTATAAGCAGAATAAACTGTCACATATTGCTTATTTTGTTGTGATGAATTTCTATTTATCTCTGAACGCCACTGTTACTACAATCAGAACGCCGAGAAATATTTATATCTCGGAATGTTTATGTTAAAGTCACGAATTTTGACTGCCGCTATCTTTTTACACTTGATCTCATTCGTGATTGCATGGTCGGCAGGGCAGAAAGAAACAAAATAAACTTTTCTTGACAAAGACACAGCTGTTAAACATTCTGGATGCACTTTCTTTTCAATATGTGAAAGCTACCGAAATTACTTAATTTGTCAGTTGATTTTCGTTTTTTTTTTCTCTCACTCAGGACTCGTCCGCGGCCTCGCCACCCGGATAGCATTTCGGTTGCAAAGCGAGTTTGTGTGTTCACGGTGTATTTTTAACCATGCAACAAAAACTTGAAATCATCATTATTGATCTACTGAATTTTTTCATTGAGCCTCTATTATTTTGGTGTGTGCGTCTGTGTGTTCATATAGGTATAATTAATATATATATATATATATATATATATATATATATATATATATATATATATATATATATATATATATATATATATATATTGTATTATGTTCGTATTATCCGTGTTTTTCAATTATCCTTGTTGCCGTTCCCCCTATTAGCCCGGAAAATCAAGAGTATACTGTATTCAATACTATACAAAATACGAGAAAAATTATATACGTGAATTTTAGGGTGTCTGAGCTGCATCTTATAAAATTATTTTTATAATCACAGGGTGGCGCATTAGTAGTTGTTGACACATAAACATTGTGATATGGCGTTTAAGTGAATTTTCGTAGAAAAAATTAACTAAAGAGGAGATTCCGACATTTGAATTTTAAAAAATTTCTTCAAATGAGCGTGAACTAGGACTTCTGGAACCTATGGGGATCTTCGACTAATACTGCCATCGACATTTCTCCTCAGAAATTGCATCGTTAATCTCTCCACTCGCGACTTTTAATCGGCAAACCTGTTTTAGCCAAAACGCGTTCAATTTTGGTGTTAAATTACCATCGAACAGTTCGCCACGAATCCTCGCTATTTCCTAGTCCTAAAGCATCAAAATTTTGAAATATCCTCCCGGCGGATTCGAACATATATCCGAAGACATATTGGAATCTTCAGTCATTCAAAAAGCAAGTAGTTAACAAAGTTTATGATTTTTTCGAAATATAAGTATAGGGTTTATGAATTATTTATTTAAAAAAGTGTCAGGCAGACAATATTATTTAATAAGATAAATACGTGTTGTGTTTCATGGTTACATTAAAATATAAATTCAAAGGAATGCTTGTTGTATGTGATTTTTTGATGTCAGGACGCGGAAAACATTTTGGACACATTCTAAAAGACGCCATTCTGACAGAAATTGATGTTATTCCGGTTCTGTACACAAAAAGCCCTCACTTATGAATGACCAGGGTTAATCAAACGTAACATAACACGCTCAAAATGAATGATTCTTTGAAGAGCTTCAGGGGGACTTTACAAGGTGATTATCAATTTGTTCACCGAATCGTGCATTATTTAGGGTTTCTGTTAACGCACTAATTGTCTTGTTTATGTTCTTGTGACAGTACAAGATCAAACATATGTTTTAGTAGTGAAAAGAGGGTGCATTTTTTACCGATAGTGGAACTAAACCGATTTGGTCTATTCCGTAACTAATAAGGTTGCTACGTCTATTAACCAACAAATAAGCACTCTATTGGATCACTGATATGGAACTAATACGATCACATGTATTTTTGTTTTAAAACTAATATGTTTGAAAAGTTTTAGTCGAGTTCAATCTGTTTTATCTCGTGCGAATAACCAGATGAAAACGTCGTTTTATTCAGTGAGGGTTCTGATCTGGAAAAATTAACAATTCACAAAAATAAGTAAAAAACACTACGTAAAGCGAATAATGTTGCAAAATGTTTTTATGATATTTTACACTGTACATTTAAAATGTTAAATTTTACGATGTTAAAGTTGTAACCTATGCTAAATACTATTTCGAAACCCCAATTTATCGCAACATAATTTTAAACTTGACAATCATTTCGCCAGCAAAAGTATCTGCATCAGAGGATGAATTTAGCTAACTCAAGCAACAAATTAAAGTATGTTAACCAGTAACTGAGTCCAAATAACATAACCAAGTTGTAATATAAGAGACCAAAATGTTGGCTTGATTGTCATAATCACGCAAATTTTAGAATGCAGCTAACAATTAGTTTTTTTTAACTAATTAAAGTCAGTAATTCCTTTTAAATTAAATAAATTTGTATGTATACTTTTTCAATTTTAAAACTGGTTTGGCGCCCATTAACTATTGAGCTATCAATAAATTGAAACAAAGAAGACTGACCACCAATGAATTAGGATAAAGAAGACTCTGTTCATAGATGTAAACAGAGTGGATATTTCTCGTACACATATACCTACATTGTAACCAAAAACGGGAAATAAATTTCCTAATAATATACAATAAAAAATAACTTAATGATTTAATGTCACATAATATAAGTTTTGGTACAGTTTGTGCTTCAATTATTTGATTAAATAGTTTTTTATCTATGGCTCATTGTCTTTCGCTATTAGTCTATTGGTTGCCAACAACGCCTTCTAGATGGTAAAAAAACTAATTACAAGAGCTGAAGTTATATCATTGCACATTTTTTTATTGGGCATTGGTCAGTGGTCCTTTAATCATTTAGTAAGTGAATCTGTGCTAAGAGGAAGATGGCGATTCGTGATCATTTTGAACCAAAATGGAACTTTTTGTTTGCGATGGTCTTTCATTTTATGCTTTGGATGCTCCTCATCATGGAACTGAGACTTTTCACTGGCGATCGTAAATATGATTTATATTTTTTGTACTCTTTATGCCATCTTTTCTGTATATTTTAGGTTTAGGTATGTTACGACCACGTGTTTCATTTCCATTTCACAAATCTTCGGTTTCTTTTGGTATACTGTTGGAATTAATCGAAATAATTTTCAAAGTGTGCGTGATTTCAAACAATAGAATTTAGAAACAAATTGGTTAGGAATCATTGATTGACTTTGATCACCTACTTTTTCGAAAGCAACCGGTTTTTTTTTTATAGAAATAGGATTCTTTTATTTGTTAAACCTTTTAAGTATTATCCAATTCTTATATCTAGTTTTGTTGAAACAGAACCAGCGAGGAACTCAGATTTTTAACATTAACCTATATTTTGTAGTAGCTAGTAGCTTGCTTTAAAAGGCTAAACTTAACTTTATGGTTAAACAACTTTTCTACATTTTAGTTTATGACAGGAAAGGTGCCTCGCAAAGAAATTGTTGCGATTTCTAGAGATTATTAAATCGAGACTAAAATCCTATACCTTTTATTATATATGGTATATTATTATTTAATGTATGAAAAGTTGAACCAAAGAAAAAGACTTCTGACGTGAACGAGTTGACATTTAACGTTGGGTAAGAAGAGTGAAAAGCCAAGATTAATATAATTGATAATAAATAAGTATAATTTGTAAAAATGTTAAATATGACAAGATAATTACATAGTATATATTTTACTGTATCAGTAGAAGTAAGTCAGAATACGGTTTAAAAATATTAACATTAACATTATAAAATTATATCTAGGTATAAGATCTTCCACAAATTGTTTTAATTGCCCCCCAAGCCACAAGGGGTTTATTTTGTAATTTGTTCTAAAACTATAGGGTGGTATTTCTGATTCTGATTATTATTTAAGTGTAACATATTCCACAAATAATCATATTATAACATTGCCTATGTCAAGTAAAATGTATTGACTTGATAAAACTGATTGTAAAGTTAGTTAAGTCATTGTTATCTTCACTAACTCCTCATATTGACCCGTTATGTTTTTTCACAGCCACAACAACTACGACGACAAACCGCCCAAGCCCACCATGGCTAATTACATCCCAACCACCTATGTGGAATACTGTGAAACCGTCAGCAAGACCACCACCACCCCCACCGAGAATGCCATCTTCATCAAAACCGACTGTGTCATCAAGTACGACCCCATTGTCTACTTCCCAAAAGATTGTGCCTCCTCCAATACCTCCAAATGATGAGAGCACTGAAGATGGTGGAAATAAAGAAGTTAACCAAATTCCAGATGAGATTACCACCTTGCCGTATACAACCACTAATCCCAAAAAATTAACACGTAAGTTGAAAATTTACTTTATCAAGTATTCATGAAATAAAGGAATTCTTTTATGACTTAAAGGCATCTTGTAAGATTTTTTCTTTTACGTCCTAATAAATTTGAATATTTGCAAATGAACTGTTATAAGATTTGGCTTACTTATTTGATTTAGTTTTTGTTCTGGGTAAAAAGTTGTCTTATGATCTTTATTTTAGAGGTATTTAATCTTTTTAATAATCATTTTGCCACATACATACAACGGCTTTTAAATTTTTCTGATGTTTATTGTCATTAGAATCAAATCCAAGCCAAAAACTAATACCTGAAATTTATAAAATGTACTAAGGTGCACTTAAATATGAACCAATTTAGCCTTTAATAGTGCCAAAAAGTTACATATAAATTTTTATCAGTAGTTACTTTTAAAAAAATAAACAAGTGGTCTTTTAGTTGGTAAACAATATGAGATAATACATTTTCATCTCGGAGTATTCAATGTCATTTTGGTTGCACTTCTATAGAATTTATACTTGGTTATAATGATTTTGTATGTTTAAAAATTTAAGCTAGAAAATCTTGCTTGTAGGTATGTCAAAAATGATGTTATTGTCTTCTTAACAATTTGATTACTTGTAATGAAAACCTTTTCTGACACTGAGTTATTTTTTCTTGTAATTTACAGCTGATGGAACCGAATCTAACACATATTATCCATCACCAAGTATGCTACCATCTTGGACCCGAGAAAATGACATCTTGGAACAATGTAGCCCACTTCAAGTTCGTGGAATCTACTGGAACTGGACAAAAATTAACCACACCAACATCCAACCATGCCCTGGCGGAACCACAGGCTTTGCCAAGTGGAAATGTGTAAATCATACTGAAATCGGTCCCAGATGGTTTCCTCTTACACCAGATCTTAGCGAATGCAGATCTGTTTGGCTCACAAGTCTAGAACAGCGTGTTAAAGCTGGTAAAGATCCACTTATTACGATAACTAATGATTTAGCTCAAGTGACCAGCAGAAAGACATTGTATGGAGGCGACATGATGATTACTACGAAAATAATACAAAGAATGGCACAGAAAATGGCACAAGATATTCAAACATTCCCTGATCAAAGGCAGCGTGAGGTTATTGTAACTGAAATGTTAAATAATGTAGTTAAGACTGGCAGCAACTTGTTAGATACGTCTCAGCATCCTTCCTGGCGGGATCTTAGCTATATGGAGCAAATGAGAGTAGCTACTTCGTTACTTATTGGACTGGAAGAAAACGCTTTCCTTCTAGCTGATACGATTACTAAAGAAAAGACTGTTAATCAAATTGTAAAGAATATAAGTAAGTATAATATGAAGTTTATGGTATCTTCTATGCGTTAGTTGCAATTTTTATTTAATCGTTTACTACCTCTGGTTGCTAGTAAGCCATAAATTGTCTTTTGAGTTATGTGTCAGAGTTAGTCCTTTTATATTTTTTGTATTTTTAAAAAATATTGTTTGATTTATATATGGGGAACCTAATTTATATGTTTTGTAATTTAGGATTATTTACATTGTTTTTTTTTTCTTATTTTAGTTGTATCTGTACGTGTTTTGGAAACCAGGTTGGTCCAAACTGAGAAGTTTCCGTCTGGTAATTCCTGGACAGCAAGTAACGACTCTGTTGAAATCCCTCGGGAAGCACTAGTTGAAAATAGTGATGGAGAATTTGTAAGGTTGGTGTTTGTTGCTTTCGATCGTCTAGAAGAAATATTACAATGGCATCCCGAATCACCAGATTCAAATAAAAATAAGACTATCTCAAAGATATTGAATAGTAAAGTTATATCAGCTAGTCTAGGCAAAGGTCGCCATATTCAATTACATGAACATGTACGTCTGACTTTACAACATCTGAAAACTGAAAACGTCAGCAATCCAACTTGCGTCTTCTGGGATTACACCACGAGCAGCTGGTCAGAAGAAGGATGCGAAGTCGATTCCACCAATCATACACATACTGTTTGTTTGTGCAATCATCTCACTAATTTTGCTATTCTAATGGATGTACATGCTGTCCATTTACCGATTCCACATGAGATAGCTCTGCAGATAATTACTTACATTGGATGTAGCATATCTATATTTTGCCTTGGATTAGCCATTTTAACATTCCAATTATTTAGAGGACTAAAGGTAAGAATGTTACTTTATGCCAAATTATGTTTATATACTATTTCAGGTTATTTACTAAACAATTAATTATAAACTCAATTTTAGCCAGTTTTAGATGTCTGATCTAGCAACAGGAAAAGAAATAAAAACATTTATTTTATCAGCTGTAATTTCTAAATCGTGAACATTATACCTTCAACACATATAAACACCGAATTACTAAAATTTCTTGAAAAACACAGTTATATCCACGACAGGCAGTATGGATTCCGTCAGCGCAGATCAACTGCCGACCTCCTTTCCTTTGTCACCCATTCTTGGAGCAAGTCTTTGGAACTACACAGTGAATCCCGGATTGTCGCTCTAGACATCCAAAGCATTCGACCAGGTCTGGCACGCAGTGCTGCTTAATAAACTACTGGCCTATGTCCTACCATCAAAACTCTGTACCTGGACAGCAAATTTCCTCTCCAACCGGAGCATTTCTGTTGTCGTGGATGGCCATTCCTCTAAACTGTATCCAATTAATGCAGGAGTCCCTCAAGGTTCACCTTTAGCCCCTACTTTGTTTCTTCTCCACATCAATGACCTCTCTAGCACATCCAACCCAGTTCACAGTTACACGGATGAGAGCACCCTCCACTCAAATATGCAATATTCTAAGCCTGTCTCCTTAGCCCAATTAGATGAGGATCACAGACTCATAGAGGGTTCTGTCTCTGTAGACTGGAGAAGTAGAAATATTGTACGATTCAACCCCACATAAGAGATACACCAGCCCTGGACCCATCACAATGAACAACCAAGTTATTCAAAGTAATGAGTCCTTTTCACTTATTGGAATTTCTGTGGATCGAACTCTCAATTGGCACCAACATGTCATATCAATTGCAGAAACGGCTGCTAAGAAATTAGGTTTTCTCTTCTGGGCTCGCAAATAATTTTCACCAGCTAATCTCTATACCTTATATACTTCACAAATAAGGCCAAACCTCGAATACTGCTCCCACATCTGCGGTGCCTCTGCCGCTTCTACACTCTCTATCCTGGACTCCATTCAGAAGAGAGCTATATGTGTCATCGGTGACCCTACCCTCACCCAAAGGCTGCCATCCCTTGCCCACTGACGTGCCGTTGGTGACCTCTCTCTCTTTTATAGATATATGCACGGGCACTGCTCGGAGCTTTCTTTCATAGTTTCTCCACCTGCTGTCCCCAACAGATCTACCAGGGGAACAGAGCGAATGCACCCTTTTACTGTCCAGGTCACTAGACACAGAACATCTTGTTATGCCCGCTCTTTCGTCCCGAGGACTTCCACGTTGTGGAGTTCCTTGCTGGCACATGTTTTTCCTTCTCTTCCGAACCTCCAAACCTTCAAGTCCAGAAGTAACAAGTTGCCTCTTTCCTCCTTGTCGACACCCACGGTACGATAGTATTTAGGCTGTGAGCCCTTGTGGTGTGTTGTTGAAATTTAAAAAAATAAAAGTGAAAATTTTGTGAAATTTTTTAGTTTAAGGTCAATTATATTCAATTTCAGCTAATAAACCAAATTTAAAAGCCCAAAGATTGTTAGATTATTATTAAGAAACAAAAGCGTTTATAATATTGTCATTAACATCAAAATTTGCAAAATTCTATATCGTTTAAGATTTAAAGTCAAAATTTTACATATTTTTCGTTTAAATTTATCAAGATTTCATCAAGATATGCCCGAACGGCACGGTTATTATGTGCAGAAGCTCCATCGTGTTGGAATGCTATCAGCTTACACTCATGATGCCAACAAACAATTCTTGTAACATTCTTCAAGAATCAACACCATATCAACCATTTCTTCTTGAGGTTGGATGATTTCCGCAACGTTTATCAGAAACCAATTATTCTGCCGTCAGTTTATTCTTATTTGTAATATTTATTGCTACAATGACACTTTTTTTTTATCATGGCAGACTTGGTTTCGGGAAATGACGTTTTCCGACAAATTGGCATTACAATTTGTTTTTTTCTTTGAAATTTTGTTATGGAATGTGTAGTTTTTTGGTACCAATGGAAAATTTGGAGTTTCGGTTATCCAACGCTGTAGTTTTTTAGGGGGCTGCCATTTGAAATTAAAAAAAAAAAGTTAATTTGCGACACCCTTTTTTTTTGCATAGACTGACTGAAAAAAAATCCCAAAAATAGTTTCACTATGAGAATAAAAAGTTTCAACAGCGAAACTGCTGAAGTTTAAGATATAACATGTTACATAAAAAACTATGTACTCTTCAAGCACTTTCCAAATCTGCAAGAAAATATGGGGTGTTCCATTAAAAAAACATCTTGATACGCCACAGGAATATGGCACGCCGCCACTGGTGACTAGGATTAGTTTAGGAACATGGCGATGGGAATTATGTACATTTGTTCTCATACAATTTTTTCCATACTTTTATGGTAGGGGAGCTATGCTCCGAGGCGTCCTATACTTACATAACTACTATAGTTAGTTATGTAAGTATATGTGCATACTATGAGCAGTCGTCTTGAAATATGTTATCACTCTGATAAAATAGAGCCCAACAAATCTTGCTCAAATGATAAGAGAAGCTCAGATGAACGAGACTCGAAAGAACAAGTCCCTACTATATGTATAATTTTATCATATGGCTGTTTTATATTTTTATTAACAACTTAATATTAGAAAAATATATAGAGTTAAGACTTAATGGACGAAATTAATTTTCAGAGTGACCGAACCACCATCCACAGCAACCTATGCATTTGTCTTCTAGTTGCAGAGTTGTTATTCTTGGCTGGTATTGAACAGACAGAAAATCGTATAGTTTGTGGTGTAATTGCTGGATTTTTACAATACTTCTTTCTCTGTGCATTTGGATGGATGTTCTTTGAAGGTATTGCATTTAAATATTAAAAATATTAGTAGATTTGTAATTTATTTATTTATTTCTTCTAGGTTTCCAATTATATGTAATGCTCATTGAAGTTTTTGAAGCTGAGAAATCAAGAATAAAATGGTATTACTGTATTGCTTATGGTCTTCCTTTGTTGATTGTAATACCGTCTGCTAGTGTCTATCCTCAAGGTTATGGTACTGATCGCTATTGCTGGCTACAAATTGACAACTACTTCATTTACACTTTCGTGGTACCCGTCCTGATTGTCATTATTGTAAGTAACATATTCATTTATTTATCAATCTATTTTTTCATATATTAATTTAGTTTTTTATAAAGTACGTAGTTAATACCCATAAGATAGACGATAGATCCATCATTTTATATGCAAAAAATAATAATTAATTAGTTCATAACAACTGATATATAGCAGATTTCCAATTTGATTTGACCTAACTGACTATCTTTGATAGTTGAAAAAAACCTTTCTATTTTTCAAATTTCTGTCTCATTTTTTATGAGTAAATCATATTTACAATCAGAATTAAACTCAAAACAACCCCATATTTCCTACAAGCAGCATGGTATGCTGGTTATTTATTTGGAGTTCCTCAAGGATATATTTTGGGACTTCTTATTTAATATCTTGAGCTCAAGTTTTGACTGATTTTTCCTTTGCTGTTGAGCTGTTCTGTTAAGCGAAGTCGCTTGCCTGTTTGAAAGCTCACAGTGGTTGTCTCAATCTTCAGGGGTGATTCTACTCCTCTAGAGATCCCAGCCTCTCTCTGAGTCTGTCTAGACTACTTCCACATGTGTTTGATTTAAGGTGGTATCATATGGAGTGTCGGTCTCAAGCAACATCCAAGCGAGTTCAGTTGCCCCCTTTGAAGCTCACAGTAAAGGTCTCAATCTCCAGGGGTTATTCCACTCCTCTAGAGATCCCAGCCTCTCCCTTAGTTCATCTGGACCTGAAACTAATAAATGATGGTTGCTGTTGTTGCTATTGACTGAGTCTAAAGACTCTGAAAGCCAAAACATAACATTCATTCACTAAAGATTTTTTATTGGTGGTTGTATTGTAGATGGTTGGATTGATGTCTCTGACCCCCATTAATAATTATTTTTCTGTGCTGTTGATAATTTTTGTACTACCTACTCTGAAAACTGGTATTGATGAGACCCTGTGTCTCTGCTTGACGCACATGACCTAACTGTCTAATAGTGGACTGTATACTAATTAAATAAACTTTCATTTACACCTTCATTATTTATTCCACGTACACAGAAAACCTCTTCAGCCACTCAAAAGCCCTGGTTCTCTAAATCCTGTGACAAGGCCAGACTTAAAAAGGTCAAAGCTCACAAAACGCTTCCCAGTCAAGAAAACCTTCAAGCATTTAACGACGCAAGAAACCGCTATGTCCGCATTCTTTCTGAGGCAAAAAACTCGTTTAATAACCACATCAAAAACAAAGCTCCAACGGCAGCAAACCCTTCTGGACTCTTGCTAAATCTATTGGGAATAATTTCTGCAAGAGCACCTTCCCACCTCTTGTTTCAGGGGATGAAATTGTTTCTACTGCACTGGGCAAGGCTGAACTTTTTGCCTCGTGCACCAGCAATTCTACTCGCAACCCATTTCCAAATGTTCAACCACCAACAGTCCCCAATGTCGCGCATAAAATGATGGATATCATTTTCAAAACTAAAAAGGTGTGATAAACACCGAATTATTAAAATTTCTTGAAAAAACACAGTCTAATCCACGACAGGCAGTATGGATTCCGTCAGTGCAGATCTTCTGCTGACCTCCTTTCCTTTGTCACCCATTCTTGGAACAAGTCTATGGAACTAAACGGTGAAGTCCAGATTGTCGCTCTAGACATATCCAAAGCATTCGACCAGGTCTGGTACACAGCGCTGCTTAATAAACTTCCGGCCTATGGCCTACCACCAAAACTTTGTACCTGGACAGCAAATTTCCTCTCCAACCGGAGCATTTCTGTTGTCGTGGATGGCCATTCCTCTAAACTGTATCCAATTAATGCATGAGTCCCTCAAGGTTCGCTTTCGCCCCTACTTTTTTTCTTCTCCACATCAATGACCTCCTCTCCAGCACATCCAACCCAGTTCACAGTTACGCGGACGACAGCACCCTCCACTCAAATATACAATATTCTAAGCCTGTCTCTTTAGCCCAATTAGATGAGGATCGCAGACTCATGGAGGGTTCTTTCTCTGTGGATCTCCAAAAAATATTATCTCATAAGAGATACACCAGCCCTAGACCCATCACAATGAACAATCCAGTTATTCAAAGTAATGAGTCCTTTTCACTTGTTGGCATTTCTGTGGATCGAAATCTCAATTGGCACCAACATGTCACATCAATTGGAGAAGTGGCTGCTAATAAATTAGGTTTCCTCTTTTGACCAGCTAATCTCTATACCTTATATACTTCAAAAGTAAGGCCAAACCTTGAATACTGCTCCCACATCTGGGGTGCCACTGCCACTTCTACACTCGCTATCCTGGACTCCAATCAGAAGAGAGCTATACGTCTCATCGGTGACCCTACCCAAAGGCTGCCATCCCTTGCCCACCGACGTGCCATTGGTGTCCTCTCTCTTTTATAGATATCTGCACGGCACTGCTCAGAGGAGCTTTCTTCCATAGTTCCTCCACCTGCTGCGCTCAACAGATCTACCAGGGGAACAGAGCGAATGCACCCTTTTACTGTCCAGGTCACCAAACAGAACATCTTGTTATGCCCGCTGTTTTGTCCCGAGGACTTCCAAGTTGTGGAATTCCTTGCTGGCACCTGTTTTTCCTTCTCCTCCAAACCTTCAAGTTGAGAATTAACAAGTTGCCTCTTTCTCCCTTGTCGACACCCACAGTACGATAGTATTTAGGCTGTAAGCCCTCGTGGTGTGTTGTTGAAATATTTTTAAAAAACCTTCTCTTGCTGCATAATAAACTTTACAAGTAAGGTGTCTCTTATCTTGTTAAAGTTATGATTAATAAAATGATAAATTATTATTTTAGCACCCAGGTCGGTTTCTTAACTACAACAGAACTACTACCTTTCCTTAACAGTTACTCCTTGGTACAACAACCGTTGGCCTGTAGAGCGTGTGTGTACACTCTCCGTAACAAGTATCTTTTTCACAATTATTTTTGTTCGTTTTGTTTGAAGCATAACCGATTTAACTAGGATATGTTAGTTATACTATTCATTGATTGTTGTTGCCCTTACTTGGTGAAACTTGTCCATACTACATACAGACTTGGAGACTACTTCTCTGGCTTCACTGTTGGTTTTTGTAAGTGATATACTAGTCAAATCTTTTACCACAGTCTTAAGTGGACCGTTGCTTTCTGAAGACGCTGTTTTAATTTTTTTGGTTATATCAAGTTCTATGTTTGGTTTTTGTAATTGTATTCTGATGTAATTTGGTTTTATTTCTCTTTATTCCTCAAATCAGTTACTGATTTATTACTTATAGATTAACACTAAAATGTTTTTAACAGTGATTTATTTATCTTTTACAGCTGAACTTATTCTTTTTAATAATGGCAATAGTAATGATGTGCCGACATGCTAGTGCATCCGTTTCAATGAAGAACAAGGAACATTCAAGACTCGCAAGTAGCAGGTAATTAATCGTTATTTTTTTGGTGTTAATCTTTGAAAAAAAAAGTGAAGTGTACACATAAATGTTGCATAAAATGTGAGCATGTTAGGTATATTTATTTTAAATTAAAATTTTAGCATTAAATCTAACCTTTATTTTTTTTTTTAGTAAACACATTCTGGATAATTAAGTACATAATTATATTATTTAAAACTGTTGAGTGAAGATTAAAACAATTTTGGATTCATTTCTAATCATAATTTTTAAATTTACATTGATTGTCCTTTTATTTCAACTTTTAATTTGAAATTGTTTTATACAATTTAGGTTCTAATTTTATTTAATTAGTGTTAGTTTTAAATTGTAGGTCAAAATTAAATTGGTAGCCACAGTGGTACAGTGGTAAAAACGTCTGCCTGTAAAGCTAAAGGCCCTGGGTTCATTTCCCAATAGAAGTGTCACTTGTACATGCATGAACGTGATTGATATACAGGGTTTTTCTTAATATGCTACAGTAGTTACAGGGTGATTTATACAATTCTAAGATATAAATTTCTTATAAATATGTTGCCAAAAGTGTTTCGTTTTGAAGATATATGTTGCTGAAAATACCAAGGATCTTGTTTTTCTTTTTTTTTGACCTTTTGAAATTTTGTACTTGTTCCACTCTTTAGCGTATTTACAAGTAAATATCATTTACTATTTTAATTTCATACAGGAGATTGTATTTTCAAGGGTCCTGATCCCTTTAGCCCGTGTGATTTTTTATTGTGACAGCTTCTAATTTTTCTGTGTTTCTAGAATTGAGTCCTTGCATTCTTCTAAACCTTTTTAGTGTCTTACTTTTTATATATCTCTAACTGTTTTGAAATTATCTAGCAAAATATCTATTTGTGCAGCGAGTTTCATTTGTAAAAAGCACTTATTTCCAGTCTTTACCATCTGGCTCACGACACCATCTGTTTCTTGATACAATCGATTAGGAATTGTTTTTTCTGTTGTTGAATAACCCGCCTTCCAGTTTCTAGAAATCTCCTAGGGACAGTGAATTGTTATACCAGATGCTACTAAGTCTTGTTGCAGCTCATGACTTGGATTCAACTTGCTTTTTGAAGCAATAAACTTATCCCTTGGTGTGGTCTTCCTTTTTCTTCCACAACTGCCCAATCTCTTCACCTCAGCTGAACCCATGTGTCTTTTACACTTGAAAGTCTTACTTCTTACTCCCTGACTTACTGCACATTCCTTAATAATCTCTCTTTATGGCGTAGATGTGTATTTTGGAATCACAGGGACAATAAGAACCATTCCCACAGCGGCCATGGAGATACTCAAGGACTTCCCACCACTTCACATTATGATTATGGGAGAGACGAGGTTGAATCTCCGTAGAATGAAACGGTCAGGTGAATTGACACAAGTCAGAGCCAGACGTACAAGCTTGGTGTGTGATGTGGGAGAACACATTCAATATGAACTCATCACTCGCCTACTGCACCTGGAGGTAATAATAATAAGAAATCAACAAGAGGCGACTGAAAATCAACTACACTTTCTACCTGGAAGCCTAAGCAAACGGCACACGGACGGATAGAAAACCAAGACAGGTTCTGTGGTGGGTGTACATGGTATAAGACCATGTACGGACATATCCTATTCTCTGCGCCACTGTTTTTCATGTACTAATAGAGCGTGTTCAAGAAAATAACAGGAGGGCCAAATAAGCAGATCTTTATTATGTCAAACAGTCAAGCAGCACTCACGGCTATCGCAGGCTACAAAATGCTGCAAAGAACTCAGAGCGCTGGCAGACCGGAACAGTATAAAGCTGGTGTGGGTGTACATGGTATAAGGCCATGTAAGGACATATCCTATCCTCTGCGCCACTGTTTTTCATATACTAATAGAGCGTGTTCAAGAAAATAACAGGAGGGCCAAATAAGCAGATCTTTATTATGTCAAACAGTCAAGCAGCCCTCAAGGCTATCGCAGGCTACAAGATGCTGCAAAGAACTCAGAGCGCTGGCAGACCGGAACAGTATAAAGCTGGTGTGGATGCCAAGCCACTGAGTGATCGAGGGAAACGAAAAAGCTGATGAATTCACGGGGCAGGACCTGGGGACGACATACATGAGTCTGGAGCCGGCCCTGCCTATACCAAAATGAGAAATCTGAAGGGAAATAAACAAGTGGATTCGCAGTCACCACACTTATCACTGGGCAAACAGATCAGGACTCAAACATAGAAAAGAGCTGCTAATACAAAACCCATGCAGTAAAACGAGCGTAGAACTACTATACTGTAGCAAAGAGCAGCTCAGGATCATTGTAGGCTACCTGACAGGACATATCACAGGCAGGGTACATCTTTAAAAAATCAAGGTGACTCAACTTGGAGATTATGCAGTAAAGAACCTAAAATGGTAATGCATATTTTATACACATGTGAAGCACTGGATATCAAAAGACAATGCTTATTCGGGAGACCAGTAATGGCACGGCATGATTATAGTTCGCCCACCTGGACAGATCTGTACAAACTAGTCCTGCATTAGTTTGTACCCTGGTACTCGATTCCTTACCTGGGCGTAAAAAGCAAATAGAATAAGGGTCTTTTAAGCTACATTGCAACACACACCACCACCATTATAGGATTAAAAAAAAGTAAACCTGTGCTCATTCGACATGGCAATCTTCTCGCGCGTCCTAGGCGTCTATCCCTAATGAAAATTGAGCTACACAAACTCACTTATCACCAGTAAAAACTTTGTGTAACTATGCAGACAACTGATTTCTAACCACTTGCACAAAATTGTAGGTTATGTTTTAATGTTTTGATATGTGACATCTGACAAATGACTTTACAGCCCACAAATGACTTTACAGCTGTCAAATGATAATACAATGTTGCAATATCTAAAAAACGAAAAAACCAAAGTGATTCCATTAATTTGAATTTTGAATTATTTTAATATATGTAAACAGGCTGTGTAATTTTTGGCCAATAAAGGGTGTTTTGATGAAGATTATTGCAATTTTCAAAGTAAAGGTTTGGTTTGGGTTTGATTCAAGTTCAGTTCTGTTTGGGCTTGGTTTGATTTGGGTTTGATTCAAGTTCAGTTCTGTTTGGGATTGGTTTGGTTTGGGTTTGATTCAAGTTCAGTTCTGTTTGGGATTGGTTTGGTTTGGGTTTGATTCAAGTTCAGTTCTGTTTGGGATTGGTTTGGTTTCGGTTTGATTCAAGTTCAGTTCTGTTTGGGCTTGGTTTGGATTTGATTCAAGTTCAGTTATGGTTGGGCTTGGTTTGGTTTGGGTTTGATTCAAGTTTAGTTCTGTTTGGGCTTGGTTGGAAATTCCACAGCTTCACACAGTCCTATTTGGAAATGAAGGTTATTATAAAAATATTTTAGAATTGAATTGGATTTTTGTCTGAAAACCAAATAAACAAAACTTAATTATCCTAATGTGTACATTATTGTATAATTGTTACTATATTCAAGCTAGAATGGTTGTGGTATGTATTTGGAACACCTGGAAAGTAAACGTAAACCCGATATTAAAACAACTAGATTTTGTGGTGTGGTTTTTAATTATTCTAATATGATTTCTTCTTTCTTGCATGGTGAATCTTATCCTATGGTAGTGGAAAGGAAGAAAATGCACTTCAAACCAAATTTCAAGCTCACTTGTAAGAGACATTTCTTTAACATCTATCTTGCATTTTTTTAGTTAGCATTTTAGTTTTATTTAATGTTTAAAATGCATGCAACTAGTCTTGGCATGATGATAGTCATTTTTGTTTAAAATCAAATCAGATGTTAGAAGTCTCCGATAAGCGGCTTTAAAAAATGCTTTTACAATAAAATGTCTAAAAGAAACAAATACTGTAATTCGCTTCAGGATAAAAAGTGGCTTTTAGTTAAATTATTAACTTCGCTTATTAAAACTAGCTTTTAGAATGTAGCAATAATACTTATATATTATATATTAACGGAAATCCAATACATAATCAATTTACATGTATGTAACTAGCTAAATATACAACCCTTAAAAAAAGGGGGGGGGAGCAACCACACAATGCAGTGGGTGTGTTGTTGGCAAACACAAAAGTATAGACTAAACAAGTAAACCTTCTGCAATACAAAAGCACACTGATAAAGAAAATATCATAAACAAATTCTCAAGGTTACGTTCACTTCTGAACCTTCTTGGATGAATTACAGAAAATCTTCAATGTACACATATTGTATTCTTTTGGCAAATGAGACACAAGTTTATGACTGGCATAATTTGTCAAATGGGAGTGAAGACAAGATATAGGTATATTTCTAGTCATTCTAGGGGAACGATCGACTTAACCTCAACCGGAAATTACCAAAACGGCACACACCACAAGAAAGCGTATGTAACGTAGAGTAATAATCTGGAAAAAAAATTACGGAAAATCCATAATTAACAGATTAATTGAAAAATTAAGTTCTCAAAAACACGATTTGCACGTTTCGAAATGTCAGTTTTCAGCAGCGTTGCCACTTTTAATATTTAATCCCAAGAGTGTTTTACGCCTTTAACGAAATAAAAGATCTAAAATGCTTTTTACACACAATGCTGCCAATCTGACGTTCTGGACCTGACAACACCGCCTATCTGCTTCAAATATGTCACGAAAAAACTGTCATAACCTCAGGTGCAAAAATATAAGTTTTTGTTGCAAATCGAAACGTTTTAATTGTGTTTATCATTGAAAGGTTATTAAAAACGAAATATACCACATTGTTTAACTTTATTAAGGTATCTACAACAGCTTTTAGGCTATATTCTATTATAATCACATTAATATGTAGTTGATGTTAAGTCGTCCGTTCCCCATTCTAGGGTCAGCATGTAATGAAAACTTGCTTAAAAACTCGTAACAATTTATATGACAATTCATTAGCTTGAGCACAAACGATGAATCAGCACCATATATATGCTTTTCAAAATACTGTAGATTTTATATATTTGAAGTGTTCTCATAATCCATTTCCATCACAATACACCACAGCATGTGAGCACATTGCCTGAGAAATCTCCTCTGCACTCTCTCTTGGATGTCGTATTTCTAAAAAGGACACAACTGAGGCAAATTCAAACCAAAGAAAATAAGTAGAGTGATCTAACTAAATGAAATCTATGATCATGAAACCCAGCTTTCTGTAACATCCCTTCCATTAGGACCTTAAAAGTTAATTTGCTATTTGTATGTATAATATAAGGAGATTGAAGTGGTGCAGATGTGATACAAGCACATTTTTCAAGATTGTAATCAAGAGCTGGGGAACCCAATTCACCAAAACACATTTTTCAGACCCAACAGTCGTTTTCCTTATAACGTTAGTCATAAAAGGGATTGTTTTTGATTGGTTCGGAAGTTATCTGTTCTATCAGAAATTGGAGTTTCGCAAGAAAGCATACTGGGTCCACTTTTATTTTTGTTTTAAATAAATTATATCGGCAGTGTTCTTGATTTTTGTTAGTAAATTACGAGGCTTGTTCAATTGAAACCCATCTTTGGTTCAGAAAAAAATTATTGGCAAATATATTTACAAATGATTGCCACTATTATTAAGGCACAAATCCCATTGTTCCACCAACCGATGCATACCCTGCTTAAAGAATTCTTGTGGCTGCTGCTCGAAGAATTCTTTTACTGCATTTTGTACTTCTTCTTCCGACGGAAAATGATTACCTTTTAACGCCTTTTGCTGTAACCCAGTTTGTGTACGATACTATGGCCAGATCCTATACTCACATCAACATTTTCTGAAATTGCTCTGATTGACATTCGACGATTTTCTCTAATCAGGCATTCTACACATGCCACATTCCTGTCTGTTGATGCAGTACTCAATGCACCTGGTCGCGGCTTATCATTCGTCTCCTCTCTTCCACTCTTAAATTTTCGACACCATTCCTTGACAGTTGGATACGCAAAACATGCGTTTCCATACACTGCTTGCATTCGCGTATGAATTTGCAATCGTTGCAAACCTTCAGCACACAAAAATTGAATGACTGCACGCTGATTATATTTGAAGGGATTGTTAACAACAAACGCCATTCTAAAATCACAATACTTAATATCACTGTCAAATACAAATGATAGGAACTAATCAGTGTGCTGTTTACAAACACAACCAACATTGCAAAACGTCAGTTGAGTGGTTACAACTGTTTCCAAGGCTGACTTGTCCAAAGATGGGTTTCAATTGAACAAGCCTCGTATATTTGCGGCTAACACAGTGATATATGACACAGGCAAAGACAGAAATGAAATAGAATTGAAAAATGATGATTCGGGAAACTTGTATAATCAGTTTGGATTAAATAGGATATTAGGTGTGGTTTTCCTGGACAAAGTTGATAGAAGATTATTAATAGAGAAAATGTAACAGATGGGAATAACAGGCACTGCAATTGTGTGGATACAAAGTTATCTAAGTGATCGATTACCGAAAGCAAGGTGTAGAGGTAGATTGTTAAAGGAGGTAAAAAAATGATTATGGAGTGCCTCAAGGATCAGCACATGAGCCCGTTGCCCTTTCTGATCTATATAAATAATGTAAAGATATTAAAACATTGTAGGGTAGTTGTTTGTGGCAGATAATATAGTCCAGATAGTGAATTTCTTAAATGAAGAACTGGAATTATTAAACAATTGGCTTAAAGATGATAAAATAAAGGTACAAGTGCAAAAGACAAAGTTTATGATGGTTAAAATTGGTGATGAAAATATAGAAGTTGAAAAATGTAAATATTTAGGAGTAATAATAGATAATTTGCTCCTGTCCTGACTCGTCTGTTTCAGACATCTTACAATAGAGGCATATTTCCTAGTAACTGGAAAACTGCTCGAGTACAACCCGTCCCCAACAAAGGATCCAAAGCGCTTCCTAGCAACTACAGGCCTATTTCTCTCCTTTCAGATCGTCTCTAAAATGATGGAAAAGTATATAAACACCGAATTACTAAAATTTCTTGAAAAACACAGTCTAATCCACGACAGGCAGTATGGATTCCTTCAGCGCAGATCAACTGCCGACTTCCTTTCCTTTGTCACCCATTCTTGAAACAAGTCTATGGAACTACACGGTGAATCCCAGATTGTCGCTCTAGACATATCCAAAGCATTCGAACAGGTCTGGCACGCAGCGTTGCTTAATAAACTTCCGGCCTATGGCCTACCACTAAAACTCTGTACCTGGACAGCAAATTTCCTCTCCAACTGGAGCATTTCTGTTGTCGTAGATGGCCATTTCTCTAAACTGTATCCAATTAATGCAGGAGTCCCTCAAAGTTCAGCTTTAGCCCCTACTTTGTTTCTTCTCCACATCAATGATCTCCTCACTAGCACATCCAACGTAGTTCACAGTTACACGAACAACAGCACCCTCCACTCAAATATACAATATTCTAAGCCTGTTCCTTTAGCCCAATTAGATGAGGATCGCAGACTCATGGAGGGTTCTGTCTCTGTGGATCTCCAAAAAATATTAGACTGGGGAAGTAGAAATCTTTTACAATTCAACTCCACCAAATCTCAGTTTTGCTTTATCTCATAAGAGTTACACCAGCCCTTGACCCATCACATGGAACAACCAAGTTATTCAAAGTAATGAGTCCTTTTCACTTGTTGGCATTTTTGTGAATCAAAATTTCAATTGGCACCAACATGTCACATTAATTGCAGAAGCGGCTGCTAAGAAATTAGGTTTCCTCTTCCGGGCTCGCAAATACTTCCAGCTAATCTCTATACCTTATATACTTCACAAATAAGGCCAAACCTCGAATACTGCTCCCACATCTGGGGTGCCGCTGCCACTTCTACACTCGCTATCCTGGACACCATTCAGAAGAGAGCTCTATGTCTCATCGGTGACCCTACCCTCACCCAAAGGCCGTCATCCCTTGCCCACTGACGTGCCGTTGGTGACCTCTCTCTCTTTTATAGATATCTGCACAGGCACTGCTCAGAGGAGCTTTCTTCCATAGTTCCTCCACCTGCTGCCCCCAACAGATCTACCAGGGGAACAGAGCGATTGCACCCTTTTACTGTCCAGGTCACCAGACATAGAGCATCTTGTTATGCCCGCTCTTTTGTCCCGAGGACTTCCATGTTGTGGAATTCCTTGCCGGCACATGTTTTTCCTTCTCCTCCGAACCTCCAAACCTTCAAGTCCAGAATTAACAAGTTGCCTCTTTTCTCCTTGTCGACACCCACGGTACGATAGTATTTAGGCTGTAAGCCCTCGTGGTGTGTTGTTGAAATATAAAAATAAAAAAAACGTACCAAGTCAGTAGACTAAAATGAGATGTTTAACACTGTAATAAAGCCTCGCTTTGACTATTGCTGTACAGTGATAAATATGCAGAATGAGACTAGCAATGAGAGGCGATGACAGTTGTTTTTTCATGCAGTTGATATAGTGGTATGAGAAGTATGTGGGAGAGAAGAGAGTCGTTTATTGTGATATAATTCGGTGGTGTTTATCTATAATATGTTGAATGATCTTGTACCAAGACATTTCATTTGAATTTTTCATAATGCTATTAAGGAATTCGTTAACCTAAATAATGTTTCTTTTAATTACATATCATTTGTGGTACAAAATAATAAAAGCATAGAGAATTTTAAATGATTAGTTTTACTTTCGGCAGAATATTGTAAACTCAGGGAAACGTTCAACATGTATATTGAAATCAGTTCTAAATTTATTTTTTATGTACGCCATCTTATCACAGGCTTCACATCTGAAGAAAACGCATTTTTAAGTGTTTTCACAGTATTTGTTTTAATTTTTCTGATATTTTATAGGGCATGGTTGAGAGGAGCTATAATCCTTGTATTCCTGCTTGGTCTGACCTGGACATTTGGTTTTCTGTATCTGGATAAAGAAACCGTGGCTATGGCATATCTTTTTGCTATTCTGAACTCTCTACAAGGATTTTTCATCTTTCTGTTCCACTGCATCCAAAATGAGAAGGTAAGATCCTGTCTGACTCATCAAACATCCGCTTTACTTTAAATTAGATGTTAGATTGTAATTTATTGTGTCATTAGTGATATAGGTCTACAATCATTAAATATTAGCTTGATTTCTATGTAAATATATGTAGAGCTGAAATAAAGAAATTGAAATATATAATCGGTTTGTTTTGTAAAGTATATTGAAAACTTAATCTAATGGAGTTGTAATTTAACATAAAGTTAGTTGAAAACACACAAAACTTCATATTTTAGAATTAAAGCAGCAGTAAGGTAAAGTTTGCTTCAATTTTAACTTTCATTTTTAAATTTTGTATAGTTCTCGGTTTAAACATATGTGGCGTTCTTTTTATTGCTTAGTAGAGGATATGACGCTGGTTTTTATATTATAGAAATTATAATGAGTGCATTCTAAAAGTCAAAACAAACATACCATAGTAAATGGAATGCACTCGAAACATTAAGAGAGTCAAATCGTCTTAATTTTATGTTGCCTAATTTCAACCTTAAATTTGAAAAGTATTTACGTAATAAACATAATAATGTATTTTAATCTGTATAATTTGGACTTTAAATAGATAAGTAAATTATGCAAAATGAGATTGTACACATAGTTACAAGTTTTAGCTAGGATTTCGTAAAAAGTTAGCCAGACTGAAAATTTTGTTGTGAACTCTGTTTTGAAAATCCCTGGAAACCTTGTGAAAAAAATTCAAAATCACATTGCCAGTCTCATTCTTTGGTCAAGGATTTTTTCTTGATACGTTTTAAATTCAAGCTCCAACAGCAGCAAAGCCTTCTGGACTCTTGCTAAATCTATTGGGAATAATTTCTGCAAGAGCGCGTTCCCACTTCTTGTTTCAGGGGATGAAATTGTTTCTACCGCTCTGGGCAAGGCTGAACTTTTTGCTTCGTTGCTCGCCGGCAATTTTACTCTCAACCCACCTCCAAATGTTCAACCACCAACAGTCCCCAATGTCGCACATAAAATGACTGATATCATTTTCAAAACTAAAACAGTACGAAAGATGCTCTCTTCTCTTAATACCAGGAAAGCCCATGGCCTTGACGAGATCCCAGCAATTGTTCTCAAAAAATGCGCACCAGAACTTGCTCCTGTCCTGACTCGTCTGTTTCAGACATCTTACAATAGAGGCATATTCCCTAGTAACTGGAAAACTGCTCGAGTACAACCTGTCCCCAAGAAAGGATCCAAAGCGCTTCCTAGCAACTACAGGCCTATTTCTCTCCTTTCAGTCATTTCTAAAGTGATGGAAAAGTATATAAACACCCAGTTACTAAAATTTCTTGAAAAACACAGTCTAATCCACGACAGACAGTATGGCTTCCGTCAGCGCAGATCAACTGCCGATCTCCTTTCCTTTGCCACCCATTCTTTGAGCAAGTCTATGGAACTACACAGTGAATCCCAGATTGTCGCTCTAGACATATCCAATGCATTCGACTAGGTCTGGCACACAGCGCTGCTTAATAAACTTCCGGCCTATGGCCTACCACCAAAACTCTGTACCTGGACAGCAAATTTCCGCTCCAACCGGAGCATTTCTGTTGTCGTGATGGATATTCCTCTAAACTGTATCCAATTAATGCAGGAGTCCCTCAAGGTTCAGCTTTAGCCCCTACTTTGTTTCTTCTCCACATCAATGACCCCCTCTCTAGCACATCCAACTCAGTTCACAGTTACACGGATGACAGCACCCTCCACTCACATATACAATTTTCTAAGCCTGTCTCTTTAGCCCATTAGATGAGGATCGCAGACTCATGGAGGGTTCTGTCTCTGTAGAAATCTTGTACAATTCAACTCCACCAAATCTCAGTCTTGCTTTCTATCTCATAAGAGATACACCAGTCCTAGACCCATAACAATGAACAACCAAGTTATTCAAAGTAATGAGTCCTTTTCACTTGTTGGCATTTCTGTGGATCGAAATCTCAATTGGTACCAACATGTCACATCAATTGCAGAAGCGGCTGCTAAGAAGTTAGGTTTCCTCTTCCAGGCTCGCAAATACCTTTCACCAGCTAATCTCTATACCTTATATACTTCACAAGTAAGGCCAAACCTCGAATACTGCTCCCACATCTGGGGTGCCGCTGCCGCTTCTACACTCGCTATCCTGCACTCCATTCAGAAGAGATCTATACGTCTCATCGGTGACCCTACCCTACCCATGGTTTTGTATCACATTTTTCAATAAAACCTTTTTGTATCTGCAATGCCATTAATTTTTTAGGTCGTACTTTGATTTTCAATTTTCTCCACAAGATTTTCAAAATCGAGTGCACGATTAAATAGAAAATTGAGTTAGCGATTCTAATGGTGTGTCATGGAACCTTTTGCTATTTAGAATTTTGAAGAGGGTGTGTGTCCCGTTTGGGGGGATGAAGTAGAAGCCTTGAGATTCGCGCAAAAATGTGTCCCCTAAAAAAAACAAAATTGACTGGTCTGAGGGTTTGTTAAAGAGAATTAAATACTTTGAAAGATGCTTGTATAGTTTTCAATGGGACACTCAGTATATATACATAACAAAGACTTTTTCAATTTTTGATAACGTTCGTTTTAAAAAAATAGACTAACATAATGTATTTCATCATTCAATTAAAGTTAATGAGAATCGATTGATGTATTTTTATTTTTACTACATAATAGAAATAATTCTTTAGAAATATCTTCTTTCCTGGGTACTTTAACGTTGGTCTATTTCCGCGACTATGGGCAATCACCAGACTCCAGGGAACAGTTTCACCTCACTATCCTGAAAATTTTGCTGAACCCCTGTCTTTCTGTAAGGAGGGTAGGGATCTTTAACATGCCCAACGGGACCGACGGCTCTACGCCCCCCTCCGAACGTGCAGACATTCAACTTGCTCAAATTCAATGCCAGAACCTCGGTTAATGTTAATGTTACAGTATGTTCTGAAAAAGTGAAAGGAGAACCCTAGGATCAAACCCAGTACCCTTCGGTTCAGAGGCACACGTTCTAACCCCTGGGCTACCGAGGCTCTTAGAAAAATCTACATTTTTTGTTTGATTTCATAGCACAATTCATGTGACCTTTTATCACCTAAATTTATTGGAATAAACATTAAGTGGAATAGAAAAAATATTTGTGTTATTTATCTACCCAAAATAATATTCTTTCCTGTTTTTTTCGTTAGGTATTTGTAAAGATGTTTGATACTTGATTCACTATTATGATTATTTGATTTCCTGGGTAATTTAAATAAAACAGTGATATTGAAATCAACGTGTACAGATTTCTGTTTAATGTGGTTTATTTTTATTTTTTTAAAGCATAACTTGTTTATAAGTTGAAATAAATTAAAAATTACAACATTCTTTGTAAGAATATGTTTATTTTTTAATGAATTGGGTAATGTTTGTCCCAAAAATTCTAATTTGCTTAGGGCACAAAATGAGCTAAGAAAAATCTCAGGGTACCGAAAAATATGTCATCTAGAATTTTATACCAGCGAAGTCATTATTTACCTCAAATATGCAAACTACAAAGTTTCTTAAGTAGATATATTTCTTTTAGTTTGATTTTAACCCTAAACTGGTGTAATATTTAAATGTAATATTTATTTTGGGATATCTACTTTTATATTATCCAACATTCTGTTGATTTATTTTAATTTTATTCTAAAATAATTTGCAAACGCTATTGCACCATTTTGTTGCAGCTTATCAATCGTAAATTTTAAGTTAGTGTATATTTTTTTGTTTGCACAGTTTTGATTTATTAATTGTGTAGGTCCGCAAAGAATACCTCAAGTTTATTCAGAAACATTCTTGGCTGCCAAAATGCTTGAGATGCTCCAAACTGGGTGTTCCACCAACTGGCAATAGTAGTTCAACTGGATTGGGCAAAGAAAGGCGAACTAACCTTTATGGACCAAATGGTAACCCGTCAGGAACCAACTCTCACTCTACCGATCAGTCAGTGCTTTCGCCTCATGGAAATAGTGTGGGTACCAATATTATCATCCCAAATAATCTTAATAACGCGCGACCTACCGCGCTAGTCCAAGTTCTTACAAGAACTGATCTCAACAATGCTAGTACCACCACAACGAACCATAATAGGCTGCACAATGTTTCGCAACAAGGTATTATCCTCTAAAAATGCTTCGTAAAGCAGCTCTTTTACTACTTAATCTCTGATGTGGCTTTTAATCTAGCAATATTTACTGTCTATTCTTGCACATTAATTACCTATATCCATTTAACGTATTAAAAACGTTCCGTTTTTGAAATGTCTCAAATATCATCTAAGATATATTCTTTTCTTTTTTTTTTTTTTGATATTATATTAATCATTAAGCAGTAGTTTATTATTTTTTATTATTTATAAAATATTTTCCCCAAAAATTTGATTCAAGGAATTGTTTTATTCTTATTCGGATTAACTTTAATAAAACAATCTTAACCGATTCAAGTGAATTACATATTCTGATATTAAATTTATTGAGTTTACACAAGAGAAGATATATAAACAGCAATTCACTTCAACCCGAGATAATTGTATTTCTCACATTCATAACCGGAACTTGTGATGAGCACTGATAAGTACACTTGGAGAACCCAAATCACCACAACACATATTTTGATGACCTTAGGATCGTTTCACTAACCACGTTAGCATCGTCAGAGGATGAAAAATTCTAAACTAAATTAACAGCTGCAATGTATTTATAACATACCTAGATAGACGAACTAAGCCTAAGGTAAAATTGTAGTCGGAGACCCATCGTTTGTCTATTGTGTCTATATTACACGGAGTTTAATCTTCTAGTTGACAAATTTATGAGCTTTTATCTAATTTAAAGGATAATGGGCTTAAGATGAAAGGCATCGTGTTATTTAAGGAAGCTCACGTTCTCTCTTGATTTATAAATGTACTATGTGAATATTGGAGCCCGCGATGGGCGCCGACAAGCACATCTGGCGAACAAACCAATTACTGACACACATAGTCCCCAATGTCACACATAAAGTGACAGATATCATTTTCGAAACTAAAAAGGTACGAAAGATGCTCTCTTCTTTTAATACCAGGAAAGCCTCTGGCCTTGACGAGATCCGACCAATTGTTCTCAAAAAATGCGCACCAGAACTTGCTCCTGTCCTGACTCGTCTGTTTCAGATATCTTACAACAGAGGCATATTCCCTAGTAACTGGAAAACTGCTCGAGTACAACCCGTCCCCAAGAAAGGATCCAAAGCGCTTCCTAGCAACTACAGGCCTATTTCTCTCCCTTAAGTCGTCTCTAAAGTGATGGAAAAGTATATAAACACCGAATTACTAAAATTTCTTAAAAAACACAGTCTAATCCACGACAGGCAGTATGGATTCCGTCAGCGCAGATCAACTGCTGACCTCCTTTCCTTTGTCACCCATTCGTGGAACAAGCGTAAGGAACTACACGGTGAATCCCAGATTGTTGCTCTAGACATATTCAAAGCATTCGACCAGGTCTGGCACGCAGCGCTGTACCTGGACAGCAAATTTCCTCTTCAACCGGAGCATTTCTGTTGTCGTGGATTGCCATTCCTCTAAACTGTATCCAATTAATGCAGGAGTCCCTCAAGGTTCAGCTTTAGCCCCTACTTTGTTTCTTTTCCACATCAATGACCTCCTCTCTAGCACATCCAACCCAGTTCACAGTTACGCGGATGCCGCCCTTTCTATTATCCTGGATGGCAATTCCTCTAAACGGTACCCAATTAATGCAGGAGTCCCTCAAGGTTCAGCTTTATCCCCTACTTTGTTTATTCTCCACATCAATGACCTCCTCTAGCACATCCAACCCAGTTCAGAGTTACACTGATGACAGCACCCTCCACTCAAATATACAATATTCTAAGCCTGTCTCTTTAGCCCAATTAGATGAGGATCGCAGATTCATGGAGGGTTTTGTCTCTGTGGATCTCCAAAAAATATTAGACTGGGGAAGTAGAAATCTTGTACAATTCAACTCCACCAAATCTCAGTCTTGCTTTCTATCTCATAAGAGATACACCAGCCCTAGACCCATCACAATGAACAACCAAGTTATTCAAAGTAATGAGTCCTTTTCACTTATTGGCATTTCTGTGGATTGAAATCTCAATCGGCACCAACATGTCACATCAATTGCAGAAGCAGCTGCTAAGAAATTAGGTTTCCTGTTCCGGGTTTGCAAATACTTTTCATCAGCTAATCTCTATACCTTATATACTTCACAAATAAGGCCAAACCTCGAATACTGCTCCCACATATGCCGCTGCCGCCTCTACACTCGCTATCCTGCACTCCATTCAGAAGAGAGCTATACATTTCATCGGTGACCCTACCCTCACCCAAAGGCTGCCATCCCTTGCCCACCGACGTGCTGTTGGTGACCTCTCTCTCTCTCTTTTATAGATATCTGCACAGCCACTGTTCAGAGGAGCTTTCTTCCATAGTTTCTCCACCTGATGTCCCCAACAGATCTACCAGGGGAACAGAGCGAATGCACCCTTTTACTGTCCAGGTCACCAGACAGAACATCTTGTTATGCCTGCTTTTCTGTCCCGAGGACTTCAAAGTTGTGGAATTCCTTGCCGGCACATGTTTTTCCTTCTCTTCCAAACCTTCAAGTCCAGAGTTAACAAGTTGCCTCTTTCCTCCTTGTCGACACCCACGGTACGATAGTATTTAGGCTGTAAGCCCTCGTGGTGTGTTGTTGAAATATTAAAAAAAAAAACAAGTTTATTAGGTCATCATTTGGACGTTTCAAAGAGAATTCTAATGATACTTGATTCACTAGGATTCACTTTTTACCTATATCAGCCAAGTTTCCCTTTATCCAAGTTACTGGTCGTGTTTAACTTGAGAGAACCAGCTGTATGTTTCGAAGACATCATGAACTTTATTGTTCTGCCACAAAATAATACTTTTTTAATAGCTGGGGATTATATCTCTACAAATATGTCGACGGGGCAGGTATTTAAAAGTCTGAATTCTCTTGGAAAGAGTGAGAATGCATAATTTGAATTATTAAAGTGATCGTAATAACTTCATGATGTAGTATGTTGCTAAAATATTTAGCTCAAAATTTTGCATAAAAATGATGGTAGTTGTATATATTTTTAGTTATTTTTGTTTCTTTCTGTTCTGTTACTTTAATATCATATCAAAGAATATATCAAGATGATAATGACCTCTTGTTGTAATGTCGATGCTTTACAGTCCAGTTATCATTACTTTGTATTGTCTCATATAATATATTTAATAATTAAACTATTTTAATAAACTTTAAAAGCTAATGTAGTGTATTAAATAGGTGCCACATGACATATCTTAGTCTTATCAGCTAAATAGAAATAGAAAAAAACATGTATATCATTTTGAGACTCTCGTCTATGTAGTGTATTTTTAGTAATTCATCGTTATTTATAGATCATATAAAAACAAACAAATCAGTAGCTTAGGGCAGGACGAGGTTTTCCTGGAAAATTTTGAGTTTTCTTTCGAAAAAAAAAATTATCTCAAAAAATAAAAAAAGCTATGATAACCAAATTCGGTAGGTACGTTTACTATATAAAAAGTAAATTATACACCAAAATTTAGATTTCTATGTTACAAGAAAAAAAAATTATAATAAAATATTTGGTGCCAGATCATTTCTATGAAAATTCACTACCATAACGCACTTGCTGCGTCCAGACTTTTTTTATTGCAACGACCTTAAAAAGTGCCCATAAAATATCTAAATACTGTATGTTCTCAAATAACCGAAATACAGGGTTTATCAAAAACCCCCCATTTTGTTTTTTTGCGATTATTTCAAAAACAAAAGACAATTAATGAAATGTGATGGCAGTTCTGCAATAGTAATAGAATCTTGAGAAAAATTACCCGTTTAACCGACTTTGTATCTCTTATAATAACCGAGATAACAATACATGCAGCACCAATCTGGGACACACTGTATATAACAAATAATTGACATAAATGTGACAGCTGTCTATGTATTGCGAAAATAGTTGTTGTTTTGTAACTGCTGATTTATATTTTAATGTTTGGATACCGGTTTCATCTTATCATTTAAAACAATTATTTTTGGTAGTAGAATGTTTTCTGTTCGTTTGAAAAAGAAGTTATGAAGAACGGATTTGAAGTATTTTAGTTTTTTTTAAATAAGTATTAATAACACCACTCAGATATAAGTCTTAAATTGAAATGACATGTACATAATAGCTGATACGACTGTTTCGAGCTGCTTACTAACTTCCTCCGTGTGGTGAGTGGTGGTGCGTGCATTGCGTGCCCCGTTTGATTCCCTCTCCCTCCTGTTTGTCTCGCATGCTTCTCTCACTAGTGACTAATGCTTACGTTATCGCTTCCTAACAACAAGTAGGTGAAGGCACAATCTGTTACAGTTGCAGAGGGAATGGAGCTCCCGAAGTTGTTCCAACGTCAATCATGTGGGAAAATCTCCTGTTCCCACATCTACCTCGGGAAACATGGCTGCTACACTGTCTCGCCCTCCGACTCGAACGGAGACGGCTACCCCCCCACCACCAGAAACTCCCCCTCCGCGAGTGGGAAACGACTTTGACCCATCCAACACTTCTACTTTACCTTATATCCGGAACTTTTATAAGAACTCTAACAATATACAAAACTTGCCTAAATCCGCTTCTACCTGGGGTCCTCTGCATAAGCCTTTACACTGGAAGGTGCGTAGTAGTTTCGCCCCCTGCATGATAAGAGTGGTTTTTTCCTTTCTGTACTTACACGACTCTTGTTTCTCATTTTACTAACAAGCTTTTATTGTTTTTCACACAGTAAATTTAAATAAAAAGTATCACCATTAATGTTGCTGGAGGTTCCAAATTTGTTAACCGTGATAATCACCTTTTCGATAAGCATTGATAAATACACTTATCTGGAAACATCCAAATTATATCATATAATTTTACACGTAATAATTGTTCTACGAAAAAAGGGCCTTATCCAAGGTAAAGAAAACTTTTAAGTATTGCAAGCTAAACACGTATTTATCATAGTTTTGTGAAATGTACAAGATGATTCGCCGAAAACTCCTTACGTTTTGGTGAATTTTTGTAGAAAATTTTCACTAATGGGGATATCCCGACTTTTAAATTTTGAAAAAAAATTTGCAAATGTGACCCTCAGATCCCATATCCGGGGTCAGTTTCAATTTTTATATATATATATATATATATATATATATATATATATATATATATATATATATATATATATATATATATATATATATATAGAGTGGCGCATTGAAAACGAAACAGACCGATTTGCGTCCAGAGAAATATTTTTTTTAAGAAACGCTGAAACACGTCAATTTTAATATTGAGGGAAACATGTTTTGACATAAAACTCAACTTTGTCAAATCAACCCCTTAAGGGTGGTGATAACAATCCTTATATTTTAAATAGGGAACATGGGTCAAGTGTTACATTATTTGAAAGCTCTTTCTTTTCTGAATTCAGCACACTAATTTTTTTGGAAGTTTTATCAACTCGTTTAAAAATTATTCACAGTTGAAAATACAAAAACGCATTTTACTCATTCCGATAATAAATGTGCTGATAGTCAATGTTTTGTTGGTTTGTAAACAAAAAATTGACTATCAGAACATTTCTTATCGGAATGAGAGAAATGCGGTTTATTATTTCAGTTTATCAGCCGGTTTGATACTTGATAGTACTACCGAAAATTAATTTCACAATGGTGTATTCTGTGGAAGAAAGAGTTGAAATAATTACTCTTTTTTTTTTTCAAAAACGATGACTGTGCCAACCGTACCGCAAATTTGTTTAATGAACGACATCCGAACAGACATGTCAATAGAAAATACATTTTGGAGTTAGTTGCAAAGTTTCGACAAAGTGGTTCAGTAGCCAACAAAAAACGGGATCCTGAACGTGAATTTCTGGTTAGAAATGAGATTACTGAGATTGAAGTTTTAGGACAAATTGCTGCAGACCCAACTTTGAGCATGAGAAAATTGGCCACTCTTTCAAACATCAAAAGAAGCACTATACAGTGAATATTGAAGCATCATAAATTTCACCCGTATAAAATTCATCTTGTACAACAACTGAACGAAGATGATTTTGATCGGCGGCTGAAGTTTTGTAAAGTTATGACTGCACGAATAGCTGATAACGGGAATTTTCTGTTCAATATCTGTTTTTCAGAGGAGTGTACGTTTTTATTAAACTCTACAATCAGTTGTCATAATTGTCGTTATTGGGCAGATAATAATCCAAGAAATTTTCACGAAGTCCACACTCAAACTCCACAGAAATTGAATGCCTAGAGTGGTATTTTTGGAGACCTTTTAATCGGACCAATTTTTCTTGGTGGCAATTTGAGTGGCGAAACGTATTTGGAGTTACTAGAAGATATCGTTTACCCTCTACTAATTAACATTGTTGAAAATGATGATCGCTATCAAGAAAATCAATTAGTGCTTCAACAAGATGGAGCTCCTCCGCATTTTTCACAACGTATTAGGGAGTTTTTGAACAGAGAGTTTCCAGGAGAATGGATTGGGCGTACAGGTGCTATTGAGTGGCCCCCTAGATCACCGGATTTAACTCCTTTAGACTTCTTTCTATGGGGCCATTTAAAGAGTAGAATTTATGCAACAGAACCGGAGTCTCTGGAAGAATTACGACGATGCATTGTTGAGGAATGCTGTCTAATAACTCCACAAATGCTCCAGAATGTCAGAGCTCGTTTTGAACAAAATTTGTACTTTTGTATGGAAGCTGGTGCTCAACAATTTGAACACTTACTTAACTGAGGAATCATTTTTGAACGTTTGGTTTTGTTTTTTAGTTGTTTTTTTTTTTAACGAAAAATTGACTAATTCGTGCATTTCTTATCACAGTGAATGAAATACGAGTTGATAAAACTTCCAAAAAAGTTAGTGTGCTGAATTCAGAAAAGAAAGAGATTTCAAATGATGTAACACTCGACCCATGTTCCCTATTTAAAATATAAGGGTTGTTATCACCACCCTTAAGGGGTTGATGTGACAAAGTTGAGTTTTATGTCAAAACATGTCCCCCTCAATATCAAAATTGAAGTGTTCAGCATTTCTTAAAAAAAATTCTCTGGGTGCAAATCGGTCTGTTTCGTTTTCAATATATATATATATATATATATATATATATATATATATATATATATATATATATATATATATATATATATATATATATATATAGGCAAAGGTTTACTTTCGGGGCGCCTGTTCTATTTTTATAAAATTTTGTATATAGACGTGTTTTAGGGTGTAGATGACGAAAATCACAATAAGAGGGCAGAAGCCAACTTTTGGAGTTATTTGGACATTTTTGTAGGAAAAACGTAAGTTGTACTCACTTTTGCAGCATGTTTTACTCATTTTCGGGAGTCGTTCGTTTTATATCAAGCTAAAGAAGGGTGTATCCCACTATTCTAATTCATTTTCACATAGTTAGTGCACCCCCTTAGCCGCGTTTATGTGTTTCTGAGAATTACCTTTCTTTCCATCCTATAAGTTGAAACTGACATTTGACATTAAGTTGGCTTTATATGTCAAATGTCAATTTCAACTTAGGATCAGTTATATGATAAAAAGAAGGGTAATTTTCAGAGATACATAAACAGTTAAAGGGGTGCACCAACTATGTGAAAATGAATTAGAACAGTGGAATACATTCTTCTTTAGCTTGATATAAAACGAACGACCCCCGAAAATGTGTAAAACATGCCACAAAAGTGAGTACAACTTACGTTTTTTCTACAACAAAAATGCCCAAATAAATCCAAAAGTTGGCTTCTGCCCTAATTTTTATTGTGATTTTCGTCATCTACACCTTAAAACACGTCTAACTCGAAAAATAATTAACCGGTTTGGGTGAAACTCGGCAAGTACCTTTCTTTTATTAATGGCTTGGATGAGTTCATTAGAGAGGGAAATCGGACAATGTTTTCCGGGAAACTTTAGAGTTTTCTTTCGAAAAAAAATTTTTCTCCGAAAATTACAAAGCTATTTTAATGACATTTGGTGGATATGTTGCCTTAGGAAAGACCTTACTACATACCAAAATTTAACTTTTCAAGTTTATATAAAGCTGAGTTATTCAAATTTGAAACATTTAATGAAAATTCACTACCTGCGTCCCGAACTTTTTTTATATATTGTCTTGTTTAAATTAAGCTGAACTGGTCGTTCTAACATTTTCCTTTACCCTACCATTGATTTTAAAGTTTGTAAAATCGGTTATTTACTATGGTCTCCAGGACCAAGTTCGATTGCTCATTGAACTGGTCTCAATACCTATTTCAATTGCTCGCTAATTGAACTTAATTCAATAAACCACATTTATTATTATTCAATAGTCCTAGGGCTGATTCAGGTTATTAATTTTAAATTGTTAAAAGATAGGTACTCTTTTATCGGTGATGCTTTTTATTTAATTTTAATCATTACTCAACTAAATAATTGACTAGTGTAATAATTTTGACTGTTTTTTCTTTACAGAACATTTCTTTTAAGTCTTATAGTCGTGATTCCGGCCATGGAGGTTCAGAACAAGAAGATTCGCCACGCTCCCATACAGTTATTGCTGATACAAGACTTAATACTGCCAAAGATTTGCGTAGACAAGCTTATATGACTGCAGAATGCAACCAGGCTTTGACTAACAATATTCCACCACCAAATTTCCAAGACTATTTGCATCGTCACGACTCTATTCCTCATCCAAAACATTTACCATTACCACAAAGTCACCAGGCACACGGCACTCGCAAGAAGAACACTAACTTTGTCAAACCATTGAACCACTGGAATTTGCACACCTACACTGAGATTTATGATGGACATAACCCACGTCTAGCCCCTGAAGATGACCCGGTTTATGAAGAAATAGAAAGAAATGAAATTCAGGTATCCGATATGAGTGACGAAGATGGCAAGAGGCAGAGTGATATGAGTCGACAATCGTCTAGGTCTTACGGAGATCACAGACCGTTAATTCCTTACAGCCCAGGCACTGATAGAAATGTTTTGGAATCGATGAATAAGCATAACACCAAAGATCATAACCGTTACACTCCTGAGATGGATATTTACCGAATGCGGTCCAATATGTACCGTGGCGATGCCAGATCGTTAGCAGCCGTTTTGGACGGCGAAACAGTCGTGTGCCATCTTGAACCACCAGACATATATCCTCGAGATTCTTACGCAGCCAGAAACCTGGTCCTGCCCCCATATAGTGAGACTTAGAAAACTGCCATTCGCAAGTGAATATCTGTGATTACCAAACTTTCGGTTATATATTAAGTTAGGAAGCTCAGCTTGAATGAATTGAAGGAAAGTGATAATTTTGTAATAATGAACTATTTTAATAAAAGATATTTATGCGGATACGAATGTCGTAAGAGATGTGAGTTACTCCAGTCAAATTTTTGTCTATATTTTTATTTAAATGAACTGTTAATCTATTTAATTGAATGTTTTGTAACACCTATAGTGCAGTAAATATCCTAGGAACTGTACACTCATCTGCTCATCCCATAAAGTAAACCTGTATGTTAAAATAACTGCTTATAAAGTGCGGCATCTTCAAAGAATAGTTGTTAATCTTAGAATTTCAGTCACTTGTTTGCTTCATTATCTGCATTAATTTCTCTACTTATATTTTTATACATATCACAGTTCTGTTTGATTTGTGTTTTTTATTTTAATTAAAAAATAACTTTTTCAGTTTTATTCAATATGATTATTTTTCACAATTTTCTTTGATTTTTATATAAATGTACTGTTAATCTATATAAATGAATGTTTTGTAACACATATAGTGCAGTAAATATCCTAGTAAGTGTACAATCATTTGCTCATCCCATAAAGTAAATCTGTATGTTAACATAACTGCTTATAAAGTGCGGCATCTTCAAAGAATAGTTGTTAATCTAAGAATTCTTAGTACTGTTTTGCTTAATTATCTGCGTTAATTTCTCAACTTATACTTTTATACATATCACAGTTTTGTTCGATCTGTGTTTTTTATTTTACTTAAAACAGAACTTTGGGTTTTATATGATATGACTATTTTTCACAATTTTGTTCAATTTTTATATAAATGAACTGTTAATCTATATAAATGAATGTTATGTAACACATATAGTGCGGTAAATATCCTAGTAACTGTACACCCATTTGCTCATCCCATAAAGTAAATCTGTATGTTAAAATAACTGCTTATAAAGTGCGGCATCTTCAAAGAATAGTTGTTAATCTTAGAATTTCAGTCGCTTAATTATCTGCATTGTTTTCTCAACTTATATTTTTATACATATCACAGTTTTGTTCGATTTGTGTTTTTTATTTTAATTAAAAATAACTTTTGCGGTTTTATTTGATATGATTCTTTTTCACAATTTAATTTATTTTGTTCATTTTAAATTCACGTTTGTGTTAAAAAGTGAATTCAGAAGTTGAATTTATGTTGTGTTTGTTTAGTTTTGTAATCTGTGTAATACTTTTGATTTGTTTCTTACTGATTAATATTTGATAAGCCATAACTTAGCCGGCACCAAATGTGTAAATATAGAAATATAAATCCTTAATGCAGCACTTAACTATTTATTTAGTATTGATCTTCATCTAGCCATCTGTACCGTTGTAAAACCATTTCACTTTAAAAGAAAATTTATTTTAATTTAATGGATTAAACGTTTTGTTTTTGTACATAAAATGTATTCAATATCTGTATTTATTGTTTTTAAAGTGATTTGGTTAGATGTTTACTGTTGACATACAATATATGTATCTGGGACTTATTTAATCAATAAAATGTTGATTAATAATGTGTTTTATGTTATACCCTAAATTGTATATATGTATAGTGCTTTGTATATGTTAATTAATGGTATTACATTAGTCAGGCATCATGTGTTATTAACGCTATGTCCTTTACATAGCTATAAACAATACACCTTTATGAAGAATGTAATGAAACTTAACATTAAATCACAAAGTCTGACCAATAAAACTAATTTTCTTGTAGGGTTTAGAACTTTATCTATCCCATCCTTTTATATCCTTCTACTCCAATCGTTCATCCTCAAAATCAAACTCACTGACTATTAAGGTTAATTTAATTTAATATAATTTAAAAACACTACGTGAGTGGTAGACACGAAGCAACGTGCCGCCACCTAGTTGCGGAACCAAGTAGTATGTTGTCACGCCAGCTCCAAATAACACAAAGTGTTAAAGAAATAGAGACTCTATACAACCAATTAACATTTTATTATTTGTTAGAACTGCTTCATAGATCTCTACAAGATATCGGAAATAGTCAAAATACAAAAAACAGCTTATCAACGCTAAAATTTAAAATTAAAATATTCGTCCGCAGAATAAAATGAATGCCCTCCAAAAAATTATTTTAAAGCACACTTAAATTGCCTAAGGCTGCTCAAATTTTTAACGCTGTCAGGTAAATGATTATATAAGCGTGTTGCGAGGTGCCCGATTAATCTGTTCAATCCTATAAGGGGGAACATACAAATCTTGAGCCTGTCTTGTTTCATACGCTGTAATATTACCGCAGGTACTAAAAATTTCAATATTTTTTCTGACATAAAGCGCTTAAGCATATATAGGCATGTCACTGTTAAAATGCCATACCGTATAAATAATGGTCTACAAGATGCGGAAGACGGCAGGGCAAACATGGTGCAGACAATTCTCTTCTGCATCAACAGAACCCTCCCCAGATGTACACAGCAAACTATATGCCAGGAGACAGTTGACACTACCATAGTAGCATGTCAACAATGCCTGAGTACTCAAGGAATCCCTCAGCTGCAGCAACACGTAATTCCTAGATGAAAGAGAGGCCACCACATGGTCAACATGGACGTCCCATGATAAGTTAGAATCCGGATGGATCCCCAAAAACTTTACAGACGTGCCTTGGCTTATTGAACCATTATCAGATCTCACATATAAGCTTAGATTCGGATGCACACCCACCAGAGAAAAAAGAAGCATTTCAGTCTTCCGCTTGTTAAGAACCAGACCATTTTGCGAACACCAGACTGACACCTGAGACCCACACATTAGCTGCAGCACCAAGCTCTTCAAAACTTTCCCCTGAGATTGCAGCAGTGGTGTCATCTGCGTACAAAATTAAGTGGTATTGCTGGAGATCGTAAACAATATCGTTAAGGAAAATTGTAAACAAAACAGGGCCCAATATGCTGCCCTGCGGCACGCCGCTCGACACGGCTGAAAATCCAGACATATAGTTCTTATCTGCCTGTCATATCCTGACTTCTCCCAGACAGATAGATTTTTAGCCATAAATATGCATTTCCTCTTATGCCATAATGCTCCAATTTTTGCAATAAAAGGGAACGGTTGACCGCATCAAACGCTTTCGAAATGTCGAAGAACAGCCCGGCGGACTTGGACCCACTATTTATGTAATCCAAGACTGTCAGGTAAGTGCTAAGCATGGCATCCTGAGTCGACAGCTGCCCACGAAAGCCAAATTGGCATGGAGACAGCAAATTGTATCTCTCCAAAAAAGACCTTAGTCTTAGCAGAAATGCCTTCTCAAAGATCTTAGAAAAAAACGAAAGCAGCGCAATCGCCTTGTAGTTGTCCAAAAGACGTGGATCTCCCTTAAAGAGAGAGACGACAATGGCAGTCTTCAGGCGCTCAGGAAAACGACCGATTTCAAAGGACATATTTATGAGGTAAGTTAGTGGAACCACCACAAGATGTGCAACCCTGCCAAGAAGACTACATGATATTTAATCTATTGTTGCTTCATGTCTACCACTCAGTGTTGGAAGGCTGGCTACCATAGCCGTATTACTTTATAGGTGTATTTTCGCTACAATTAGTATGCCGTACTGAAGAGCTCTAGTTAGAGCGAAACCAGTCTACGGTTCTAATTGTGGCGAGAATACATCTAGCCTTAGATACTTTGTCCCTATATTAGGGTATAAATGGGCCAGGGCTGACAATTTACTAAATTCTTAGTTGGTTGTATACAGTCTCTATTTTATAACACTTTGTGTTATTTGGAGCTGGCGTGACAATATACTACTTGGTTCCGCAACTGGGTGGCGGCACGTTACTTCGTGTCTACCACTCACTTAGTGTTGGAAGGCTGGCTACCATAGCCATATTACTTTATACCGGTAACCGGTCTACGATTCTAATTGTGTCGAGAATACATCTAGCCTTACATAATTTAAAAAGCTCAAACGTTTCAAAACCTATGGGTAGGTTTTATAGGTCGCACTTCCTTAAAACCTTAGGTTATTCCAAAGGCCATTGGTATTTCGACGTAGACTGGTGCCTGTAACGTTAGACATCAAATAATTGTCAAGTTGGCGACAATGGCTGTGTTCGAAGATTTCCTAAGCGAATTGAAGAAGGTAAACAAAGATAAATTAATGCATTACTTGGTGGAACTGGTCCATACTACATACAGACTTGGAGACTACTTCTCTGGCTTCACTGTTAGGTTTCGTTTCTGTATGTGAAGGGCGTAGCCAGCACGTAAGCTAACTGGAGCTAGAGGCCCTTATGAATTCTAGATGTTCTCGAATGTGCTTCAACATTTCTGTGACTAGTTTTGCTGCTTGACAGCATTCTCAGACAGATAAAAATTGAATTAGTACGAAATCATGACAACTACAAAAAAAAGATATGTTGCTATGTTATGATGTTTTGATCCAAAAATTCATCAAATTGAAAATAAAATGAAACACAGATGACGGATAAGACTTTCAAAATGTCTACGTGATGTATGTCAAATACTTAACATAAAAATAGAACTAACCTATAATAACAGTTACAACAATAAAATAACTAAACAATAACAGTAATAAAGCAGTCTCTATACAACGAAAGTATCGACATACATCAACTCATTATCTTGTTACAACTTTTTTTTAAAGAATAGTTAAATTCATTTTCTTTGACTTATTTAATTAGGAAGAAGAATATTCAAGATGGGGGAATTCATTAAATCAGTTTGCTCATGTAAAACCAGGCAGCTATTGTCGTGTGTGCTTTTTGACTTCTAAACCTTTAAAAAAGTCTAGTTTACGTTTGTCATTACAAAAATGTTGTGGTTGTATGCGGTTATTTACTGTAGGTCTATGTTCGGTTTTTATATTTCAACAACACACCACGAGGGCTTACAGCCTAAATACTATCGTACCATGGGTGTCGACAAGAAGGAAGACTTGTTAATTCTGGACTTGAAGGTTCGCAGGAGAAGAAAAAACACGTGCCGGCAAGGAATTCCACAACTTGGACGTACTCGGGACAAAAGAGCGGGCATAACAAGATGTTCTGTGTCTGGTGACTTGGACAGTAAAAGGGTGCATTCGCTCTGTTCCCCTTGTAGATCTGTTGGGGGCAGCAGGTGGAGGAACTATGGAAGAAAGCTCCTCTGAGCAGTGCCCGTGCAGATATTTATAAAAGAGAGAGAGAGAGGTCACCAACGGCACATCGGTGGGCAAGGGATGGCAGCCTTTGGGTGAGGGTAGGGTCACCGATGAAACGTATAGCTCTCTTCTAAATGGAGTCCAGGATAGCAAGCGTAAAAGCGGCAGCGGCACCCCATATGTAGGAGCAGTATTCGAGGTTTGGCCTTATTTGTGAAGTATATAAGGTATAGAGATTAGCTGGTGAAAAGTATTTGCGATCCCGAAAGAGGAAACCTAATTTCTTAGCAGCCGCTTCTGCAATTGATGTGACATGTTAGTGCCAATTGAGATTTCGATCCACAGAAATGCCAACAAGTGAAAAGAACTCATTACTTTGAATAACTTGGTTGTTCATGTGATGGGTCTAGGGCTGGTGTATCTCTTATGAGATAGAAAGCAAGACTGAGATCTGGTGGGGTTGAATTGTATAAGATTTCTACTTCCCCAGTCTAATATTTTTTGGAGATCCACGGAGACGGAACCCTCCATGAGTCTGCGATTCTCATCTAATTGGGCTAAAGAGACAGGCTTAGGATATTGTATATTTGAGTAGAGGGTGCTGTCGTCTGCGTAACTGTGAACTGGGTTGGATGTGCTAGAAAGGAGGTCATTGATGTGGAGAAGAAACAAAGTAGGGGCTAAAGCTGAACCTTGAGGAACTCCTGCATTAATTGGATACAGTTTAGAGAAATGGCCATCCACGACAACAAAAATGCTCCAGTTAAAGAGGAAATTTGCTGTCCAGGTACAGAGTTTTGGTGGTAGGCCATAGGCCGGAAGTTTATTAAGCAGCGCTGCGTGCCAGACCTGGTTGAATGCTTTGAATATGTCTAGAGCGACAATCTGGGATTCACCGTGTAGTTCCACAGACTTGTTCCAAGAATGGGTGACAAAGGAAAGGAGGTCGGCAGTTGATCTGCGCTGACGGAATCCATACTGCCTGTCGTGGATTAGACTGTGTTTTTCAAGAAATTTTAGTAATTCAGTGTTTATATACTTTTCCATCACTTTAGAGACGACTGAAAGGAGAGAAATAGGCCTGTAGTTGCTAGGAAGCGCTTTGGATCCTTTCTTGGGGACGGGTTGTACTCGAGCAATTTTCCAGTTACTATGGAATATGCCTCTATTGTAAGATGTCTGAAACAGACGAGTCAGGACAGTAGCAAGTTTTGGTGTGCATTTTTTGATAATTGTTGGGATCTCGTGAAGACCAGAGGCTTTCCTGGTATTAAAGAGAGCATCTTTCGTATCTTTTTGGTTTTGAAAATGATATCCGTCATTTTATGTGCAACATTGGAGACTATTGGTGGTTGAACATTTGGAGGTGGGTTGAGAGTAGAATTGCCGGCAAACAACGAAGCAATAATATGTTTTGCAAATGTATATTTGTCAGCGTGGTTATTTCTAAATGCAGAAATATTCTTTGTATCAGCTGTTAAAATTTCTAGAAGTTTATGTAGATTGCATTACAATGTGTACAAACTAATTTATAAACTCCAGCTTTTGTCAAGAAACAAGATTTTTCTTTCGCGTTAAATAGCAAATCACGTGTCATGTTGTAAGATTTAAAAGCTACCTTTGTCTTGGTATAGGTATTTAAAATTTTTGAATTTTTTTCTGACATGGTTCCTAAATAAAAACGTCCCGATTGTTTAAATAAGAGAAATAATGGTCTTCGCCTTCCGTCTACTTGGAAACCTATTATATCTTCTTTACAAACACACAAAAAGAAAATAAATTCCACAGACAATTTCATTGCCCCATTATCTGCCTCAACAAATGGCCGGTGACCCTCTTAATCCCCCTCATCCTCTAAGTACCGTGACCAAAGCCCCCCACTTAATTGACGGTGACCCCACTACTTTCACTGATAACGAAGCAGGTAGGTGGAACGACATATAAGACAAGACTTGCAACGAACTGCCAGATCTCTCTGAGGCCTAGAGTTGAATACACTGAGACCTCACAGACGATCTCCGGCGAGATTTGGGGAATAGGCAGATTAAAGTACCGTAATCGAGCTACAACAACCCAACCCACCTTTGTCCACTGCTCTAAGGAGTAGGCAGATTGAGCCACAATAGACCTTAAGGTCGCGGTGGAGGGACCGATATGGCCCACTCATATACAAACCTAAGGCAGATTGAGGCCTTAGAGTGTCCTTACATATTTCCTTTACCCACCTTTGTCCACCACTCTAAGGAGTAGGCAGATTGAGGCCTTAGAGTGTCCTTACATATTTCCTTTACCTACCTTTGTCCACCACTCTATGGAGTAGGCAGATTGAGGCCTTAGAGTGTCCTTACATATTTCCTTTATCTACCTTTGTCCACCACTCTAAGGAGTAGGCAGATTGAGGCCTTAGAGTGTCCTTACATATTTCCTTTACCCACCTTTGTCCACCACTCTAAGGAGTAGGCAGATTGAGGCCTTAGAGTGTCCTTACATATTTCCTTTACCCACCTTTGTCCACCACTCTAAGGAGTAGGCAGATTGAGGCCTTAGAGTGTCCTTACATATTTCCTTTACCGACCTTTGTCCACCACTCTATGGAGTAGGCAGATTGAGGCCTTAGAGTGTCCTTACATATTTCCTTTACCTACCCTTGTCCACCACTCTAAGGAGTAGGCAGATTGAGGCCTTAGAGTGTCCTTACATATTTCCTTTACCCACCTTTGTCCACCACTCTAAGGAGTAGGCAGATTGAGGCCTTAGAGTGTCCTTACATATTTCCTTTACCCACCTTTGTCCACCACTCTAAGGAGTAGACAGATTGAGGCCTTAGAGTGTCCTTACATATTTCCTTCACCTCTTGAAAATGGCTCCAAAACATGAGGCGAAACGTCGAGTTTTCATAAATTCTGGACGCGGTTCAAAAGTCAGGATCTCCTCATTAGTGATTTTTTTTTAAAGAAAATTCACTAAAAGTAAAATTGTTCAGTGAGCTAAAACTAAGACATAAGGAAAAAAATAGCACTGGGATTTTACTTCATTTCCAGAAAATAGTGAATTTTGTAACTTGCCTGTTAAAAAATTGACATTTTTCAATTAAGGAAAAATCACTTGGTATATCTGATCCGGATTAAATGGGTATTCAGATAAGCACACATCTTTAATGTGCTTACCCTTAGTAAGAATTTTTTTTTTAAAAATCAAAAATAAACTGTTTTCCCATTTGGTGCACAATTTTTGACGGGCACTGTATATAGAAAATATATCAAACTCACCAAATTTAACTTAAAACCTGAATATCCTGTTATCAATAAACTGACATCACCACATAATAACTGTATGGATCGTTGTGAGATGTAAGACAGGGTCGCCATCTTGGTGCGGAACCAGGTAGTATGTTGTCACGACAGCTCCAAATAACAAGAAATGCTATTAAAAAATAGAGACTGTGTAGAACCAACAGTTTTGTAAATTGTCAGCCCTGGCCCATTTCTTCCCTAATATAGGGACAATGTATGTAACGGTAGATGTATTATCTCCATAATTAGAACTACAGACTGGTTTCGCTCTAATTAGAGCTCATCAGTACAGTATACTAATTACACTGAGAACACACCTATAAAGTAATAGGGCTATGATAGCCAGGGAGTATAGGTTATCGTATTGTTAATTTCTCTTTAGTGCACTTTATAAACAAACTACCCTGTCACAGAAAATTTAAGAAGGTAAGTCAAGTCAGTATTAAAACTATTAATACAGTGAACTCGGGTTATTCCAAAAACACTGCTGCTAGATGTTGTATGACATCTTTAATAAAAATATTAAAAAACAGACCCTATACTGATCCCTCAAGATACACCCAATTTAGCTATAAAGTAGCATTACACAGTAGTTAGTGGCTAAATGCCCTTAACATATCGTATAGATAAGATAATATCTTCCTTATCAATATTCTGGAATAAGTTGAATCAGGCACAACTTCAGCAGACCTTAGATCATCACCACATTTAGTCAACAGGTCATACACATTCTAATCATCTTAAAAAATCATTATAAATTTTGTCGAATCAGTGAAATGAAAGAGTAATGTACCATTTGGCAATAAATTAAAGACAAAAATTCGTAATTTGCAATTTCAAACACTGCCAGAAATCCACTGAATTTTATGTTCCATAAGTGTGAAATTGTATGGTCACGATAACAATGAACACATATACGCCAGTTTCCCAGTTACGTATATTTTTTAAAATACTTAAATACTTCAAGGGTTCAAAACTAAGATAAAACATGTTAACGTTAATGTGAACCTATCCTATAACATAACATAACCTATCCGAACAAATAAATTATAAATTAAATTCTTGAATTGAATATTGAATATACGGTACAGGGCATGCGCATGTGCAAAATTTAGTTACATCGCCCGAGATTTCCTACGGCGTTGCCAGACTTTCCAATTTTACTCAGAACCGGGTTAAAAACCGTACTTACGGTTGTTAATAGCATTTATAATAAAATACTTGTCTAGAATTACTTTACTCTAAATAAACAAAAATATTTCCAAGGAAATTCATCTAAAATTACTAATTTTTATAGTATTTGGCCTGTTCAACGAAATTAAAATAACACGAAAAATAAATACAAAACCAATTTTCGTTGAGGGTTGAAACCACAATATTTCTCACGTGGTGTAGGTATACATAATTGGTTCTAAGCATGTTTTAGAACAAAAAATGCAGAGAGCGGCCATCGCGCCACCTCATTCTCTCCCAAAAAGCTCTCGGCTGGCCAGAATAAAAAGTTCGCGGAAGCAAAATCACGTCAGAATGCACCCTGAGAGAAGGAAAAAATCAGAACACGGACATCGCGTCACTTTTCCCGTTTCACCTCGCACAATTTCACGAGAAGGAGAAACTGTGAAAATTGTGGCTAAATGGAACATTTGTGAACGCTAGATATTAAGACTATTGGCTTAGCATAGAAATAATGTTTGCTATTGTTAATGTAAACGGGCGAGGTGGAAGAACCTCGTCCTATTTGCTACTCTAAGTGGTTAACTTAAGCTAGTATTTTATGTATATCAGAATGTATATAAAAAAACTGAGTGGTAATAAATTAAATTATTATTATTTGAATTTGCCATATGTGATCTCTGTATCCTATTTAACCAAAATGTAAATGAAAAAGATATATAAAGACAAAATGGCTAGGTAGAAGTTTCCAACTCTAGGACTTCTAGCTTAAAAGAATGTACTCACAAGTCAAATTGTTAGACATCATGTTTATATGGATAATTAATTATCTAATAATTATAGTACTTAAGCAATTACCTATTAAAGACGACTGCCGAACTTAAAAAGTATCTTAATAAAATAGTTAAATAAATAAGAATGAATATGTCAGTTAACGACTATAACATAACCTGAGCTAGCTAATATTTCTTACAATATCTATAGTCACACCTATAAGGTATGTTTCTAGTTCAAAGTTTCTGACTAGGTGGCAGCAGCATAATACAGCTCACTGAGTGACGCTAAGTGCTCTATTTTAATATACGCCTATTACAAACTGATGTCACGGACCTGGGTGCTTATTTTAAATCTAAAATAATCCCAGCTAATTGACTCTACATGTCAACCACAACTCCCCCAATCCATATATCATGTTGTTTAATTTTTCTGTTCCTATTTCATCATGTTGTCTAATTTTGAGTTGTGGTTGATGTGTACAGTGCCTGGGTATAAATAAGGACTCAGGCCCAAAAACTAATTAAATAAAAACTATATGGCCGATAGCGGCCATGGTAGCAGTAGCTTAGCTACTGGACTATAGCATAATAAACAATTGTTTATGTTGTGGTTAAACATTACTTTACGTTAAAATTATTATATTGTCAGAAATCAGAAAAGCTTATTTAATCTTCACGGTGTTTTTTACCGCTATCGTGACTCGGGCAATATTGTAGAAAAGCCCGTTATCCACCTGACTCACACCTTTTTGAGTTCTAATGCGGTTCACTTTGAAGACTGTTTACGAAAGAATCTTGTCGCATGATACGTTAATTAGTAACAAGCTTCCTTGCGTCATTTCAGTAGTCTATCTTACATATTTGTAATGATTTCTTATACAAATTGCGGCCTCGAAAAATGAACAAGTACAAACTCTAATTTATGTAAATTCGGTTACAACTTTATACATCTACTAACAAAAGCTACAAGTTTATTTTTACATACTTTAGCATCTTGGTGCAGATCAGAATAATAAATATCGAGACTTTATTATATAAAGAATGGATTTCGAATTAAGGGAATTTGTTCGCTAGTAACGTTATTAATCCCAGTCATAATGCAAGCAAGTGCGTTATGGAAGTGAATTTCATAAAAATGTTTTTAATAGCAAATATGTCTCTTTAATGCAAGCAAGCACCAATTTGGTCACCGGTATAACCTATATACTAGGAACAATGTTTTAACAAACTAACTCGTTTAAAAATGTACAAAAATTTTCCAAAAATAAACTTTAAACGTTTCCGAGAAAACCCGTTTCCTAGCTGACGAACCTTAGATTAATAGCAAATTGCGTTATTGAATTTTGAAGCGTTTAATGTAAATTCGCTACCCAAAACGCATTTACTGCGTCTCGATTTTTTTTACAAACATGCATCATATTTCGATGAAAAATGCAACAAGGAATGTTCAAAAAAAAAGTAGGTATCACCAACTACTTATGGGCCACCTGTGATAGTCAAAATAATGTTATAAGATGCAGCTCAAGACACCCTATAGGTAATGTATACAATTTTTTCTTGTATCTTGTATAATAACAATTATATTGAGCTTTACCGTAGAAATGCGTCACCCTGTATATATGTAAACAGAAAGGAAACCCGGATATAGATTTTAGGGGGCCTAGTTTGCGCTCATTTGAAGAAATCTTATTAGATGTCACAAGCCGCGGTCTCCTCTTTATCGATTTTTTTCTACGAAAATTAGCTAAAAATTATAGACCGTTAAACCATAGACTAACTAAAACTACTGCCAAAGCATCAGTGAAGGGGTCTATTTGAAATTATTTTTCTGGAAATATTTTAGTAAAATTAAGGGCAATGATGGTTGAAGCTGAAACTTAAGGGTTTGCAGAACACTCTTTACACAATCCGTATTTCTTTCAGGTTCTTTGCCTAACTGTTGCCAATCTTGACGTTTCAAATCGCGACTTTTTATGTTTTGAGGAAAGCCCCAATTTTTTTTCTTTAATGGCTTTTTTGTCTTTAAACTTACAGACCTAAATTTTGGTAAATTGTTTACCCTTTATATATATATATATATATATATATATATATATATATATATATATATATATATATATATATATATATATATATTATATATAATTGAAACTGACCCTGGATATGGTTCGCGCTCATTTGAAGAAATTTTTTCTGAATTCAAAAGTCGGGATCTCCTCGTTAGTGATTTTTTAAAAGAAAATTCACTAAAACAATTATATTGTGAAGACACGGGAAAAGTCTACTACTGTATTAGATATGGAACGGTTTCACTAAGCTAGGGCAAGAACAAACAACCAGATATGCTATTCAAGTTGAATTAAGTCTTAAAACTTTCATCTCCTTTTTTAAAATTATTTTTTTTTTACAAAAAATCGCTAAACAATTCATCCGAATAACAACAAGCTGATTAGATAATCGTAAAGTAAAATGAGGCTAAAAAAATGATACAAAGTGAAGTCACTAACTAGGATTAGAACTCGTCATGTAGGAGTCGATTATACGATGTACATGGACCTAGCCCACTGAGCTACGCTCGACATGTGTTTACTAGCAGGTATAACCCACAATACATGTTAATTGTTCAAGGTTTTACAATTTACACAAAACCATTTTGATTTACAATGGATTTTTTGCTCATATTTTAACGAAATCAAGGAAAATAACGACTTAGATACATATCTAGGAGCTTGTTAGTCATTTCTTGTACTATTTTCACTCACATTCTGATCAATCAATTTTCACGTTTTAACTTTCTTGAATCAGATTTAATTAATTAAAAATTAATTTACCTCTAACTTTTTTGTCTTTTAAGACAGAGATCTGAATTTTGGTACGTAGGATACTCATCATGACAGAAACCAGCGTATCAAATGTGGTTGCCCTCACTTTGTTATTTCCTCAAATATTTTTTTTTTTTTGGAAAGGAAACAAAATTTTCCGGGGAAACCTGAAAACTTGTGCCGATTTTCGTCGAAAATAAGGTTTTAATGGATTTTCGTGCAAACAAATTATTTTATTTTCCATTTTATTTACAGATTAGGTATATAATTTGAATTTTATGTATGCTTTTAGCAGAATGTTGTGTAAAAAATATTTAGCCAAATTTGATGCCTGCTTTTATTTTTATAAAAGTCTGGACGCAGCAAGTGCATTATGGTAGTGAATTTTCATAGAAAAGATCTGGCACCAAATATTTTTTATAACTTTTTTTTCTTTTAACATAGAAATATAAATTTTGTTATATAGTGTCCTTTTAATATCGTTAACTTACGTACCAAATTGTTACGTTAGCTTTTATATTTCTTGAGATAACAATTTTTTTCGAAAGAAAACCCAAAATATTCCCGGAAAACCTCGTTCGATTTTCCTGGCTAACGAACTTATCCAAGCCACTTATAAAAGGAAGAGACATGCTAAATTTTATCAATATATATATATATATATATATATATATATATATATATATATATATATATATATATATATATATATATATATATATATATATATATATATATATATATAAACATATAAAAATTGAAACTGACCCCAGATATGGGTTCTAGGGGCCCTAGATCGCGCTCATTTGAAGAAATTTTTTCAAAATTCAAAAGTCGGGATCTCCCCATTAGTGAATTTTTTTCTATGAAAATTCACTATCATAAGGCACTTGTTGCGTTCAGACTTTTTTTCTTCCTTGCCCATCACCTTTATTCACTTCTGGTCCGTAATTTATTTGGGGGTATTGTTTGCAAGAAATTTTTCTTGTGCTTCTGCATTCAAGGAGGGTTCTAAGCATGTTGCTGAAAATGGGGAGCCATCTGTCCCTGAAAACAATTATGGATGCAGCCTTGCATAGACGGGATAGTAAGTATTCTGTACTTCAGAAACAAATCCCGCGCAACTTGTTGTTTGCGGCACACCAGCTAACACTCTATCACTTTCTTCTGTTTTAGGAAGACTCTAGATGCATGTATAAGGGTTACTTATTGGGTCATTATCTTTACTTTGCTAAATTGTTTTGTCGTCTTACTTAAGTTAATAGGCACTGACTTATTTTTTAAAGCGATACAATCAAAACGTGATAAGGCCGTATGACTTCGTAGCGCTACGGAGTTTTGTAATTGATCACGATTTATAAATAACTTCTTACTGTAAATCTCATAAATTTAAGATAAACTAAAATCTAGTAGTATTTGCCACATTTAAATGTACGTAAGTATTAAGTACGTTCCACAACATATTAATGACTATTCTGTAACGCATCAATGGATGAGTTTACCAGGTGCCAACTGTTGAATAGTTGCGTCCTTAAATGCGTTCAGCCGTCCCGCTGAGTTTCTGCTGGAACTCAACTGTTGCCAATTTCTCAAAGCATAATGACCGACAAACGTCACAAAATAGTGCTTAAGGTCAGTGATGTGTGCATCATTCTTCAACCGTTGACCTGTATCAGTAGTCAGCAGATAAGCGCTTAAACTCAGCTGTTGGAGGCTGTTGAACTCGTTGTTGAATATTTTTTAAAATTAATTAATTAAGAACTTATAAAACAGCAAAGTTTGATGAAAAACATAGAATATGCTGCAATTTTATATGAATAATTAGTTTTCCTAGTGTCGAAGGTCGTTAAAATATTTTGTGATTTAATAAATTATTTGTTATTTCCAATGACATAGAGAGTTGTTCATGGTTATTTCACAGAAACTTGGGGAATTTTCATATTATAGCACCAAAAAAAAAGTTAACATCTGATACTGTTAATCCAGTCGATATTCTGTCATTCTCTTTTCTTGCGAAGTCCTTGGTTGTGGAAGCGCGTGTTTTGCTTCTAAGTAAAAATGAAGGTAAGATAATAAATATAAGTTAATAATTATATATATTTTCTTGTTTTCCCTTTGGTCATTTATACATTTAGCTATATTTCAACATTTTTGCGTCCACTTTCTAAATTTTAATTCATAATTTGTTCTCTATCTCAATGATTACAAATATATTCGATTAGTTATTATATTTTATAAATTGATTTACGAATTTTACTGACATATTTCGTTGCTTATCTCTTACAAATCATTGTAAAATATATGTCTAGTTCACTTTTTATTAATTCGTCGTTATATTTTACAAATAAACAGCAGGGAGATGGGAAAATTGTAGACTATTTAAGTAATTTAATATTGTTTTACCCTGTGTTTTTTTAATACCTTTGATATCTTAATTATTTTCTTTTAGCTAAACGTGTCATTCCCTGCAACGGGATGTCAGAAACTATTTGAAATTAATGATGAACACAAGCTACGTATTTTCTATGAAAAACGTATGGGACAAGAAGTTGAAGCTGACCTGTTAGGTGATGAATGGAAAGGTTATATCGTAAAAGTCGCTGGTGGCAATGACAAGCAGGGATTCCCTATGAAACAGGGTGTTCTTACGAATAGTAAGTTTGTATTTCATTATCAACTTTTTGAGATACTGCATAACATAAATTTCACTCGTATGAGGAAAATATAGACAACAGGAATTGCTGGATATAGGCACTTAGAGTTCAAATTGTTTAACTTGCTTCAGTATTTAAACTATGTTGAGTGAGATGTGTATATATTTATTTTAATTCACTGGCTTATGTGTAAAATTTTAGGTCGTGTGCGATTGCTTCTTTCAAAAGGCCACTCTTGTTATAGACCCAGACGTACTGGAGAACGCAAAAGGAAATCTGTTAGAGGTTGCATTGTTGACTCTAATCTCAGTGTTTTGGCACTGGTTGTTGTTCGTAAGGGTGAACAGGTTCGTATTTTTTATATCTATATTTATGAACTAACTTATTGTCAGTAGAGTATTAAGAAAGAAAAAAAAAATCAATTTTTATTATCTATAATTGATTAGGGTTTTAGTTATGATTTTGCTTTGCTTGGTGGAAATAAATTTCATAGCATATAATCTTACAAATAAAGTTACTGAAAGGTATATAATTTTTTTTTGCTAAATTTTATAGTATACTCTAAAAATTTTCTGAAGTGTTAAATTTGATGAGTTCAAATAATTATAAAAATTCATTTAAAACTTGTTTTTGTTTTGGAGTCTGTATTTTGGTGCTTGAAAATTTGAGATAGTGACTAACGCAAAACACTATTCTAACTTCCCCTTTAAATCTTGTACAAGTTTGTGGCTAACGGACTGCTCCCGAGGCCATCCTAGGCTAACACACACACACACACCCTTTAGAAATTTATATTTTATTTTAAAATGTGTTGTTTCATATAAAAGATTTCTCAATATTAGAAGTCCTGGTAATTATGCAGTTCATGCCCGTGAACCTCGCACACTAGAATTTCGTCGTTGGAGTTCACACGCTGTTGCCACATCCTTCTCGTAGTAGGAGGGGGCTGCCTGAACGGACCTTCCTGACAGACACTGTAGGTCAGGTCAGGCAGCCCCCTAGAGCAATAAGCACCGTCCAGCAATGTCGCTCTCTCTATGCATGGACGTTAGCGGGCATAAACTGCAGAATTACCGAAGTCCTCAAAGCATTGTAATGCATTGAGGTAACTTAAATTTTCTAGTAATGTATCTAATTTTTTGTTTTTAGGAAATCCCTGGTCTAACAGATAACACCATCCCTCGTAGATTAGGTCCAAAGCGTGCTTCTAAAATCCGTAAGCTTTTCAATTTGGGTAAGGAAGATGATGTACGTCAGTATGTTGTTAAACGTCCATTACCTGTTAAAGAAGGAAAGAAGCAACGTTTTAAGGCACCAAAGATCCAAAGATTGGTTACACCAGTTGTAGTACAAGTAAGTCTTTTCTAGTTTTTCCTTTTTAATTTTGTAAGCAAGTTTCTTGTAAAAAATACAATTTTGGAACTATATGACAATTATTTTCATTCGGTAATAGTAAATAACTGAAAAGCACTATTTATCTGGCCCTTCATTTGACTTTATAGTTTTCTAAATTCATTTAAATGATATTGAGATAAGCTACATTTATATTTAGAAAAATGATAGTGTAAGTTTGATAGATTAAATAACGCAAGAGTATACTTCTTGTTCATTTGTTTGGTATATATTTATTGAAATATTTTAACAAAACACAGTCTAATCCACGACAGGCAGTATGGATTCCGTCAGCGCAGATCAACTGCCGACCTCCTTTCCTTTGTCACCCATTCTTGGAACAAGTCTATGGAACTACACGGTGAATCCCAGATTGTCGCTCTAGACATATCCAAAGCATTCGACCAGGTCTGGCACGCAGCGCTGCTGAACAAACTAGCAGCCTATGGCCTACCACCAAAACTCTGTACATGGACTGCAAATGTCCTCTCCAACCGGAGCATTTCTGTTGTCGTGGATGGCCATTCCTCTAAACTGTATCCAATTAATGCAGGAGTCCCTCAAGGTTCAGCTTTAGCCCCTACTTTGTTTCTTCTCCACATCAATGACCTCCTCTCTAGCACCTCCAACCCAATTCACAGTTACGCGGATGACAGCTCCCTCCACTCAAATATACAATATTCTAAGCCTGTCTCTTTAGCCCAATTAGATGAGGATCGCAGACTCATGGAGGGTTCTATCTTCCTGAATCACCAAAAAATATTAGACTGGGGAAGTAGAAATCTTGTACAATTCAACCCCACCAAATGACAGTCTTGCTTTCTTTCTCATAAGAGATACACCAGACCTAGACCCATCACAATAAACAACCAAGTTATTCAAAGTAATGAGTCTTTTTCACTTGTTGGCATTTCTGTGGATCGAAATCTCAATTGGCACCAATGTCACATCAATTGCAGAAGCGGCTGCTAAGAAATTAGGTTTCCTCTTCCGGGCTCGCAAATACTTTTCACCAGCTAATCTCTATACCTTATATACTTCACAAATAAGACCAAGCCTCGAATACTGCTCCCACATCTGGGGTGCTGCTGCCGCTTCTACACTCGCTATCCTGGACTCCATTCAGAAGAGAGCTATACATCTCATCGGTGACCGTACCCTCACCCAAAGGCTGCCATCCTTTGCCCACCGACGTGCCGTTGGTGACCTTTCTCTCTTTTATAGATATCTGCACGGGCACTGCTCAGAGGAGCTTTCTTCCATAGTTCCTCCACCTGCTGCCCCCAACAGATCTACCAGGGGAACAGAGCGAATACACCCTTTTACTGTCCAGGTCACCAGACAATGAACATCTTGTTATGCCCGCTCTTTTGTCCCGAGGATTTCCAAGTTGTGGAATTCCTTGCCAGCACATGTTTTTCCTTCTCCTCCAAACCTTCAAGTCCAGAATTAACAAATTGCCTCTTTCCTCCTTGTCGACATACACGGTACGATAGTATTTAGGCTGTAAGCCCTCGTGGTGTGTTGGGCTACTTAGAACCTTAAGGGCTGTCTGTGGCTATGAAGACCTGCTTGTTGGTGTAGCCCCTCTTACTCTCGCACGCAGTACAAGATTGTGTACATTTCCACCTGGAAGACTGTTGTGTGAACCCTGAGAGAAATATTTTGCCCTGCTCTCTGTCCTTTAGAGTAGACACCGGCCCCCGCCCCACGCTCTCCGCCAGATCCATCCGTGAACCAGACCAGCGTGTCACGGAATAGACCCGGCGTCTCCACACACCATTTCTCGCGGTCGGGGATTACCACTGCAAATCTGCTGTCCATGTAAATTCGCGGGCTCACGCATGATAATTATTAACTTAGATATCTAGATAGCGGTAGAAATTTTTTGTATGCTGTTTAAGTCTGAAGGGAAAGCAGGGTTTGGAAAACTGGCTAAATACTGATCGTTTACTAAAACACAATTATTAACGGTAGTTTAAGCTGAAATGGTCTTAGACTTAATTTTAATCATAATTCAAAAAAAATCAGCAATGTCACACGAAAAAGACAGTAATTAAAAACATGATTCACACAAAAATCTAATATCAGATAAATATGAAATGGCCTTGCTACTTGATCTGTTTTATGTCCAGAAAAATTTTCTATGTAAGATTGGAGCTATAAAATTTCAGTTTTCGCCAAGAAAAACTCACTTGTTCCTTCGTACTTGATTACCAATTCTCATTAGCTATAAACGTTGACCCTGACGCTAAAATATACATCCCAACATTAAGCAGTGGAACTTATTAGACCATAATCAGAATATGTAACGACCTGGCAACATCTGTCCCACAATTAATCATTTGTTAATTACAACGAAAAACCATAGATTCAGCCACTAGCCCAGAACATGTAACGTGTCAGCCAATACACACGGTAATTTTACAACAGCCTATAGAAACATATATGTCAGCTAGCACCCAGGAAATTATCCTGCACCCAGGAAATTATCCTGCACCCAGGGACTCTGCAATTTTAACTAGAGGTGTGCGAAGCTTCGAAATTCCGAACCGAACTCGAACCGAACCTTCGGTTCGAAAATATGTTCGCACAAGCGATGTTGAAGTAGTTCGAAGTTCGAAATATGTAATTCTTCAAAATAGTTCGAAGTTCGTTGCTCAAAAATACTTCGAAATTTAACTTTACAGGCATAGAATGTTGCCAAAGGTAGCGAAGTTGCGGCCCCTTTAACTCTGTAACGGCGCTTTAAACTCGTTATCGGTGTCATTGAGTCGATAGCGTAATTTCAGGAGATTTCACTCATGCATATTTTTGACAGTAGATGGGACACATTGAGACACGACGGAGCCCTTTAGCAATCACAGAAATATTTTTCTTGTATATCCTAGCCTCCCAACACCTATTTCAGTAACAACATTATGATGGCGGTGTTCGAAGGCGATCGGTAACGTAAATTTTCAGAAGTTGAGGATAATTGCAGATTGTCTTTGGAAAACACTGGTTTCAACATGCTTTATTTCACAGTGAGCCAAAACAGTTAAATATTCAGGAGACAGTTCAAACTTGTAAGTGGTTTATTTTATACCTATCATGCTCACTTTGAACCCTCTCAATCTGTTTGCTAAAACTGCCTAGCCAATACCAAACAACAACATATTTACAATTGAGCTTATCTATAGATCTAGAAATCTAAAAAAAGTTTAAAATATTTTTTGTTTTTGTGTTTTTGATTTAACGTTGACCCATCTCTACAACGATCAGCACCGGAAGGCATTTTCACCCAATCAACCTTCAAATTTGTCAAACCCTTCCTTTTTGTAAAGAGAGTGGGAATCTTTTACATATCAAATATTGTATGTTACAATATTTCTAAATTTTGTATTTAAGAAAATGATATATGAACACTGAAAAATGTTGGGTAGTTCGATGTTCGATTTTGAATTTCTAAGTAGTTCGAAGTTCGACTGTGAACCTTAGACATACTATTTCAGAGGTTCGAAGTTCGAGGCAACATATTTGCTTGAGTTCGTTCATAGTTCGGTTCGAACAAAACATGGGTTCGCACACCTCTAATTTTAACCAGAAAAATGCCCTGTAAGTCATGAAACTTATAAAGAAAAGAAATATCTCTTACCCAAAACATAAAGTAAGGAGGCTTTTCACTCATAAACAATCGACTGGAGTGACCACTGTTTGCAACTTTTATGTAGGAGCACATGACTTGCGGTAATTTAATTAGGTAGTACTCGAAATTTTTCTCTGCACTGAGATATTGATTGTTTGCATTCGCCAGGGGATTTATCTGACCTGACGCGCTCTCGGATCTATTTATTAACTGCTTCCTTGTTCTCCACCAACATCTTACGAGGCGGAAATGCACGCATCTCATTGGCCAAAGCCGCAACAGAAAACTGCGCTATATGATCTGTTCGTCGTAAAGTGCTAGCTGCTGTTTGAAACCTACAACGGACTTTCCTGTTCTGAGAAATTAGAATACCACAAAATAATATTTTAAAAGAAGGAATATTGATTTTCCTTGTTTCTATGCATAAAAAACACAAAGACGGTTAGAACCAACTATGCCTGATATTGTTATTTTTAAATTAATAGTCCATTGTATTAATATCGACTTCAGGAAATTATCTATTTGAAACTATGGTTTTGTCTCCGATATGTTTGCAGTCAAGTCACTTTATTATATACCTCTCTAAAATATTCAGCCGAGGTCAGAGGTGTGTTACGAAAGGAATATAAAGCGAATTTTCATATGTTTTTATGTCGATAGCTTATTTGCTATTTATTATTTAGAACAATGCAATAGCGATTTAAAGGCAATAGGAAGCACTGAAATGAATGCTGGAGCATTTTGACAATATGTTACGTGTTGCGGACCAATGATGTCCGCTTGAATATCTTGCTGGTTCGTTGATATTAGTGGACTGTATTTCTTGTTGTTTGAACACTCTTTAATATATTTAACTAATGCTTTACAAAATGATACACTTAATACTATGATAATATTGTTCTACACCTAGGCGTGTTGCTCTTTTTGATTCTGATCGTTGAATGCGTACTCGAAAAATAATACTCTGCCGACTCTCATACTAGAGGTCCCTTTTACCTGAGGTACCCCTTCTTCTCGTGGTTAGCTCTGCCGTCGGCTGGCGTCTCGAGCGTTAACATTACGAGAGCTGGTTGAATGTCTGATTTAAAACTCTATACATTCGTCAAGCTTATTAGGAGGCTAACAGATTAAAAAAATGAGCGTAGCAGCCTATGCACGCCAATAAATGTTCTGTTCTAATATTAGAAACTTGTCTTAATGGATATCTCTCTCAGATAGATTGAGCTTCAGACGAATTTGATTGAGCTTCTCCGTATCACATAATCATGTCCCTGTATTCTATAAAAGTATAGCGAACCATTTTTGAAAGCAATTTTAAAAACGACAAACAAGTGAACTAAATACGTGGGTGACCAGGACAAACTTTGAACAAATGATTGCAATATTAGTGTGACAGTTACCTCATTTGTTTTGTTTCACAAAATCATAGCCTGCTACCTTACTACTGGCAAGCCTTTTCCAACGCGAATATCGTCATATAACAATTACAGGATGAAGCAATTTTATTTTCTCAATTTAAAGATGTAAATTCTCTTAACTTTGCTACTGGATGCAAAGTAAACATCATAATCTGACACAAAATAGTGCAAATATATACTGTGCATTAATTTTGGTTCAATTATCTCTTTACAATCTCGAGAAATAAAAGAACTAAAAAATTTATAAAACAAAAACTGATCAGACATTAGCGTATAGAAAGGTTTTTATTAGTCCTCTATCGCATGGTGCTGTGCATGGAGATAGTTAAAATATTATCATATTTTGTTGTTTTAAGATTCTTATTGAAATTTGTATTATTTTTGTTATAGCGTAAACGCCATAGATTGGCATTGAAGAAGAAGCGTTGTTTACGCCGGAAAGAACAAGCTGACAACTATGCTAAACTTTTGGCTCAACGTAAAAAGGAGTCCAAGGCTCGCAAAGAACAACTGAAAAGGAGGAGGTCATCTGCTTCTCAAAGTAGTACAAATAAATAAGTTATGTGAAATCCATCATACTTTTCTACCATGTTATTAAAGTTGATGTAATATAAACTGTTTTTTTATTCTTTTTCATTATGTAATTGTTTTTTTCCCTTAGGGCTCGTCCGCGTCTTTGCCGCCCCGATAGCACCACAGCCTTTGGCTTATTGTGTATACCCTTTGTCTTTTCTACTCCACCGATTCCAAAATCACTGTGCCTTGAACTAGTCTGCACAGAAATTGGTAGGGTGAAGTTTTATATTGCTCTGTCTCTGGTCTAGGCTGTTCGTAGATGTTCCGGCTGTGGCCCTTTTTGGATGTCTGTCTGTAGTAGGCGGCCTCTTCTGACTCGCACTCCCCTCTTGCGCCTTTACAGGTTTCTCGGCCGTCCACGCCCCGAAAAGATGCTTGGACTGCAGGGACAGTCCCTCTACCCCGACAGTAAGGTCTTTACTGGTGGACCCCCCAGTCCGCGGACATCGCCTCCCTCCGGTGGGACCCAGCCTTCAGCTTGGGTGTCGGGGACAGGTCTCTGGCCAATCCCCGTATCTACTTCGGTCGTGAGACCTCCAGAGTCCGCGGACGCTGGCTCGTCTCCGTTTCTGGAATAGACTCAAGGTACGAGTCTGTAGCCGGAGCCACTCCTCGAGCCTCATTGGTTTTGGTTTTATTTATATTTATCTTCTTCATGTTGTTCCGACGAGAATGGGGGAAATACTGTCCACACCATCAGAACCCTCTGTGTGGTGCAAGGAGGGTTGCCCGGTACTCCAGAGGTTCCGTTCACCACACCATCACCCTGGTGCCATCCAACCGTAGGCACGGGTCATGTGAGTTTTCTCGACCTCTACGTATAGATCCGTCATGTTTAGTTATAAGCAGGGCCACCTCGTGCAGGATGCGGCTCTTCACCGTGCAGGGTGCGGCTCTTCACCGTGCATGACGGTCTTGGGGAAAGCTTACTCGAAATACTCGAAAGCTCATGTTGTTTCCACTTCTTCAGCTTGCCCCCTGGTGTCCTTTGGTTCCCGACTCCTCGACCCCTATGTAATCCCTTAATAATTTGATTATTCTTTTTTTAGTAAAAAAAAGTATCAAATTTTTTGTGCAGATTGTAAGGTTGTTCTCTGTGTAAATCTCGCGAGAATTGAAGCAGTCTAGACTTTGTTATAGAGAATATATCAGTCAATGGAATCGGTTCGCGCCAATTTTGAGATGAAGTTTTAGTCCCACTATCTCATAAATTTTGTACTTGAAGAGGCAAATTCATTAACCAACTCTTTTCTTTCTGTGTGTTATATTGTATATATTTTTTTAAGGTTGAGTTGTTATAGTCTAAGAGCCAGAGGTGATAAAATTTTCTAAGCTTACAAAAGCTGATTTTTTGATAGTTAATTAGGTACGCTGTGCACGTACACATATTCTGGTCAGTCAAGCGAATCTTAAACAGGTGCACCAACAGAAATGTCGTTTTTACCGGGGTAATAAAATCAATTTACAAAAGCTGATAATTGTTATACAGATTCTATATTGTATAACAATAAGTTATGTCAATCAGTCAGCTGCATAGGTGAACAGAGCTGGTCAGTCAGTTCAAATGTGTGTATGAAAAATAAATAATGTGCAATTTATTTACAAAGCTTGGTATTTTTTTTGGTGGGTATATATTGATTTATTAAACGTTAAAAAATAGTCAACTGTTTTGTAGAACAATGTTCGTCAGTCAGCGAAAAAAGATATAAAAATTTCGTGCGCGCCGGCGGCGTTACAGGCGGCATGCTCGCGCTTCTCCCATTATTATTATATAAAATGTCAGAAAACTATGTGAAATTATAAGTTGTAATTATAAATTAGTAATTTATTGTTTTATTCAAACATATAAATATATTAATAACGTTAACAGACAATTTATTTCTTTATTTAATATAGTTTAATGTCTTTATAAATAAAATTTTATGCGAATATATTTGGAAGATTATACTAAAAAGCGCACGGCGTAAATAAGAACCCGAATTTTCATACACAATAGCTAGGATTCGTGTACCTTTCCTTTATTACCTGGGTGACATTGAAGGAGAGAGGACGTTTGCCTCACCATCGAAAACCTACTGGCAAAATTTAACGGTTTTTGTGCTAGAGAAGAGCAGTTGAAGAGGCGATCGATAATGGGAGGAGAAGAGCGAGCATGCCGCCGGCGCGCACGAAATTTTTAGATCTTTTTTCGCTGACTGACTGGCGTTGTTCTACAGAACAGTTGACTGACTATTTTTTTAATGTTTAACAGGTTTATATATTTATCCACAAAAAAATTCCAAGCTTTGTAAATAAATTACACATTATTTTTCATACACACATTCGAACTGACTGACCAGCTCTGTTCCCGTATGGAGCTGACTGACTGACATAAATTTTATTGTTATACAATATAGAATCTGTATAACAATTATCAGCTTTTGTAAATTCCATTTTATTACCCCGGTAAAAACGACATCTTTGTTGGCGCACCTGTGGCACCTGTTCTAAAATTCGCTTGACTGACCTGAATATGTGTACGTGCACAGCGTACCTAATTAACTATCAAAAAATCAGCTTTTGTAAATTCAGAGAATTTTTTTCCCTCTGGCTCTCCGTCTATTAGTGTAATATAGGGAACAAGCCCACAACAGATGTACTGGCTCTATGTAGTGGTTATCAGACCAATGATAACCTATGGAGCTATAGTTTGGTGGCCTAGGGCACCTCGTGGTATCTCGTGGACCGCACTGGTTCAGCTACAGAGACAAGCTTGTCTGATGATAACGCGCACGATAAGCACCACTCCATCATCCGCCCTGGAAGTCCTAAACATTCCACCTCTTTATATTTGGCTGGAGAGGGAGGCTAGGTGGACAAAGTACAGATCATAACAAACAGCTGACAGCATGTCAAAAGCAATCAGTGGGAAGGACCGGACTCGACATTGAGAGTCATGACAGGGTACCCAGCAACCTGGAAAAATCAGGGAATGTGAAATATCCCCTAAAATGTCAGGGAAATTTGTGATTTTACTCAAATGTCATGGAAATCATTCAGTAAACCTGGAAATTATATATTTGTAAAATTTCGTCACTAGCAGATGCATTTTTATTATGGTTTTATATATATTATACGAATTTTCTCACGTAAATAGTTTTCTCATATCTAGGAAAATATATCTTGATAACAATATGTCTTACCTTGGGTACCAATATCACTTAAATCCGCCAGTGAAGGCAGCATATGCCACATCATGCACCAATATAAATAGCGTCTTCTTCATCTATCTCAAACATGTCTCATATGTACATCTTCTGATATTCTTCCTTGAATGCATAAAATGCAAAATGCGTTTTAGGTATTGGCTGAATGTGTTTATGCTATTTACCCTTTATGATCCTGTTGAAAGTTGCAAAATATTTGGCATTTGTATATGGCGCGTGTAAACAGTATCCTTGTTTCATTTTTTAGCGCATTTCTTTAAAATAAAATTTCACTTTTGGAACCGATTTCCGAGACTTATCCAAATTTATATATACGAACATGGTTTGCGAAGTTTCTACGCCACCTAGAGACTTGTGGTTTGTTCCATCACACTGTAAAATTCTTTCCAGAGGCTAAATTCGTCGGTCAGTTATGAAAGTCAAGTTTTTCCATGAAAAAATTGCAAATTTTCTTCTCAAAATGCTATATATTATAAATTTAATGGAGTTCAGCATACTTATGTTTTTGATTATGTAAGTTTTTGTTCAAAGTTTCTATTGATTTTGTTCTTAAACAAGTAATCAGGTATGTGTGTTTTTTATTGCGAGTATTATGAAACAAGTACTCGAGGGGCCTGGAAATGTCAGGGAATTCGATTTTTGATTTCTGCTGGGTACCCTGCATGAGGTTTTGGGAATGGTCTCGGATCTGATGCCTACAAAGATCTTCAAGACCGTTCTTTCGAAAGGGGGGGACTGGGAACGAAACCAAACGACCCTATTGAGAGCCGATCTCTGCTGGTACACTGATGGCTCCAAAACCGATCGGGGGGCAGGAGCTGGTGCATATGGGAGCAACATCAATGCAAGAATATTATCTAGCTTCTGAAAGTATGTAACCATACACCAGGCAGAAGTGTGTGCAAGGGAAATTATACAATACCACTGCACACACAAATCGATAAAATATATTGAGATAGCCAAGCTGTAATAAAGACCATTGGTTCCTACCTGTAGAAAATATATTAAAGGCAAAGAGCGTGCACCAGGTACGGTCCAACGTCAGCGTCGACACACACAGGATCAAGAACGACAAGTACTGCAGCGCCGCTAGAACCGCCAACCGCCCTTCAGTAGTAGTAGCAGGCAAGTCGAGCCAGCAGTGAGTAACGGTATGCAAATGCAGGGTAGCTAAAGAACTTTCAATACGTAACGCGACCGCGATTTCTTTACATGTTATTATTCGTATTAACCCTTTATATTAGAGGATGCAATATTTATTTCTACTGTACATTTTAATCGATAATAAAGTCTTAAGTTTAGCTCACTTCTTTTAACGCCCCAATAACGAAATAGTAATCTTTATATGGTGCCGAGATTATTTATACTACCATTGCAATTCAAAAACGGTATAGACCTGTAAATCTGCCCTCAGCGAACTAGCCAGCTGTAATGAGGTGTCACTGGTCTGGATGCCAGGTCACTCCAACCTTGATGGCAATGTAGCAGCCTACACGCTTGCCAGGGGTGGTGCCCAGGAGGACTTATCGGACCAGAACCTGTGCTGGGGATATCATCATGCACAGCAAAACGCACCTTAAAGACCTGGACAGATAGGACAATTCAGCAATGGCAAAATCTGCCGGGATTGTACACGCTAAGGCCTTCATAGGTGAACTTTCAGAGTCAAGCGCTAAAAAACTTCTAGAGCTAAACAGACAATAACTGAGATCTCTGGTCGACATTTATACAGGACACTGCCACTTGCGTCACCACATGCACCGAATTGGTCTCAGTCAAGAGACTGAGTGCCAGCTGTGTATGGAGATTGACGAAACAGCAGAGCACGTGCTATGTCCCCAGCTTGCACCAGAAGATCTGGATCAACTTTAGCTCACAAAAATTGTCGACCTCTGTAGGAGGCTGGATTTGTTGGGTGAAATATTAGAATTAGGCGTGAACCACAATAGACCTTAAGGTGGCAGTGGAGGGACCATTCTGGTCCACTTACAAATTAACCTAACCTAGTGTAATATAAACATCTATATATCAGTCAATATGTTATTATTTCGCATATTTATAAGTACACTTGGAGAACCCAAATCACCACAACACATTTTTTTAAAGACCTTATATATCGTTTCACTAACCACGTAGGCATCATCAGAGGATGGGAAAATTCTAAACTAAATTAACAGCTACAAATGTATTTATATGATACCTAGATAGACGAACTAAACCGAAGGTAAAATTTTAGTTGGAGACTCATGGTTTGTCTATTGTGTCTATATGGAACGGACAAGGTTGACGAACTACTTTAATCTCCTAGTTGACAAATTTATGAGCTTTTATCTAATTTAAAGGTTAATGGGCTTAAAATGAAAGGTGCTGCTTTATTTAAGAAAGATCACGTTCTTTCTTCATCTATAAATTCACTATGTGAATACTGGAGCATGTGATGAGCAGCTAAAAGCACATCCGGCGACAAACCAATAACTGCCGCACATCTTTTTTAAAACAAAAACGACACAATGTTAACTTCAACATTTGATGAATATTCTAACTAAAATTCTACATAAAAACAAGTATTTATATTGATTTCTTAGATACAAAAAGAAAACGAACGGGGATTTTTAAGTCAAGAACGCAATGTAGAGCTTAGTATCTGTATAGACCGGACGAGGTTATTGGCCATACTTTATTATTCTGCCCGACAGATTTGGAGTGTTTTTAGCTGGTCAAATGAAAAGTACAAATAAAAGGCTTAAAATCAAAGGTACCGTACTGTTCAATGACGTTTTGTTCTGAATCGATCCTGATATATATATATATATATATATATATATATATATATATATATATATATATATATATATATATATATATATATATATATATATATATACGCATTCATAAGCGTCAAGCATACCGCTACCAAACATGATTAACGAAGTAAAAAATAGTTTAAAGGAGTGTCCAAATCTCATAACAAAGGACTTAGAAGACGTTTACAAGTTGCTAATGCTAAAGTCCCCAAAAATATATCTCCCAAAAATTCATAAAACGGGAAAATCAATTAAGCCTATTATTTCGGCTATAGAGTCTCCGACATATAGTCTAGCAAAGGGGTTGTGAAATGAATTTAAAAACCTACCTATTAAACAAAAAAGTTTCTCTGTGGTAAATTCACTTGAATTCATTAATAAAGTTAAAGATGTAAAATTACCTCATTTGCTTGAGATGCGAAAGGTAAGTGTAAATTTATTGTTCTTTTTAGTGAATCTTCTTTATAAAAAAATCACTAATGAGGAGATCCCAAGTTTTGAATTTTGAAAAAAGTCTTCAAATGAGCGCAAACTGGGACCCCTAATCCGCAGGGTCAGTTTCAATTTTTTTGTGTATATATATATATATATATATATATATATATATATATATATATATATATATATATATATAAATTCAAACGGACCTTGCTTTCAGGTTCTAGGGGCCGAAATTGGCGCGACTTGAATTTTGAAAAAATTCTTAAAATGAGCGCTAGGCCCCTTAGAACCCATATCCAGGGCCAATTTATATATGTTTATATATATATATATATATATATATATATATATATATATATATATATATATATATATATATATATATATATATATATATATATATATATATATATATATACATATGTATATGTATGTATCACACCGATAACTCAAAAAATAAGGAGCCGATTTTTATCAAATTTGGTAATACCTGCCTTTTGCAAGTGGATTGGATACGTTTGTTAGTCAGGAAAATCGGTTCGGGTTTTCCCGAAAAATTTTGTATTTTCCTTCGGAACTTTTTTATATCTCTGGAAACAACAAAGTAAGGAAACTAAATTTGGTACGCTTGTTTGAATAATAAAGATTCAAACATGTACCAAAATTGATATATGTAAGTGAAAAGAAAAAAAGTTATACGCATTTAAAGAAAACAAATTTGGGGTTTTCCTCAAAACGTAAAACTCTCGATTTGAAACGTCAAAATTGGCAACATTAGGCAAAGAACCTAAAAAAATACGCATTGTGTAAAGAAAATGTTGCGAGAAGATTGTTCTGCAAACCCTTAAGTTTCGGCTTCAACCGTCATTGTCCTTCATTTTACTAAAATATTTACAGAAAATTCATTTCAAATAGATCTTTTCTTTGATGTTTTAGCTATAGATTTAGTTAAGTTGATGCTTTGGCTGTAGGTTTAGTTAAGTGTATGGTTTAACGGTCTATAATGTTTAGATAATTTGCGTAGAAAATGTTCGTTAAATGAGGAGACCTCGACTTTTAATTCCAGAAGCTTTCTTCAAATGCGCTGTTTTTCTGCTGGAACTCAACTGTGGCCAATTTGTCAAAGCTAAATGACAGACAACCGTCAAAAAATAGTGCTAGATCTCAACAGAGCGTTTATCAGTCTCCAGCCTCTGACATGTATCATTAGTTAGCACATAAGCGCTTTGAGAAGGACTAGTTATGAGTCAGAGTTTACTAGGCGCCGGCAATTGAATAGTTGTGTCAGCTTAAGCGCTTACCAGTCCCGCTGAGTTTCTATTTGAAGTTAATTGTTTTGCTTTGTCAAAGCAGAATGACAGACAAACTTGTGCTTGAACTCATCAGTGCGGTTATCTGTCTCCAACTGCTGAAATGCGTCGCTAGTCCGCAAATGAGTGCTTAAACTCAGCTTTTGGTGCCTGGTGGTTGTTACATGACGTAACAATATATTACCATTGACTATTGAATAATCTAGTAATGAGTCAATGTTTTTGACGTTACCTTAATATAAATTCAACATCGATATTATTATTATTACCTTCTTTATTGTCTAATGACATAGAGAAATATTCTCTATTCTGTAAATCTGTATGCATGATAATGGCGGTGAGAGTGAGTGTTATTTAAATGAAATTTGCTTGCTTTGCACAATTAAGTAGGCTAGAAAACAGTTAATTTAATTTATTATTTTTTCGGTGAAAACAAATTGAAATTATTAGAAACCGAAATACACTATATATGTAGACAATGGATCTTACGGAAGTGTGAGTACATTTAATGTTTATATTAAATTAACCTTAAAATTACTAAGTAATTATTAATATTTTTTTAAAGAAAGTATCTCTAAAAAAGCCTTGTTTGAAAAAGCATATTAGTATGTAATTTAGTGACTCTTTCACTGACTTCTTAATCTGTAGTTAAAATGTAAGTGGTTGGCACTGTATTTTATTTTTGGTTTTGAAATAAATATTAAGCACAGATATAATAAACTAATCGTAAAAAGACAACTAACTAGTTGACTACAACAGTCATTTATGTATTTCCTACAATTAAATCTTAAAAAAAAACCTAGAACCTGTAAATACTAATATCAGTAATGATGGCAAAAATACTAAAACAAAGCGTTGAATTGATGATCTGTACATAATAATATCCTGTCTACAACACACCACGAGGGCTTACAGCCTAAATACTATCGTACCGTGTGTGTCGACAAGGAGGAAAGAGGCAACTTCTTAATTCTGGACTTGAAGGTTCAGAGAAGGAAAAAAATGTGCCGGCAAGGAATTCCACAATTTGGAAGTCCTCGGGACAAAAGAGCGGGGATAACAAGGTGTTCTATGTCTGATGACTTGGACAGTAAAAGGGTGCATTCACTCTGTTCCCCTGGTAGATCTGTTGGGGGCAGCAGGTGGAGGAATTATAGAAGAAAGCTCCTCTGAGCAGTGCCCGTGCAGATATCTATAAAAGAGAGAGAGGTCACCAATGGCACGTCTGTGGGCAAGCGATGGCAGCCTTTGGGTGAGGATAGGGTCACTGATGAGACATATAGTCTCTTCTGAATGGAGTCCATGATAGCGAGTGTAGAAGCAGCAACGGCACCTCAGATGTGGGAGCAGTATTTGAGGTTTGGCCTTATTTGTGAAGTATATAAGGTATAGAGATTAGCTGGTAAAAAGTATTTGCGAGCCCGGAAGAGGAAACCTAATTTCTTAGCAGCCGCTTCTGCAATTGATGTGACATTTTGGTGCCAATTGAGATTTAGATCCACAGAAATTCCAACAAGTGAAAAGGACTCATTACTTTGAATAACTCGGTTGTTCATTGTGATGGGTCTAGGGATGGTGTATCTCTTATGAGATAGAAAGCAAGACTGAGATTTGGTGGAGTTGAATTGTACAAGATTTCCAGTTCCCCAGTCTAATATTTTTTGGATATCCACAGAGACAGAACCTTCCATGAGTCTGTGATCCTCATCTAATTGGGCTAAAGAGACAGGCTTAGAATATTGTATATTTGAGTGGAGGGTGCTGTCGTCCGCGTAACTGTGAACTGGGTTGGATCTGCTAGAGAGGAGGTCATTGATGTGGAGAAGAAACTAAGTAGGGGCTAAAGCTGAACCTTGAGGGACTCCTGCATTAATTGGATACAGTTTAGAGGAATGGCCATCCATGACAACATAAATGCTCTGGTTGGAGACGAAATTTGCTGTCCAGGTACAGAGTTTTGGTGGTAGGCCCTAGGCCGGAAGTTTATTAAGCAGCTCTGTGTGCCAGACCTGGTCGAATACTTTGGATATGTCTAGAGTGACAATCTGGGATTCACCATGTAGTTACATAGACTTGTTCCAATAATGGGTGACAAAGGAAAGGAGGTCGGCAGTTGATCTGCGCTGACGGAATCCATACTGCCTGTCGTGGATTAGGCTGTGTTTTTCAAGAAATTTTAGTAATTCGGTGTTTATTTTAACTGTTTTATGTTATACTTTAAACCATTGTAATATGACCCGTAGTGATCTCTATAGATCTTCAGTGTCAGCTCTATCATAATAAATTTAAAAAAAAATTAGCAATGCAAAAGTTATATTTAAAAAAAATTATCAATATTAAAGTTTTGTTTGTTAAATAATGTTGTATTTTAGTGTTAATTATTTAGAAGTTAAATTATTGTCTTGGTATTCAGCTTAAAACTTTCGTGTGTTGCAATTTCAAATTTCTGTTATTTTTAATTTTAGGGAAAAAGCTGCGGCTATGCAAATAAAACATAGGCCATATAAATGGAGTGATGTCACAGAACAATTTAAAGGTGCTGTAAAAGGTAAATTTGCATACACTTGTTTTATTCCCAGTTTATTAAAATTATAGTTGGAAAGCCTTTCCTATAAATGCTTATTTTGTCTTATGTGCATATTGTTTGCAGATTTAAATTTAGGGGAATTATTAAATGATGAAAGTTTTGGATTATTTGAAGCTATGTCTGCAATTGAAATGATGGATCCTAAAATGGATGCTGGAATGGTTTGCAATCGTGGTGTCAGAAAAGCAAGATCATTTGAACATGCCTTAAAGGTAACTATCTGTAAATATAAAACATTTTTTTTCTTCTCTTGTACCTTAAACTGTAACTATTTGCTTTCTCATTAATCCCGTTTAAAAATCACATTAACCCCTTAAGCGTGGTAATAACAACCCTTATATTTTAAATAGGGACCATGGGACGAGTGTTACATCATTTGAAAGCTCTTTCTTTTCTGAATTCAGCACACTAATTTTTTTGGAAGTTTTATTAACTCGATTAAAAATTATTCACAGTTGGAGATGCAAAAACGCATTTCACTCATTCTGATAAGAAATGTGCTGATAGTCAATGTTTTGTTGGTTTGTAAACAAAACATTGACTATCAGAACATTTCTTACTGGAATGAGAGAAATGCGGTTTATTATTTCAGTTTATCGGTCAGTTTGATACTTGATAGTACTACCGAAAATTAGTTTCACAATTATGTATTCTGTAGAAGAAAGAGTTGAAATAATTACTCTTTTTTTTTTCAAAAACGATGACTGTGCCAACCGTACCGCAAATTTGTTTAATGAACGACATCCGAACAGACATGTTAACAGAAAATACATTTTGGAGTTAGTTGCAAAGTTTCGACAAAGTTGTTCAGTAGCCAACAAAAAACGGGATCCTGAACGTGAATTTCCGGTTAGAAATGAGACTACTGAGATTGAAGTTTTAGGACAAATTGCTGCAGACCCAACTTTGAGCACGATAAAATTGGCCACTGTTTCAAACATCAAAAGAAGAACTATTCAGCGAATATTGAAGCACCATAAATTTCACCCGTATAAAATTCATCTTGTACAAAAACTGAATGAAGATGATTTTGATCGGCGGCTGGAGTTTTGTGAAGTTATGACTGCACGAATAGCTGATAACGGGAACTTTCTGTTCAATATCTGTTTTTCAGACGAGTGTACGTTTTTATTAAACTCTACAGTCAATCGTCATAATTGTCGTTATTGGGCAGATAATAATCCAAGAATTTTTCACGAAGTCCACACTCAAACTCCACAGAAATTGAATGTCTGGACTGGCATTTTTGAAGACCGTTTAATGGGACCAATTTTTCTTGATGGCAATTTGAGTGGCAAAACTTATTTGGAGTTACTAGAAGATATCGTTTACCCTATACTAATTGACATTGTTGAAAATTATGATCGCTATCAAGAAAATCAATTAGTGTTTCAACAAGATGGAGCTCCTCCGCATTTTTTTACAACGTGTTAGGAAGTTTTTGAACAGATAGTTTCCAGAGCAATGGATTGGGCATACAGGTGCTATTGAGTGGCCCCCTAGATCACCGGATTTAACTCCTTTAGACTTCTTTCTATGGGGCCATTTAAAGAGTAGAATTTACGCAAGAGAACCGGAGTCTCTGGAAGAATTACAACGACACATTGTTGAAGAATGCTGTCTAATGACTCCATAAATGCTCCAGAATGTCCGAGCTCGTTTTGAACAAAATTGTAATTTTGTATGAAAGCTGGTGGTCAACAATTTGAGCACTTACTTAACTGAATAAACATTTTTGAACGTTTGGTTTTGTTTTTTAGTTTTTTTTAACGAAAAATTGACTAATCAGTGCATTTCTTATCACAATGAATGAAATATGTTCTTGCAACTCCAACTGTGAATAATTTTTAAACGAGTTGATAAAACTTCCAAAAAAATTAGTGTGCTGAATTCAGAAAAGAAAGAACTTTTAAATGATGTAACACTCGACCAACGTTCCCTATTTAAAATATAAGGGTTGTTATCACCACTCTTAAGGGGTTGATGTGATTAAGTTGAGTTTTATGTCAAAACATGTCCCCCTCAATATTAAAATTGACGTGTTTCAGCGTATCTTAAAAAAATTTTCTCTGTACGCAAATCAGTCTGTTTCGTTTTCAATGCTCCAGCCTGTATAATATGGTTATTTTTATTGTTTCTCGTAGCAGTTGAATTATTTCCATCAATGAAAACATACACGTTCTGTCGAAGTTGCTAAACTAATTCCAGCTTTATTAAACTTGTTTTGTGTGTATATTTCTCTGTTGCTAGTTGACACGTGATCTTCAATCTCACTGTTAATTGGGATGGAGAATGTTGCCTCACTACTTAATATTTCAGTTGAGGTGTTCTTATAAAAAGTTGTATTTAGCTTGATTTAGAGATACAAAATTGATGAAAAAATTTGGTATACACTTTCTTTTTGAGGAATTTTTATCTATTAAAAAAAAAGAATAAATATTTAGTTTTATCTTCATCATATTGCAGGGTACCCAGCGACCTGGAAAACCTGGAAAAATCAGGGAATGTGAAATGTCCCCAAAAATGTCAGGTAAATGTCGGGAAAATTTGTGATTTTACTCAAATGTCATGGAAATCATTCAGTAGACCTGGAAATTATATGTTTGTAAACTTTCGTCACTAGCAGATGCATTTTTATTTTTATTTCATATATATTATATGAATTTTCTCACGTAAATAGTTTTCTCATACCTAGGAAAATATATCTAAAACAATGCGGCTTAACTTTGGTACAAATATCAATTAAATCCCCCAATGAACGCAGCAGCGTATGCCATATTATGCGCCGATATAAATAAAGCCTTCTTCATCTATCTCAAACATGCCATATGTACATCCCACTTGGAATGTTCTTCCCTAAATGCATAAAATGCAAAATCCGTTTTAGGTATTGGCCGGTAGAGCTGTGCTGTGAATGTGTTTATTCTATTTTAACCTTTATGATCATGTCGAAAGTTCTGCACCACCTAGAGACTTCTGTTTTTTCCATCACACTGGAAAATTCTTTCCGGAGCCTAAGTTCGTTGGACAGTTATGAAAGTCAGGTTTTTTCGTGAAAAAATTGCACATTTTCTTCTCGAAGATGCCACATATTATAAACTTAACGGAGTTAAGCATACTTATGTTTTTGGTTATGTATCTTTTTGTTCGTAATTTTTATTTATTTTGTTCATAAAAAAATGTACTCGAGGGGCCTGGAAATGTCAGGGAATTTGATTTTTGATTTCTGCTGGGTACCCTGTATTGTCAAACCATCGTAATTGGTTTTTCAAAAGATTGAAATATTTTTATAAAAGCGATGGTTACAGTACTACGTATTAAAATAGAAAACAACCTAAAAAAGTAAAAATTCAACGATATCATTTAAAGCACATACCCCTAAATTATGGTGAGTGATTTACATTCCACATAGTTCAAAACATCTAATAAATGATCTGCCTTGAAGTGAACACAGATTTTGCAACAGTTATAAAAAAAATTTATCATCAAATTTGTAACATTACACTTGTACATTTTTTACAGGCTGGAATGTTGAAAATAGATGAACTTAGTTGTGAGGAGTTGATAGCTATTATTGATACTACATTGGCCTGCATTGTATCCTGGCTGGAAGGTAACTCGATGGCACAGACAGTATTTACCAACTTGTACTTACATCACCCATATGTAATAAGCGATAAAACTCTCAGAACTTTCTGTTTGATTGTGTATAAGGTAGTGGAAACGATAAAGGAATTCATTCACAAGTATGTTTAAAATAGCTTAGCTTGGAGTGGTGTTTAGATGTATTGTAGTGTGTGAGCAACAATTTATTTTTATAATGAGGCACCGACTGTTTAGTTCGGATTATGCAGAAAAAAACGAAAGTTTAAATTTACAAAAGCACTGAATGACCAAAACGTATATAAGTAAAGAAAAGCTTCTGCGGTTTTGAATATGAGAATTACTAGGTTCTCAAGTTGAATCGCAGGTCCTGAAGTTGAACCGCATTCAAGATTGTTTATATTTCAATGTTTCGGCTCCTGTTTTGAAACCATTTTAAAGAGATCGGATGGTAAGTCAGGTCAGTTGTAGTTTAATTCCTGTGTGTTAATCTGCATACTCCCTTCATCTCATCACGATCGGCTCTAAGGACCGAATATTACAGACAAAATTATATGTACCTTACTTTTTTTCTGGGAAATTGATATACTGTTTTTAATGGGAACCCTGTAAAAAACTTGCCCAAAAGCAAAATACCGCGAATTTATAAAATAAGTTGTAAAGATTATGATCTTAAATACGCCGACAAACAAAAAGATCTATTGGAATTAGATTCAAAGAACGTTTAGCACAATTATGATACGGTACTGTAGATAAATCTTCTGTCTCCCGACATATTTGGGATAATAATAACCACGTTAATGAAGAGAATCTAAAATTATTAAAAAATGTTTGACAACCAGGGCAGCTAAATGCATTCGAAAGTGTATATATATATATATATATATATATATATATATATATATATATATATATATATATATATATATATATATATACTGCTAAATATAGTAATAACAAAAAATTATGATTCTTGCTCTGCCGCCTATATGGGCAGTCTTTTGATAGATTACTTTATAAAATAAATACCGGCAGAAGCAAGTCCAATGGATAATAAAAGAATAGAGATATTTTCGCCAAACGAAATATGTTAATTTTGGTGTCGCTCAACGTCCCTAAATCGTTAGTGACTGACTACCCGCAGAAGAATATAAATAGAGATGTGGGTATTTTTTTCCCTCAGGGCTCGTCCGCGGCCTTGCCGCCTCGGTAGCACTGCAACCTTTGGTTGATTGTGCATACCCTTAGTCTTACTCCACCCATTCCAAAATCACTGTGCCTTGAACTAGTCTGCACAGCGATTGGTAGGGTGAAGTTTTATATTGCTCTGTCTCCGGCCTAGACTGACCGTAGATCAGTTGCCTTTTATGGTCCAGAGCTTTACACTCGCACAGGATGTGCTGGGCTGATTCCTCCCCCTCATCGCAGAGTCTGCATGCGAGGTCCCTTTTGACCGCCCCATTTTATGCAGGTGTTTCTTGACGGCCATGTGTCCCGTCAAGAGTCCTGTTGTGTTTCTGAGCTGTCCTCTGCTAAGATTTAGCAGCTCCACAGCTCTCTTTGAACTGGGTTCGTCAATTATTGACTTCTCATGTCTGAGCCCTGGACAGTCTGCCCAGTACACCTTGTGTTGGTTTCTGACCCAGGACTTAATGGCTCCCCTGGCAGTGCTCTTTGTCACGCCCAGAGCCGGTTCTGGTCCCATAAATGGTTCTGCTGACCCTCTCTTTACGAGACTGTCAGCTTTTTCATTGCCTTTAACCCCCGAGTGACCCGGCACCCAGATGAGGGTCACCTCATTCTACTCAGCCAGGTCGCTTGTCTCGACACTCACTCACCAGCCAGGAATTTGCCCATGGGCTACTTAGTGCCTTAAGGGCTGTCTGTGGCTATGAGGATCGGCTTGTTGGTGTAGCCCCTCCTCTTGTTCTCCCGCACACAGTGCAGGATGGTGTACATCTCGGAGTTGTGGGTATAAGATATTTAGAATTGTTCATCCTCTGATGACGCTAACTTGGTTAGTGAAACAATCGTCAGGTCTTTAAAAATGTGTTGTGGTGGTTTGGGTTCTTCAAGTGTACTTATTACGCTCGAGCATGTCCTAACTGATGAAACTATGATAGTCTAATAGTCACTTTATGTGGTATCATACGTAAAAAAAGTAGTTTTACCTAATGTAAAGATGAATTAGCTCAAACTAACCTGAATTAATCATTCGATAGAATATTTTTTTAAAATCTTTAGTGTAAACTATATTTGCCATCCAATTAGATTTTTAAAATTGGTTTTCATATTGATCATTAAATCTGTGTGGCTGAACTAAACAGTTAGTGTTTTTTGTTGTAGTTTTTTTTTTCAGTGCAAAATAAATGTTTAAAATGTATGTTTTTAAAACTTATCATCGCATGTTAATTGAGTTTACTTTTAACACAATATACATAGTGTTTTATAATTGCTCTCTACTTTTTCAAAATATAAACAGCCTCTATATGTTTTTGCATAAGCTTTTGTATTATGTTTCAAAAAAGTTTTGGTTGCCATAAGAAAATCTGCTTGTGTGTTAAGTACCATGCATATTAATTATTTATTAGATTAAACATAAAAAAATCATCTTGAATGATTGAAGGCGATTATTTTGATGTTTATTTCTTCTCCCTCAGGGCTCGTCCGAGGATTTGTCGCCCCGATAGCACTGCAGCCCTTGGCCTATTGTGCATGCCCTTAGTCTCTTCACTCCACCCATTCCAAAATCACTGTACCTTGAACCAGTCTGCACAGCGATTGGTAGGGTGAAGTTTTATAATGCTCTGTCTCTGGTCTAGACTAACCGTAGATCAGTTGTCTTTTGCCGTCCAGAGCTTTACACTCGCACAAGATGTGCTGGGCTGATTCCTCCCCCTCGCCACAGAGTCTGCATGCAAGGTCCCCCTCGAACCACCCCATTTTATGCAGGTGTTTCTTGACGGCCATGTGCCCTGTCAAGAGATCTGTTATATTTCTGAGCTCTCCTCTGCTAAGATTTAGCAGCTTCATAGCTCTCTTTGAACTGGGTTCGTCAATTATTGACTTCCCATGTCTGAACCCTGGACAGTCTGCCCAGTACACCTTGTGTTGGTTTCTGACTCAGGACTTAATGGCTCCCCTGGCAGTGCTCTTTGTCACGATGAGGGTGACCTCATTCTGCCCAGCCAGATCGCTCATCTCGTCTCTGCATTAACTCACCAGCCAGAAAATTACCCGTGGGCTTCTTAGGGCTGTCTGTGGCTATGAGGATCCGCTTGTTGGTGTAGCCCCTCCTCTTGTTCTCCCGCACACAGTGCAGGATGGCGTACATTTCGGCCTGAAAGACCGTTGCATGGGCTCAGAGGGAAATACTATGAGTTACCCTCGGTCCTTCCGAATAAACACCTGCCCCCGTCCCACGCTTCCCACCGGATCCGTCCGTGAACCAGACGAGCGCGCCCCGTGGTATGCCCGTCGTCTCCTCCCGCCATGCCTCGCGGTCGGGGATTTCCACTGTAAAGTTGATTTGCCTGCACATTCGTGGGCTCGCGAAGTCTGACCTCATTTCAAGCATGGGCTACTTCACGATCTCCTGAATTTTGCAGTGGCCCCTCAAGCCTGGGTTGATCTTCAGTCTACCATTGGAGGCTAGTCTGTATAGTCCTAGCCTGGCCTCCCCCATAATAAGTAAGTGTGTGTAGGGGGGGGGGGATCCAGCAACACCTCCATGGCGGCTTTTGGGGTTGAAGACATGGCCCCTGTGATGCCTAGGCAAGCCATCCTTTCCATCTTGCCCAGTTTTTGTTTGGCACTGGATTGTGTCACTTTAGGCCACCAGACCAGTGCCGCATATGTTAGTGATGGTTTGACCACCCTTGTGTACAGCCAGTGGGCCATACTATGTCTTAGTCCCCACGTTTTTCTATATAGCCGCCTAGAGACGGCCAAGGTCATGACTGCCTTACGTACTATTTTTTCAACGTGACCATTCCAGGTTAGCTTAGAGTCCAATACGACCCCAAGATATTTTACCTCCCTGGCCATTGGAATGTTCCTACCGTATAGAGTGAGAGTTCTGTGGCTCTCCCACTTCCTCCTCCTCGTAAACGGTATGATGGTTGCTTTCTCGGGGCTCACCCCGAGCTCTTGACCAACCGTCCACCTTTCCACCACGTTCAGTGCTGTCCGCATGCGCTCCCACACTGACTGTGTAAACTTTCCTCGGACTATGATGACAATGTCGTCCGTATAGCCCTGTACCTCATACCCCCCACTCCCGAGATGAGGTATTGATGAAGGCCCCCTCTATGTCTAGGAAGGCCCCAGCGCCACCTCCCTGTTATCCAGTATTTTGATGTTTGCTTTACTCTTTAACTGCATTTTTTTTTTCTGTGCATTAATATATTTTAAGGGTATTCTGCTCATTTATTTTGTTCATGATATTTTTAAGTTTCTCTAATTTACTGCTTAGGAAACTGCATAATATAACATATATCTCTTAGCATGGTAGGTACTTTTATTTTAGCTTCACAGTCTGAATAACCAAGGTGTCAGTATTTACTTTTGAGATACTGTGATATTTTTAGTGAATTTTCTTACCAAAAATTAACTAATGAGGAGATATCATATCCAGGGTTAGTTTCAGTTTTTGTCTGTTTACATATATACAGGCTCAGGCATTTCGAGGGTAAAGCTCAATATAATTGTTATTATAAAAGATACAAGAAAAAATTGTATACGTTATTTATAGGGTGCATCTTATAAAATTATTTTGAAAATCACAGGATGGCCCCCAATTTACACCCTTATATTGCATTTTTGCATTATTTATCAAAATATGATGCATGTTTGTAAGGGAAAAAAAATCGAGAACCATTAAGTGTCTTTTGGTAGCGAATTTTCATTAAATGCTTCACATTTTAATAACTCAATTTGCTATTAACGCAGGGTTCGTTGGCTAGGAAACCAGTTTTCTCAGAAACATTTAAAGTTTATTTTCCGAAAATTTTTATACATTTTCAAACAATAAGTTGATAAAATGTGGTATATTGTTTCTACTATATAGGTTATACAGGTAACCAAATTGATAGTTGCTTGCATTAAAAAAAACATATTTGCAATTCAAAACATATTAATGAAAATTCACTTCCATAACGCACTTGCTGCGTCCAGTCTTTTATTTTAGTTTTGCACCTCTTGTCACCTCTTATTACTTACATTGCTGTATATAATTAATACCAATTAATTCTTTTGATGAGTTTTTCACTCATTTTTAGCATGACACCTTTTTGCTTAACTTATTTATTTGTTTAGTTTTTTTCTGTGGTTCCCTCACACGCTTTCTTAAAAAAATGTTGCATGCTCGATTTCAATTATGTTTTTCCAAAAGACGTATAGTTTATGAAGAAAATTATTTTCAACCTATGCAGTGCGGTTATGCTTTAAAACCAGATGTATTTCTTATATTACTCAATTTACTTTGTGCAACTAACATCAATTTATTTTTGCATTAATAATTAGTTTTGCTTACATCTGTTTGTCTAATGGTTTTTTTTTTGTCTAGTATGTTCTATCACATACTCTTTCTTTTAACAATTTTACATGCTCCATTTCAATTATATATGGTTTTTCATAAGAGCTATGGTTTATGAAGAAGAAGATTTTCAACCTATGCAATATGGTTATGCTTTAAAACCAGATGTATCAGATCATAGAATGACAAGTATGCTACGTGAAGTAGAGGAAGAACTCCATAGGAAATCAAGGTCTAAACAAACTGAGGTAGGTATTTTAATATCATTTTATTTTAAAATATGTCCCAAAAATTGCCCCAAAATCCTGGCACTGCCTTTCAGTGAACATCGTTCCTTTCCCATTTTTACTAGTATCTTTTTATTTATCTTCCAATGTCTTCTCTTGAATTAGAAGAAATTATTCGCAAATTTAAAAATAAATCAAATCTGGGTGAACTTTCTACAGAGATAATCAAACTGATTTTCAAGGCAATAAACATGTTTTTAGAAAGGGGATATGTACCAAATTGTTTAACAATATCAGTGATAATACCACTGAGAAAAGTGTTGGATGCAGAAGAATTCAGACCTATAAAGACTATTTCATTCTTGTCAAAGAGTGGTAATAATCAGTTGATTGAATTTATAGACAAAAATAAGATATTATACAAATATCAGTCTGGATTTAAAAGCAATCATGGTTATGAAATGGAGCTGCGATATTTATAACTCGATGGAAATTTGCAAAAGATGAAGAAAATGTTAAAGCTGTAATTTATTTAGATTTAACAAGAGCTTTTGAAACAACATCTAGAGAGGATATTCATAAAACTAGAAGCATTGCGATTTGAAGGGATTATTTTGGTTTGGTTTAGAAGTTATTTAACTGATCGTCTACCGAAAGTCAGGTGTGAATCAAAGGAGTCGCAGTCAACAAAAACATAAGTTGAATTTCCACAAGGAAGTATACTGGGTCCGCTTTAATTTCTGTTGTATATAAATGATATCAGCCATGTTTTTAGTGAATTTTCTTAGAAAAAATTCATTAATGGGGAGATCCCGCGAACTAGGACCCCTAGAACCCATATCTGGGGTCAGTTTCAATTTTTAGGTATATATATATATATATATATATATATATATATATATATATATATATATATATATATATATATATATATATATATATATATATATAGCATGTTTTCAATATTTATCTGTTCAATGAAAATAGTTGTAGCTTTCGATCGTTTCTGGTTATACCGGAAGTGAACATCAACTTCCTTATTTCAAATAGAACACCCTATATATTATTACATTTTTAGAGTCCCTGTAAATTTAATGTAACTTCATGTGCCCATAGTTGGTACTCATCTCTAATAGTTTCTAAAATAAGGCGACCTGAAACCAAAAATTGACATCTGAAGAGGTTTCATAAAACTGTTTTTGTTAACTGAGTTTTTCACTCCCGAGGAGGTACCACCACCCCTTACATCAAGGGGCCGGTGAAGTCCCAATGGACATTTCCAGTTCTGGTGTATGAGTCTGTTTCCCTTATAAACAAAAATGATGATGGCTCATTCTTGTACAAAAGATTCCGGAGATAAAATACCCCTCCATTAGGATCTCCGGAAGAGGGGTGTGCAGGGGACGCCGGCATCTAGATTTAACATATCCTTCTCGAATATATGTGGCCTAAATTCTAACCTGAACTCCGTCCACCATTTCCTCCAGGCCAATAGGCACCAACTCCTCTTCCTCTCCGAAACCCAAATCAGTGCCAAAATAGTCACTAATCACCTTAATTTCCCGGGGTATGAGCTCCTTATTTCCTTTAGATTGCATGGAGGTGTGTGTGCATACATCCGTAGCAATCTACCCTGCACCAGACTCCCCAATTTAGAAGCTGGAAGAAAAAACATACTTTGGATAAAACTCTCTCTCAGGGCTGCAACTAAATTCATCTGTTGCATTTACCGGTCACCTTCTGACAACCACTTTGTTTATGTCTTCGACTACCTTTCTGAAAAATTGATTTCTGAATATCCTTCCTCCGAGGACACTATTCTTGGTGACTTCAATGTCCATAATAAGGAATCGCTAGATTTTTCAAAAACCGATCCACAAGGGAGAGCAGCGGAGGCCTTTGCAGTCAGCAATTCTTCAGCCAATACGGTTCAGCTACCTACTTACTTTCCTCGCATCCCAACACACAGCTCAAATCCCTTGGATCTCCTTCTTACTACAAAACCTGAATGCTATAAGACATCAGTCACCGCCCCCCTTGGTCGCTCAGACCACGGCATGGTCACTGCTTCCTGCGCAATGCAACCCGAAGTCACACAGTCATCACACCCGTATATCGTTTGGCACTACAAATCCGCGAACTGGGACGAAATGCGGGATTACTTTTCCCCATTTCCATGGGCGTCTGTCTGCTTCTCTCATCCTGACCCCTCTGATATCTCACAAAACGTCACCGAAATTATCCAAGCTGGCATGGAATTATTTATTCCACGTACATAGAAAACCTCTTCAGCCACTCAAAAGCCCTGGTTCTCTAAATCCTGTGACAAGGCCAGACTTGAAAACATCAAAGCTCACAAAACGCTTCTACACAATCCCAGCCAAGAAAACCGTCAAGTATTTAACGACGCAAGAAACCGCTATGTCCGCATTCTTTCTGAGGCAAAAAACTCGTTTAATAACCACAACAAAAACAAAGTCCTCTCAAGCTCCAAAGGCGGCAAACCCTTCTGGACTCTTGCTAAATCTATTGGGAATAATTGCTGCAAGAGCACGTTCCCACCTCTTGTTTCAGGGGATGAAATTGTTTCTACCGTGGACAAGGCTGAACTTTTTGCCTCGTTGTTCGCCGGCAATTCTACTATCAACCACCAATAGTCCCCAATGTCGCACATAAAATCACGGATATCATTTTCAAAACTAAAAAGATACGAAAGATGCTCTCTTCTCTTAATAACAGGAAAGCCTCTGGCCTTGATGAGATCCCAGCAATTGTTCTCAAAAAAATGTGCACCAGAACTTGCTCCTGTCTTGACGCGTCTGTTTCAGACATCTTACAATAGAGGCATATTTCCTAGTAACTGCAAAACTGCTCGAGTACAATCCGTCCCCAAGAAAGGATCCAAAGCGCTTCCTTAGCAACTACAGGCCTATTTATCTCCTTTCAGTCGTCTCTAAAATGATTGAAAAGTATATAAACACCGAATTACTAAAATTTCTTGAAATACACAGTCTGATCCACAACAGGCAGTATGGATTCCATCAGCGCAGATCAACTGCCAAGCTCCTTTCCTTTGTCACCCATTCTTGGAACAAGTCTATGGAACTACACAGTGAATCCCAGATTGTCGCTCTAGACATATCCAAAGCATTCGACCAGGATCGGGCACGCAGCGCTGCTTAATAAACTTCCGGCCTATGGCCTACGACCAAAACTCTGTACCTGGACTGCAAATCTGTTCTCCAACCGGAGCATTTCTGTTGTCGTGGATGGCCATTCCTCTAAACTGTATCCAATTAATGCAAGAGTCCCTCAAGGTTCAGCTTTAGCCCCTACTTTGTTTCTTCTCCACATCAATGACCTCCTTTCTAGCACATCCAACTCAGGTCACAGTTACGCAGATGACAGCACCCCAAAACCTTTTTTTTTTTTCACCCGACCCCTCAGCGTTTCCATAGGGAGCTTTTAAATTAAATTCCTTCTGTTCGTGAATGGGACAAGAAGTGTCTTATGAGAATTTGGATTACGTATTTCTGTCTCACACAAGTTCTTCACTGTATTTAGAGCTGTTTGCATTAGGCGGGATATAACAGTATCGTGCTTGCCCTTTTCTGTTATGACAGATAGTTTAAATTAGTTCATGATTTAATAAATTTATAGGTTAATGCATTATATTCAAGAATGAAATTCATGAGAGTATTCTATCAAGCATTACTGACTTTACGAAGAGAAGATCCATTACAGTCTATAGCTGAGTGCCAAAGATTTTTAGCATCTGCATCCGAATGTTTATTAGTTATGAAGAAAACTATTAATTTAGGAAAACCAGCAGAAGATGGTAAGTGTTTTTCTCACTTAGTAGTACATTAGGAGTTGTAATTGAAACCGTCATAAACATATTTAATTTCAGAATAAAGAGTTGATTATAGTTTTTGTTTCAATGAAGTGATTCCTTTTATTTATAGGATATACCTTGAATTATATATCAAATGTGACTCTCAATTGGTTCTTTGTGAATCATTTGGTGGAAACTATTGTTTTGTGAACTTGCCACAGAAACTTTTGTATATATATTTTTTAATATTTCAACAACACACCACGAGGGCTTACAGCCTAAATACTATCGTATCGTGGGTGTCGACAAGGAGGAAAGAGGCAACTTGTTAATTCTGGACTTGAAGGTTTGGAGGTTCGGAGAAGGAAAAACATGTGCCGGCAAGGAATTCCACAACTTGGAAGTCCTCGGGACAAAAGACCGGGCATAACAAGATGTTCTTTGTCTGGTGACCTGGACAGTAAAAGGGTCCATTCGTTCTGTTCCCCTGGTAGATCTGTTGGGGGCATCTGGTGGAGAAACTCTGGAAGAAAGCTCCTCTGAGCAGTGCCCGTGCAGATATCTATAAAAGAGAGAGAGGTCACCAACGGCACATCGGTGGGCAAGGGATGGCAGCCTTTGGGTGAGGGTAGGGTCACCGATGAGACGTATAGTTCTCATGAATGGAGTCCAGGATAGCGAGTGTAGAAGCGGCACCCCAGATGTGGGAGCAGTATTCGAGGTTTGGCCTTATTTGTGATGTATATAAGGTATAGAGATTAGCTGGTGAAAGTATTTGCGAGCCCGGAAGAGGAAACCTAATTTCTTAGCAGCCGCTTCTGCAATTGATGTGACATGTTGGTGCCAATTGAGATTTCGATCCACAGAAATGCCAACAAGTGAAAAGGACTCATTACTTTGAATAACTTGCTTGTTCATTGTGATGGGTCTAGGGCTGGTGTATCTCTTATGAGAAAGAAAGCAAGACTGTGATTTGGTGGGGTTGAATTGTACAAGATTTCTACTTCCCCAGTCTAATATTTTTTGGAGATCCACAGAGATAGAACGCTCCATGAGTCTGCGATCCTCATATATTTGGGCTAAAGAGACAGGCTTAGAATATTGTATGTTTGAGTGGAGGGTGCGGGTAACTGTGAACTGGGTTGGATGTGCTAGAGAGGAGGTCATTGATGTGGAGAAGAAACAAAGTAGGGGCTAAAGCTGAACCTTGAGGGAGTATTTAAACAGGGTGCCCACTTGTCTGGAAACCCTTGAAAACTGGGAAAAGTCGGAAAGTTTCAATGATGTTAAATGGCCAGGGAAGTCTGGGAAATGTAGCAAAATGTTACTAAAGTCTGGGAAATTTTACGTTAGTCAATTGAACCAGTACAAACAGATTTTTAGGTAACCGTGGCATGCAGTAGTAGTAGTTGTAGTAGGATGTTAAGCCTAGCTTGATTATTTAGAGATAACCCAGCAACCCTACCAATCTAAGCTTCAAATTTATTATTGTCTAACAACTATTTAACCTGCCAGAGATGAAACTTGTAAATATGTAAATTATTCAGTAAACGCAAGGTTATTCTTGTAGCTATGCAAAGATAAAATTAAAGAATCAGTGAGTCAGTTATTAACGATAATCAACTAATACTTACGGTGTTGTTAGTCTTGACTAAAATCTGATATTTGTAAGACTTCCAGTACAAAACGCTGGTTCTCAATAGAAGTTCATAAATAGAGGAATCTAGATTAGTTCAAAATTATTTTCTTTAAAATACGGAAATTGTACTTATGGGAACTTATTTGCAGAACTGATGTTACAAATATACAATTTTTATTATCATGGATTTGGCGTGGCATTGTATGCATTGTTTTATGAAATTGAAAACAGTAAATTCTAAAAAAATATAAAAAATAGACAAGTAAGAGATAATATTGGTAAATCAAAAATGCTCTTAAATCTAAATAAACATATATTGTTCTATTAGTGAATTTTCTTTAAAAAAATGCACTAATGAGGAGATCCTGACTTCTGAATTTTGAAAACATTTCTTCAAATGAGCACAAACCAGCCCCCCTAGAACCCATATCCAGGGTTAATTTCAATTTTTATATGCTTATATATATATATATATATATATATATATATATATATATATATATATATATATATATATATATATATATATATATATATATCAATATTATCACACCAATAACTCAAAGAAAATGGGTCGATTTTGATAAAATTTCGTAAATACCTTCCTTTGCAAGTGGCTTGGATAAGTTCGCCAGGAAAATAGGCCCAGGTTTTCCCGGGAATTTTTTTGTTTTCTTAAAAAAATCATATCACCATAAATAACAAAGTAAGGGCAACCAAATTTGGTACGCTGGTTTCTGTCATAAAGAGTATCCTAAGTACCAAAATTTAGATTTCTATGTTAAAAGACAACAAAGTTAGAGGTCAATTAATTTTTAATTAACTAAATCTAAGAAAGTTAAAACGTCAAAATTGATAAATATGATAGGAGTGAGTAAAAAATACGACACGAAATGACTAACAAGCTCCTAGATCTGTGTCTAAGTCGTAGGTGAGGGGAACGCCGAGGTCCCTAATAAGCTGGGTGGCGAGCATGCCGCTGACCTTGAGGGGCCGAGGGCTGGACGTTGGAGTGACAGGCGGCTGTCCTCAGGGCAGCTGCCTTTTGCCTCATCTATGGTGTCTGGTCATGGACGGCCTCTTGGAGCGACTCTCTGAGAATGGCTTCTATGCCCAGGCGTACGCTGATGATGGGCTGGTCTTAGTCACCGGCAAATTCCTCGGCGTCGCCTGTGATTGTATGTAGCATAATCGAAAGGTGGTGTGATGAGCAGGGACTCTTCGTAAACCCGGCGAAGACGGAGATGATCCTATTTACCAAGAAGAGGAAGGTAGAGGGGTTCAGGGCGCCCGTGATGTTTGGAAAACCTTTAGCTTTAGTGCGGGAGGTCAAATATCTGGGGGTGATCCTGGACCTCGAACTAACATGGGGGTCGCAAATAGAACGAGTAGTGAGGAAGGGAGTAGCGACCCTCTGGCAGCTGCATCGTGTGATAGGGAGGACCTGGGGACCTAATCCTCGGATCCTTCATTGGATCTACACTGCGATCGTCAGGCCGAGAATCCTCTATGGGGCGTTGCTCTGGTGGTGTGGAGTGAACCAAACTACCAGCAGGAAGCTGGCCAAACTCCAAAGGCTGGCAATGAGGACGACACCCTCAGCCGCGCTAGAGGTCCTGTTGATGCTGCCACCGCTTCCCATCTGTATCAGAAGGGAGGCTATGGCGTCGCATCTTAGAATGCGGGACTCAGGAAACTGGTGCAGAGAGGGAGCAGTAATAGGGCATGCAAGAGTCGCCAAGGAGGTGGAAAAGGAAATTCCGATTTCCGCCAAAAAGGTGCGGGATGCCGAGGACGATATTGGTTGACTAGGCCATACACCCTCAGCATCCCCAGTAGGGATCAGTGGAGGGAAAATGAGGTTGCATTCTAGCCCGCAAGCCTGGTCTGTTTCACCGACGAATCGCGGCTGGAGCACCAACAATCCTCCGGGGCAGGAATATGCATCTTGGGCGTGGGGGTGCGCGAGAATTATGCTCTTGCCGTATATACCACGGCATTCGAAACAGAGGTGTATGCTATCCTGTCTGTGCCCAATAGACAGGATATGAAGAGGAGTCCCGAGAAATGTGTGTACATCTGCTCGGATAGCCAGGCGGTCCCCCGAGCAGTCTGCGCGGCCAGAATCAGGTCAACCCTGGTTCAGGAGTGTGCTGACACCCTCAGAGGACTAGCCAGGACGAAGGAGATGCAACTGGTGTGGGTTCCGGGACACTGTGGCGTAGCGGGGAATAAGGTGGCGAATAATCTCGCAAGACTCGGTTCCCGACGGCCATTCTGTGGCCTGGAGCCTGCGATAGGCATAAGTAGGAAGATAGTCTCTGTCACCTTAGACAGGTGGACCGAGGATGCAATGAAGAGACACTGGGGGTCGGTTGGTGGCTGCAGGCAGGCGAGGGACTTCGTGGAGGGGCCGGACAGAGATAAAGCTGCCTGGCTACTCGGAAGGAACCGACCTACGCTTTGCCGCATCCTTGGGGTGCTGACCGGCCACTGCACCCTTAGAAGACACCTCACATTGATAGGCATAGAGAGGGATTCCATTTGCCAGGAATGCGGCGAGGATGAAGAAACGTCCTACCACTACCTGTGTGAATGCGAGGCTTTTGGGAGTCTTCGAGCAGAATTGTTCGGATCGAGGACTCTGCAGAGGAATCAGGTAAGTACCGTCCAATTGAAGACCGTCACGGCCTTCATCTCGAGGTCGAGGCGGTTTGGTGACGGAACCGAGGAAGAGTAGAGCATGGTTGCTGGGGTTTGCAAAAAGGGTCCATTGTGGCCTACTTGCTTGGCGTTGGCCTCCCCGCTACTGCTACTACTAAGTCGTTATTTTCCTTCATTCCGTTAAAATATGAGCAAAAAAGCCTTTGTAAATAAAATTTGTTTGGTGTAAACAGTAAACAATTAACATACTACTGGATATACCTGCTAGTGTGTCATGTTAAACATAGCTGAGTGGGCCAAGTCCTTTATGTCCGATAATCGATTCCTATATGACTAGTTCTAATCCCAGTCAGTGACTTCACTTTTTATCAATTTTTTTTAGTCTCATTTCCCTTTACTGTTATCTGATTAGATTGTTGTTATTCCGATGAATTTTGTTTAAGTTTAGTTAAGTTAACCTCAAAACCATATGTTATTTTAAGTTATTAATTGTAGAAATTGTTACCAGTGCAAATGTATTGTTTTGAGTTCATAAATAAAGAATATTGAAAAAAAAATACATACAGATGAACTTAGAACCTCCTCCTTTTTTGAATAAAAAACTGAGGTTGGACACTGTGGCTGGAGACTAAAACAAAAGCGGGATCACCCCAAAAACCACAAAAAAAATTACAGAGTTATGCGTTATCCATAAACTGTTTAGCGACAGCTACTGATGAAGACAACTTCTTTATCGAAATACGTAATTCTGTTTATTGTTTTGTGGTTTTTCAGGTGATTCTTGAAAAGGTCAAAGCTCACAAAACGCTTCTACACAATCCCAGTCAAGAAAACCATCAAGCATTTAACGACGCAAGAAACCGCTATGTCCGCATTCTTTCTGAGGCAAAAAACTCGTTTAATAACCACATCAAAAACAAAGTCCTCTTTAGCTCCAACGGCGGCAAACCCTTCTGGACTCTTGCTAAATCTATTGGGAATAATTTCTGCATAAACACGTTCCCACCTCTTGTCTCAGGGGATGAAATGGTTTCTACCGCCCTGGGCAAGGCTGAACTTTTTGCTTCGTTGTTCGCCAGCAATTCTACTCTCAACTCACCTCCAAATGTTCAACCACCAACAGTCCCCAATGTTGCGCATAAAATGACTGATATCATTTTCAAAACTAAAAAGGTACAAAAGATGCTCTCTTCTCTTAATACCAGGAAAGTCTCTGGCCTTGACGAGATCCCAGCAATTGTTCTCAAAAAATGCGCACCAGAACTTGCTCCTGTCCTGACTCGTCTATTTCAGATATCTTACAATAAAGGCATATTCCCTAGTAACTGGAAAACTGCTCGAGTACAACCCATCCCTAAGAAAGGATCCAAAGCGCTTCTTAGCAACTACAGGCCTATTAAATATATAAACACCGAATTACTAAAATTTCTTGAAAAACACAGTCTAATTCACGACAGGCAGTATGGATTCTGTCACTGCAGATCAACTGCCGACTTCCTTTCTTTTGTCACCCATTCTTGGAACAAGTCTATGGAACTACTCGGTGAATCCCAGCGCTGCTTAATAAACTTCCGGCCTATGGCCTACCACCAAAACTTTGTACCTGGACAGCAAATTTCCCCTCCAACAGGAGCATTTCTGTTGTTGTGGATGGCCATTCCTCTAAACTGTATCCAATTAATGCAGGAGTTCCTCAAGGTTCAGCTTTAGCCCCTACTTTGTTTCTTCTCCACATCAATGACCTCCTCTCTAGCACATCCAACCCACTTCACAGTTACGCGGATGACAGCACCCTCCACTCAAATATACAATATTCTAAGCCTGTCTCTTTAGCCCAATTAGGTGAGGATCACAGACTCATGGAGGGTTCTGTCTCTGTGGATCTCCAAAAAATATTAGACTGGGGAAGTAGAAATCTTGTACAATTCAACCCCACCAAATCTCAGTCTTGCTTTCTTTCTCATAAGAGATACACCAGCCCTAGACCCATTACAATGAACAACCAAGTTATTCAAAGTAATGAGTCCTTTTCTCTCGTTGGCATTTCTGTGGATTGAAATCTTAATTGGCACCAACATGTCACATCAATTGCAGAAGCGGCTGCTAAGAAATTAGGTTTCCTCTTCCGGGCTCGCAAATACTTTTCACCAGCTAATTTCTATACCTTATATACTTCACAAATAAGGCCAAACCTCGAATACTGCTCCCACATCTGGGGTGCAGCTGCCGCTTCTACACTCGCTATCCTGGACTCCATTCAAAAGAGAGCTATACGTCTCATCGGTGACCCTACCCTCAACCAAAGGCTGCCATCTCTTGCCCACCGACGTGCCGTTGGTGACCTCACTCTATTTTATAGATATCTGCACGGGCACTGCTCAGAGGAGCTTTTGTCCATAGTTCCCCCACCTACTGCCCCAAACAGATCTACCAGAGGAACAGAGCGAATGCACCCTTTTACTGTCCAGGTCACCAGACATAAAACATCTTGTCATGCCCGCTCTTTTGTCCCGAGGACTTCCAAGTTGTGGAATTTCTTGCCGGCACATGTTTTTCCTTCTCCTCCGAGCCTCCAAACCTTCAAGTCCAGAATTAACAAGTTTCCTCTTTCCTTCTTGTCGACACCCATGGTACGATAGTATTTAGGCTGTAAGCCCTCATGGTGTGTTGTTGAAATTAAAAAAAAAGATTCTGCTTTTTGTTTCCTTTTTTGAAATCTGTTACAGATACAAAATTATTTAGTTAAGCGTTTATTAAAACGAAAAATACAAATCGGCGAGAAATGCAATTGAAAATACATGTTATATAATAAAGGTGTTAACTTTAATATCAATTAATGTAATACCAGGCATATGTTTAGAGCACAGAAGGTATCGACTATGGAAAATATTGTTCTAAGGCATTTGTGTGTATCACTTCCAACACGTTACGTTTCAGTCTAGGATTGCCAGAAAGAATATTATACCTGATACGATAACATAAAAGTTAAACATACATTGTGTTAGCCTTTATACCGTAATCAAATATAATACCCAGACAATTGCGCTCTGTATACCAACCTCGGCTGATAACTTGAACAAACACTGCATCTGTTTGGCACAGAACATTTTGTGCCTGATGTGTTTGATGCCTGATAGTACGAACCAACCTTAAAATTAAATAATTATCTTTACCAAATTTTAAACAAATAACTTATCTAGAAAATATCAACTTATATAAGTCTCCTAATAAACACAAACAATAAAATAATGATGGTTTAAAAAAAAACGATGTCTCAGGCCTTGAAATTAAGTTTTAAATACACTGGACTTTTTTCTTGAAAACTGAATTTGGAAAGCATAACAATTTGAGCCTAATAAGTAGTTTTTTTATAGAACATCATTATTTATATACATTTTGAATTATATATTTTATTCATCTTTTTTTGCGCTAAGTAGTATTACATTTTATATATTTTTTAATTTTTTTGTTTTTTTTTTTATATTTTTAATTTTTTTTGTGGGTATTTTGTTTATACATTTTTTTTTTGTTTTTCTTATATATTAATAATTTTATTTCAAATTCTGTTTTTTATATTATATTTTGCAGATTAATTATTATAAATTATATTATACTGACAGATATCTATATCTTATTTGTTTAATCTTGATTTGTAACCTACGTTGTAACCTAAAATTTATATTTTAGAAGAAATTGAAAAAAAAATGCTACAAGTAAATTAATTGATTGAAATCTGAAAAATACAATTTAAAATCCTATAATAAAAAAAGTTTTATTGTAATACTTTTTAATTTATTACTTCAGCTAAGATGATTTATACCAAAAGAGACTGGTTTTGATTAAAGTTGGGAAACGAAACCAGTTAACCGATGGAACAGTCATAACTTTATGCCAAAACCATGCTTATGGATACAAAAACTAGTCATCCAGTCACTTAGACTATACAGTTACCTTCATCGCGATATTTAATCTATCTGCATTCAGTTGATTTTTGTGTAATTATATAATCGTTTAAAAAAATTAGTCAATCGATCAAATTTCTTCCAATTTAAGCGTTGTGAACAAAAACTGATCGACCAGTTATGATTAAAAACCAAATCTTGATTATGGATACGCAAATGTGACTGCTTGGTCACTCAGGCTATTAATTAATTGTTTTTAAGCACCCCAGCAGATCGTGATAACCACATAGTGAGAAATCAGATCGATTTCATCCTCATTAAGAGCCATTTAATGAAGTTTGTCAAACCAGCAACAACATACCCTGGCGCCGACGTCAGCAGCGACCATAATCCCGTAGTAATAAGTCTACAGCTTCGCCACTTCAATAGAGTTCAACGTCCAAATAAACTTAAGCGAGTCGATGTCAGAAGACTTCTTGATCCCGAGTTACGAGCCAGAACGGCCGAGAGTCTCGAAGCGCGTCTACAAACAACTAACTCTTGCAATGATGACGACGACGTAGAGCCTCGGTGGACTGTTTTGAAGAAGGCACTTTTGGAAACCCAGGAGGATGACATTGGATATGCACAAGCCTTTAAAAAGCAACAGTGGATGACAGACGAAATTCTCCAACTTATGAATGAGAGAAGGAAATACAAGGCCACAGACAATAACCGATACAAGGAGCTGAACAGGGCGGTGAGATCGGAATACAGAAAAGCAAGGGAAGGATGGCTAGCTGAAAAATGCAGTGAAATGGAGACACTAGAAAAAAAGCACGACTCGTTTAATCTCCACAAAAAGATCAAGGAATTCACAAACACACAACGCAGGCAGATCCACGGTATATTGAAGGACACTAAGAACAAGATCTTAACAAGCGTTGAGGAAAAGCTTAAATGATGGAAGGGGTATGTTGAGGCCCTCTTCAATGACACACGACCCCACCAACCACCTAGGGACTATGATGATATCAAGGAACCCAGCCCTGCTATCACGGCAGAGGAAGTGAGACGTGCTATAAAACCTCAGAAAAATGACAAGGCTGTAGGACCAGACAATATTCACGCGGAAACCTTGAAATTGCTCTTCAGTGCAGATGATGGAGGCCTAAAACTTCTTACATCTTTGTTCAACTCAATATATGAAACTGGGAAAATACCAACGGACTGGCTGAGGTTGACGTTCATCGCTCTGCCAAAGAAACCGAACGCTTCTCAATGCGACGACCACCGAATGATAAGCCTGATGTCTCACGTCCTCAAGGTGTTTTTTCGCATTGTTCACACTCGCATATATGCCAGATGTGAGGGACAGGCTGGGGAGACGCGGTTTGGATTTAGGAACGCAATGGGCACGCGTGAGGCTCTCTTTTCTCTCAACATTCTCACACAGCGATGCAGAGACATGAATGTTGATATATACGCCTGCTTTATTGACTACCGAAAAGCTTTCGACTGTGTCTCGCACCAAGAGCTCATTGAGATCCTAAAATACACCGGAGTCGATGCGGGAGATCTGAACATCATCACGCAGCTGTACTGGCATCAGACTGCGGAGGTTAGGATAGAGGGCAAAACATCCGAAGAAACAAAAATCAGAAGGGGTGTTAGACAAGGATGTGTCCTGTCCCCTCTACTCTTCAACATATATTCGGAGGTGGTGTTCCGGGAGGCACTGGAAAATGTGAAAGAGGGCGTTAAAATCAACGGCACCCTTATTAATAATATACGATTCGCCGACGATACGGTCGTGGTCGCCGACAGCGTACCACATCTCCAGAATATGATGGACCTCATCGTTGAGCATAGCACACGGTATGGTTTACGCATAAATGTTGCCAAGACCAAGGTGGTTGTGTTCTCCAGGGCACCAAGACGGGCGATCCTTCAAATTAACAACCAGGTTGTGGAACAGGTGTCGTCCATTAAATACCTTGGAGCCCTCGTCAACGAGAACAGTGACCCTAAAATGGAAATCAGATCAAGGATAGAACAGGCCAGAAGGACATTCATCTCCATGAAGAAACTCTTCACCAGTAGAGACCTAAACCTACAGCTTCGCATATGTATATTGCGCTGTTATATCTTCCCAGTGCTACTCTATGGCCCTGAGAGCTGGACATTCTGCCAATCAATGGAGAGCCGCATTGACACCTTTGAGATGTACTTGTATCGCCGTATACTGCGTATATCCTGGGTAGACAGGATAACCAACGAGGAAGTGCTAAGGAGAATAGGTAAAGGCAAAGAACTGCTGACAACCATCAAAGAACGAAAGCTCCAATACATCGGGCACATTATGAGGGGGGAGCGGTACGCGCTCCTCCGACTCCTCATCGAAGGAAAGATCGAGGGCAAACGATCTGTGGGCAGACGGCAGAACTCATGGCTGAAAGATCTGCATCGATGGTTCGGACGGACATCTGTGGAGATTTTCAGAGGTGCGGTATCACGCACCATTATAGCCAGTTGGATCGCCATCTTCGTAGGGAGACGGCGTCTTAAGAAGAAGAAAGCACCGACAATTGCTCTCTCTCTTACCTGTATAATTAGGTGAGATATGGACAGACAGACGAGGCGTTTTTGAAAACCAGTTAGTCAGTTATACAGATTAATAATCAATTAATATGCTTGCGTCTCATTATGACAAAATAAGATCTTGGGTGTTAAAACAAACACTGGACTGGATAACTTATATGGCACATAAAAGAATAAAAAATATGGAAATGACAGGTGTCTACGGCAGATTTTTGTTGTGTGTTAATTCTAAAGAATAAAATAACTATCAGATAATTGTTTTTAGTCACTCATTAATCAAATTACGATCAGTCATAAATAATCTTAGACGTGGTTCAACTTGAGAACCTACTATTTTTTACATTCATAACTGCAGAAGCCTTTCCAAATATATGGTGTATTTCTCAGTAATCGTCCAATATTTTGCAGGGTGATCAGATAATTCTAAGATAGAAAGTTCTTATAAATTTATGGTCAAAAACCGTTTAGTTTTGAAAATATGTGGTGTTAAAAATACTGATTTCTGAAATTTGTTAGAGTAAATATCATTAAAAGTTTAAATTATATACAGTGTCACGAAGTGACTAATCCTGGAGAGATTACCCGGCCTAATTTACCGTCATAGCCACTGCATTATGATACACCATAAACTGCAATTATCATTTGCGAAGGTTGGAATATATTCCAACATTTTCTGTGGAGTAATATACGAAATCCGGCACGTCGAACAGAATAATGTGTGTGTGTGTCAGTGTGTGTGTGTGTGTGTGTGTGTGTGGGGGGGGGGGGGGGGTCAATCAGGCGGCCGCGATTTTGGGATAATAATTGTGGCCGGACGGAACGCCGACGGAGAGTTCTCAGTTCTAGAGTCACCGAGAGCAAGCTAGTACGTCCGTCGCAAAGAAGTGAAATTGTAAGGTACGTGAGGTTTAAGAGAAGACCGGCAAGCAGTAAGCAGAGCGAGGCCACCGCCACCAGCGTTTGTTTAGTGAACATCGTCACCGGAGAATACCCCAGGTAGGTGAAAGCCTAATACTATTTAGCGAACCCGTGGTAGAAATTTGAACACTGGGAACCTTAGAGAGGACCGTTTCTTTCCTGTCTCCGTTGGCGGGCTGCTCGGGGAGTTAGGGGCGGCATTTCGAAGTTGTGGTACCCCGGGGATCGCGGAGGCATTCGGCCGCACGAAGGTGTTGGAAGTCGTCCCTGTTGTAGTGATTGCATTATCTGGGACAGCCAAAAACAACCCTTTGGGTGGTTGCCCCCGTGTTCCTGTGGGAGGATCGTAACCAGTCCTGGGCTGTGGTAGATTCGTATTGCAGCGACTGCGCTGGTCCGGATTGAAGCAGCCAGACGACGCCTGGCGTACCGAGCTGTCCTCGGTCCCGTTCGGAGGGGGTGTAAATCCGGGAACAGGGGCTTAGCTTAATGTAGTGTCCGACACACCCTGTATGTTGCAGGCCCGCTTGGAAACATCTGATAGTATCCACTACCTTGCCACAACCCCGCACCGCTTAAACCTTGCTGCTTTGACCCCCGTGCAACCTGCACGTAACTTTGATAGTCAAATAACCACCTCTGCCTCCTCAGAATTACTTAATTCCCTGGTAGCAGGGCCCCATTGTTTTCTTTTGTAAATAGTTTGTAAATGGATTTTATTAAGTTACTCAGCATTTCATTTAAACACTCCAGAATATCCGCCCAAATAAACCTTACCCATACATCTCTAATAAAGACCATAACCAAAAGTCCCGGGGGACTTCCTCTTAACTTTGGAGGACCCTGTCTCCACTAGAACCTACCCTGGGCTTGTGTGTCCCTCAACAGTGACTTGGGAAGGGGGTGAGTAACCCGAGAGAGCACGCCTACTCTCTGAAGACAACTCTATAGGCGTTGGCGCCTGGGCCCGTAGTAAAGCCGTGTCCCGGAAGTCATCCCGGAAATTCCCCATATTAGGGAAAACTAGTATTAACCCCCGGCCACCCCAAGTGGCCGTCTCAACAGGTATTGTCTTTTGAGAAATCAAGGTCACTTTGACCCACCCGATTTTTACGATTATGACAGCTCTTGACTTTTTTCAACTTAGAATAGTCCCTTACTCTGCTGCTAACTTTTTGTTATCGTGTTTTTATTTTTATATCTGTTTCCCAATTACCAGATTTACACAGACACTCAATATTTTGTTATTTGCTTTTATTATGTAGTAAAATTTCCTGGAATAACGAACATCAAATAATTTTAACTAAACGAGTAATTTCAATAATACGATTCAAAAATACATTCTAAACAACGTCTCAGTAATTGTTGGGAATGTCCTCCTTCTTTCTCTATGCACACATTCAATTTGCTTCTATTATCTGATTTCTGAATTGTTGATTTTGAATAGGTGTTTGTAAAGTTAAGTCCTCAGATGTACCCAGATTAAATGATCTAAACTATTAAGATCTGGTGACCTAGGCGGACACAGTTGAGGTCCTCCAGACCGATCCACCCATTGTTAAATGTTTGTATTAAAAAAATTCTTGAGCTTGAATGCTGAGATGCACCGTCATGCATAAACCACATTTCTTTTACTGATATTTAGAACGAGAGTGAGGAAGGGAATAGCCACCTTCTGACAGTTGCGCCGTGTGATAGGGATGACCTGGAAACTTAATCCTCGGATCCTTCATTGGATTTACGCTGGTATTGTCAGGCAGAGAGTGCTTTATGGGGCAGTGGTCTGGTGATGTGGTGTGGACCAAACTGCTACCTCGGAATCTGGGCAAACTTCAAAGGTTGGTAAGTCTGGGTATCACCGATGATGCCCTCAGCTGCGCTAGAGGTCTTACTAATACTGCCACTGCTTCTCATCTGTATCACAAGGGAGGCTATCGCGTTGCCTCTCAGAATGCGAGACTCCGGAAACTGGTGTGGTGAGGGAGCAATCACAGAACATGCAAAAGTTGCCAAGGAGGTGGAAAATTAAATTCGGATTTTTACCATCAGGGTATGAAATACAGAGGAATATATTAGGCTGCCTAGGACCTATACCCTCAGAATCCCCAGTAAAGATCAATGGAGGGATAATGAGGTTTCTTTCCAGCCTACTAGCCTGGTCTGTTTTACTGAAGGATCACAGCTGGAGGACCAGCAGTCCTTGGGTCGGGAATATACATCGATGGCCTGGGGGTGCGTGAGAGTTATGCTCTGGGCGCATATACCATAGCATTTGAAACAGAGGTATACGCTATCCTGTCTGTAAAGCGACCTCCGTGGCCGAGTTGGGAAGTCGACTGAAACTTCCCAGTTCGGACTCTGAGGACGACAGTGAGTCACCGGCAGATGATGATTTTTCAATCACTTCTGTCGTTGAGATCGAACAAAGTGGAGGGTAGGTTAGTTTAGATGAGCGAAAAGGGCCAGTAATGGCCTTATTACCAGTAAGCATCTTGCCTTTTGCCTTTATCCTGTCTGTATCTACTCAACAGGATGTAAGGATGAGCCCCGAGGAATGTGTATACATTTTCTCGGATAGTCAGGCGGTCCTCTGGGCGGTCTGCGCTCTTGTTGGGACTGTGCAGGACAAAGAAGGTGGCGTGGCGGGGAATGAAGTAGCGAATGACCTCGCGAGGCTCCGTTCCAGGCGGCCGTTCGGTGGCCCAAAGCCTGCTATAGGCATAAGTAGGGCGGTGGCCTCCAACGTCGTAGATAAGTAGACCGAGGAGGCCATGGAGAAGCACTGGAGGTCGGTCAGTGGCTGTAGACAAGCTAGGGACTTCGTGGAGAGGCTGGTTAGAAACAAGACAGCCTGGCTTCTTGGTAGGAGTCGGTCTGCGCTTCGCCGCATCATTGGAGTTTTAACAGGTCACTGTTTTCTCAGAAGACACCTTACATTGGTAGGCGTCGAGAGGGATCCCATTTGCCAGGAATGCAGTGAGACTGAAGAAACGTCTCACCACTACCTGTGTTAATGTAAGGTTTTTGGGATTCTTCAAACATAATTGTTTGGTTCGAGGAGTCTACAGTGGAGCCAAGTAAGTTCCGTCCAATTGAAGACTGTCATGAACTTTATTTCGAGGTCGAGGACGAAACCGAGGAGGATTAGGGGATGCCGGGGTTGGCAAAATGGCCTAATGTGGCTTACTGGCCTGGTGCTAGCCTTCCCACAATTGCTACTACTACTGAGACTCTTACAGAGATTTACTTGTAAGTACCTTAAAACGTAATATTTTACAAAATTCCAAAAATTAGTTTTAAAAAAATAGAATTATGAAAAAAAAATATTACAGTTTTTGACACACTATCTTCGAAACGAAACATTTTTGATTTATAATGACTTTATATCTTAGAATTGGTTGAAAAATCAGCCTGTAAGTGTTAGATTATTAAGAACCCTGTATATGTTTATATAATATATAGAATTGAACACAGTTATGAAGAAATTGATGTTTTTTCTAAACATTATTATGGCAATTTCTGCTTCAAGATTACTAAAGATTCTGCATAGTATAATATGATTTATTAATATATAAAAAAATTAAAACATTAGATAAACAATCACTTTGTAAATGCTATTTCAGTTTTATAAGAATATGTATACAGATATTTGGTGTAGAAAATTATAATCCAGTTTCAAAATTCGTAGACACTAAATTCTCAGAAATTTTAATGCTTTACATTGAAAACATATCTGCAGCATCTCAGCAAAGTAGTTTTTTTCGTTTAGAAGCTCACAGTGGAGGCCTCAACGTCCACATTTATCCACTTTTCAGAGATCTGAGCTCTCCTCTGGGTTCATCTAGACCCAACTCCTGCCAGTGCACAACACAAGGCGATATTCCACAGAGTCCCTCTCCCGAGTATCACCCAAGCGAGGTCGTTTGCTCGTTTCAAAGCACGCAGTGGAGGCCTCAAATCTCTAGGTACATCTTACTGCTAGAGATCTCAACCTCCTCCGGGTTCGTTTGTACCCGACATCCACCAGCGCTTGATTCAAGGCGATATCACTTGGAACCTCGCTCCCGAGTAACATCCAAGTGAGGTCGTTTGCCCGTTTCTAAGCTCATAGTGGAGGCCTCAACCCCAGATGTAATCCACCTTCCAGAGATTTGACCTCTCCTCCGGGTCCGTCTAGACCCGACACCCGCCAGTGCGCGACCCAAGGCAATATCCCACAGAGTCTTACTCCCGACCATCACCCAAGCGAGGTGGTTTGCTTTTATTATTTGATTGAAGCAAAGAACTACTCATGAAAACGTTAAGAGCAGGGAGAGAAAACACATTCGGCTTGAAGACGACATGAAATATGCTATTCAGAGAAATTTTCATTGATCCTTGTTCCTAAATAAAATCTCAATCTTAAAGACAGCCGCAGCTGAAGTCAATTCGGATGGTTCATTACCCAAAATATCCCGATGTGTTTTATTATTTGATTGAAGCAAAGGAACATCAGACTCATGAAAACGTTAAGAGCGGGGAGAGAAAACACATTCGGCTTGATGACGACACGAAATATGCTATTCAGAGAAATTTTCATTGGTCCTTGTTCCTAAATAAAATCTCAATCTTAAAGACAGCCGCAGCTGAAGTAAATTCGGATGGTTCATTACCCAAAATATCCCGATGTGTTTTATTATTTGATTGAAGCAAAGGAACATCAGACTCATGAAAACGTTAAGAGCGGGGAGAGAAAACACATTCGGCTTGATGACGACACGAAATATGCTATTCAGAGAAATTTTCATTGGTCCTTGTTCCTAAATAAAATCTCAATCTTAAAAACAACCGCAGCTGAAGTAAATTCGGATGGTACATTACCCAAAATATCCCGATGTGTTTTATTATTTAATTGAAGCAAAGGACTACTCATGAAAACTTTAAGAGCAGGGAGAGAAAACACATTCGGCTTGACGTCGTCACGAAATACGCTATTCAGAGAAATTTTCATTGATCCTTTTTCCTAAATAAAATCTGAATCTTGAAGACAGCCGCAGCTGAAGTAAATTCCGATAGTTTATTACCCAAAATATCCTGATGTGTTTTATTATTTCAGTGAAGCAAAGGACTACTCATGAAAACGTTAAGAGCAGGGAGAGAAAACACATTCGGCTTGATGACGACACGAAATACGCTATTCGGAGAAATTTTCATTGATCCTTGTTCCTAAATAAAATCTCAGTTTTGAAGACAGCCGCTGCTGAAGTAAATTCCGATGTTTCATTACCAAAATATCCCGATGTCTTTTATTATTTCATTGAAGCAAAGGACTACTCATGAAAACTTTAAGAGCAGGGAGAGAAAACACATTCGGCTTGATGACAACACAAAATATGCTATTCAGAGATATTTTCATTGATCCTTTTTCCTAAATAAAATCTCAATCTTGAAGACATCCCCAGCCGAAGTAAATTCCGCTGGTTCATTACCTAAAATATCCCGATGTGTTTTATTATGTCATTGAAACAAAGGAACATCAGCCTCCTCAAAACGTTGAAAGTAGGGACAGAAAACGTATTCGACTTGATGACGACATGAAATATGCTATTCGGAGAAATTTTCATTAATCCTTTCTCCTATATGAAATCCCAATCTTGAAGACAGCCGCAGCTGAAGTAAATTACGATGGTTCATTACCCAAAATATCCCGATATATTTTATTATTTCATTGAAGCAAAGGAACATCAGACTTATGAAAACGTTAAGAGCAGGGACAGAAAACATATTCGGCTTGATGACGACATGAAATACTCTATTGAGAGAAATTTTCATTGATCCTTTTTCCTAAATAAAATCTCAATCTGGAAGACAACCGTAGCTGAAGTAAATTCCGCTGGTTCATTACCTAAAATATCCTGATGTATTTTATTATGTCATTGAAGCAAATGAACATTAGACCTACGAAAGGGAACAGGAAAAGATTCTTTACAGAAAGAGAAGAAATAATTTATTGGTGGATAAATTACCTAAAAAGAATTCGTGAGTATCGTAGGGAAGGGGGCAATCTGTATTGTTTAGACAAAATTTGTCTGAATCCAGGCCATACTGCCCAAGTGTTTGGGAAGATTTGGAAATAAAAAGCAGTCAACAAGCTTTTGGAAGGTTTTCAACGCGTTTAAAAGCGCCAAAGGACGGAGGCTTGTAATAACTCGTATAGGGAGCGATTCTGGTTTTTTTGCAAGACAGCTTCTGATCGAGTCAAAGAAAACCAGCGACTTCCATGAGGAAATGGATGCACAGAAATTGGAAGGTTGGTTTTGTAAGATTTTACCAAGGATTGGGGCAAATTTAGTCGTGGTAATCGACAATGCTTCCTACTATAGTCAACGATTGGAGCTGTCGCCGACAATTGCATTGAGAAAATTTGACATCAACTGGCTATTTCGAAGAAATGTACCTTTTGATGATACCATTTAAAAGTTCAATTATCAAATATCAGAAGGGCAGAAAAAGTGATTTTACCAAATATGTTGTGGATGAAATGGCTCATGATTCGAATATAATTGTAGATTACTTATTTGGGCTCAAATAAAAAAAACCAGTGGCGTGGGAAAGTTGAACAACACTTGATGAATATCAGTCACACCTGAATCTTGGAAAAATTACATCACACACACTATCAAAGAAGAAGATATGATGTGGGAGCTAGACACTATCACTATAGTAGACGTTTTGGTTGTGATATCAATTGTCAACGTGAATAATAGTGACCTTGATAGTTGTTCATCATCTGATGACTATTCTTCAGATGATGATTGCCACTGACTTCCTGGTGGTGCACAAGGACGACACCTGTTAAGTTTCAACACTTGGTCAATTGGATGGTGTTAACGAACAAAGAACCACTCGCAAATTTATTTATTTACCACCGTGTGGTTCTTTATTCACTATCGGAATACTAAAAGAAACAGTTTAGAACTTCTTATATTGGCCCACAGAAGACAGAAATTAGTTGTATCAGCAAGTTCCTGATACATGTAACAGATGGCACAACAAAGGAACAGTCTATGAAATAAAACCATTATTTGCCTTTTGTCGCCTGGTTCCCTGTTCATTAATTCTATCCAATTATTATCAAATTATCACCTCATCACCTATAGGTAAATATATAAACATACGTTTTAAAGAAATAATTTAGCATTTGTGCTCATTTGAAACGATTTTAATGGAATCCTTTTCAATCAGTTTATTTTTTATAAAATAATAACACTGTGTAATATAATTTTTAAAACATTAGCAACTATAAAAGGCTTATGTTTATGATTTTTTAAAATAAATTCGTTATTGCCTGAAATTAAAATTTAATTAACCTTTTAATACACCATTAAAACCACATGATCGTTTCCTAGAACTTGGTTCTACAGTTTTGAAACTCAACTATAGTGTCAAAAATTAAGGAGACACTCTCCTCAAAAAGATGAAACTTTTATTATTATGGATTGTTAACGACATATTTGTGGATGAAAGATAAAATAATATGTTTTTAACACCTGTAAACTTTACAAAGTGATGTTTATTACAATTGCAATATTAATAATTAAAATATAGATATAATAATAATATATAGAGTATTGTTTACTGTGTTATTATTCTTTTACTGCATTGGCTTCTTTTTTGTGCATATCTCTATTTTCCACCAGGACAAGAAATAGAAGTTTTGGAGCATCCACATGGGGAAGCCTGGTTTTGAGGACATTATATATGATAACTTGGTCTGTTTTGATCAGTTCTGGATTTTTGGCCCTTGCCAGTAAACAGCCTTTGAATGTATCCATGCTTTCTGTCATTTTCCTTCTGACATAACGTTCACATTCAAAGCAGAATATGAAAATCTTGTATGGAAGGTTGAAGTCTACTACAAAACGCCTTGGGTAGATATATTCTTTTGCAAAATGGATTTTTCTGGTACAGAGTTTGCATGTGATAATCCTTGGTTTAGTGTCACGTAACAATTGAGCATGAATGTCAGCACACGTAGGACAAAATATATTGTATAAATGTTTACCTGGCATGTAGGGATGTTCCATAAGGATGTACTGAGTTTGCTTGACGTGGTATAGTCCCTGACAAGCTATGCATTCAAAGTAGTTGTGCTCAAAATCCAGGTCCAGTTGTGGTACTGGTCTGAAAATGTAACCGTATATTATTATTTTTTTATTTTTTTTATTTTTTATTTCAACAACACACCACGAGGGCTTACAGCCTAAATACTATCGTACCGTGGGTGTCGACAAGGAGGAAAGAGGCAACTTGTTAATTCTGGACTTGAAGGTTTGCAGGTTCGGGAGAGAAGGAAAAACATGTGCCGGCAAGGAATTCCACAACTTGGAAGTCCTCGGGACAAAAGAGCGGACATAACAAGATGTTCTATGTCTGGTGACCTGGACAGTAAAAGGGTGCATTCACTCTGTTCCCCTGGTAGATCTGTTGGGAACAGCAGGTGGAGGAACTATGGAAGAAAGCTCCTCTGAGCAGTGCCCGTGCAGATATCTATAAAAGAGAGAAAGGTCACCAACGGCATGTCGGTGGGCAAGGGATGGCAGCCTTTGGGTGAGGGTAGGGTCACCGATGAGACGTATAGCTCTCTTCTTAATGGAGTTCAGGATAGCGAGTGCAGAAGCGGCAGCGGCACCCCAGATGTGGGAGCAGTATTCGAGCTTTGGCCTTATTTGTGAAGTATATAAGGTATAGAGATTAGCTGGTGAAAAGTATTTGCGAGCCCGGAAGAGGAAACCTAATTTCTTAACAGCCGCTTCTGCAGTTGATGTGACATGTTGGTGCCAATTGAGATTTAGATCCACAGAAATGCCAATAAGTGAAAAGGACTCATTACTTTGAATAACTTGGTTGTTTATTGTGATGGGTCTAGGGCTGGTGTATCTCTTATGAGAAAGAAAGTAAGACTGTGATTTGGTGGGGTTGAATTGTACAAGATTTCTACTTCCCCAGTCTAATATTTTTTGGAGATCCACGGAGACAGAACCCTCCATGAGTCTGTGATCCTCATCTAATTGGGCTAAAGAAACAGGCTTAGAATATTGTATATTTGAGTGGAGGGTGCTGTCGTCCGCGTAACTGTGAACTGGGTTGGATGAGCTAGAGAGGAGGTCATTGATGTGGAGAAGAAACAAAGTAGGGGCTAAAGCTGAACCTGCATTAATTGGATACAGTTTAGAGGAATGGCCATCCATGACAACAGAAATGCTCCGGTTGGAGAGGAAATTTGCTGTCCACATACAGAGTTTTGGTGGTAGGCCATAGGCCGGTAGTTTATTAAGCAGCGCTGCGTGCCAGACCTGGCTCCATAGACTTGTTCCAAGAATGGGTGACAAAGGAAAGGAGGTCGGCAGTTGATCTGCGCTGACGGAATCCATACTGCCTGTCGTGGATTAGACTGTGTTTTTCAAGAAATTTTAGTAATTCGGTGTTTATATACTTTTCCATCACTTTAGAGACGACTGAAAGGAGAGAAATAGGCATGTAGTTGCTAGGAAGCGCTTTGGATCCTTTCTTGGGGACGGGTTGTACTCGAGCAGTTTTCCAGTTACTAGGGAATATGCCTCTATTGTAAGATGTCTGAAACAGATGAGTCAGGGCAGGAGCAAGTTCTGGTGCGCATTTTTTGAGAACAATTGCTGGGATCTCGTCAAGGCCAGAGGCTTTCCTGGTATTAAGAGAAGAGAGCATCTTTCGTACCTTTTTACTTTTGATATCCGTCATTTTATGCGCGACATTGGGGACTATTGGTGGTTGAACATTTGGAGGTGGATTGAGAGTAGAATTTCCGGCGAACAACGAGGCAAAAAGTTCAGCCTTGCCCAGGGCGGTAGAAAGAATTTCATCCCCTGAGACAAGAGGTGGGAACGTGCTCTTGCAGAAATTATTCCTAATAGATTTAGCAAGAGTCCAGAAGGGTTTGCTGCCGCTGGAGCTTAAGAGGACTTTGTTTTTGATGTGGTTATTAAACGAATTTTTTGCCTCAGAAAGAATGCAGACATAGCGGTTTCTTGCGTCGTTAAATGCTTGACGGTTTTCTTGACTGGGATTGTGTAGAAGCTTTTTGTGAGCTTTGACCTTTTCAAGTCTGGCCTTGTCACATGATTTAGAGAACCAGGGCTTTTGTGTGGCTGCAGAGGTTTTTTGTGTACGTGGAATAAATAATTCCATGCCAGCTTGGATAATTTTGGTGACGTTTTGTGAGATATCAGAGGGGTCAGGATGAGAGAAGCAGACAGACACCCATGGAAATGAGGAAAAGTAATCTCGCATTTCGTCCCAGTTCGCGGAGTTGTAGTGTCAAACGATACGTGGGTGTGATGACTGTGTGACCTCGGGTTGCATTGCACAGGAAGCAGTGACCATGCCGTGGTCTGAGCGACCCAGGTGACTGATATTTTATAGCAGTAAGGTTTTGTAGTAAGAAGGAGATCCAAGGGATTTTAGCTGTGTTGGGATGCGAGGAAAGTAAGTAGTTGGCTGAACCATATTGGCTAAGTTTCTGAAAAGAAAATCTAAAAACCCTCCTTCCAGTAAACTGTATGTATTTAGATGTGTCCGAGGGACTAGAGAGGAGACTTCAATAGCTTTTTTACACATAGAAAAAACATTTGATAATGCGGATTGGATTGGACACAAAAATCAAAGTACCATACTAGACCCTTAGGCACTAACGGTTGTAAAATTGATCGATAGTAATCATACCATATTCATTCAACTCATTTATAGAAGATCCAATAAATTGCCTAGACTTTTTTCTTTATTTTAAGGTCATATTAAACAAATGCTCAATTAAAAAAATATGTATGCAAATTTGATACTCTACAAACCCACACACTTTATTGGAATATTCAATTTTTTACAAAATTTTGACACTTACTTGCTGTTTGCAGGGCATAGAGCAGGTCCAAAACCTGCTTGCATATGTTCTGCTATGGTGAAAATTTGTGGGGGTCTTTTTGCCATTTTGCAGGTGTAATAGCTTTACAATTTCGCAATCTGAAAATAGGAAAAAAACAGTTAGATATTAGATTAAATAAAAATGTAAAATATAAGTTTCACGTATTTTGTAATATTTATTTGTACCAAGTATTAGCTAGAATTGTTTCAATTTTAAAATAGCATATTTGGTCAAAATTATGTGTTAAAGTAACGTCTTGTTCTTTTAGCAATTATAAGTGTGAATAGAAAAATATACGGTCTTCCTCCGTTTTTGTTTTCCTCATCTTTTTCTCAAGTACTTTAGGGAGTTCCAAGGGGCTCTCTTCCCGGACCTCTGCTATTTATAGTTTATAATAATGATTTCCCGGATAGTATCCTTTCGTATCAGTGCGCATTATTTATGTTACACAATGTACTGCAGACGTAATCCAATTGGAGATTTAACAAAAATGAAATATTTTTACAATAAAGTGTTACCTCCCAACATTTTAAATTAAATCTACTTTTAGCTGCTTTATTGAATTTTCGTATAAAAAATTCACTGATCCTGACTTTTGAATTTTGAAAAATTTTGCAACTGAGCATGAACTAGACCCCTAGAACCCATATCCACTGTCAGTTTCCATTTTTATATGATAACTCAAAAAATAATAGGCCGATTTTGATCAAATTTAGCATGTACCTTCCTTCTGTAAGTGACTTGGATAAGTTCGTTAGCCAGGAAAATCGGACCATGTTTTCCGGGAAAATGTTGAGTTTTCTTTCGAAAAAAAAATTAACCAACAATTTTCATTTATAACCATCATCCAATATTTATTTTCAATATTTATATCCATGTTTTAAATATGTTAGGTTAATTAAAAGTCAGTTGTAAAATATCAAACGTTGTACATGTCTCCACCTATAACATTTTGTGTTAATTATAGCTGCCGTGACAACATATTACCTGGTTCCGCACCGAGATGGTGTCCCTCTCGTACTTCTCTTCAATGTTCTACATGCTGACATGTTGCAATAATGTAACTTCCATTTGTTTCTATCTACGATTTATTTAAATAGCATAGCAGTACAGGTAACGTCATCTGTCTTTGTCTAACATTGTAGATATTGCATTACAGAATCTGAAGTGATGTCGAGGATTATTTTAATATTAATTTAGAATAACTTTATTTTTCTTTGATCAAAAGACTTGAAAATTGGTACACAGCCACGCCTGTCTATGTTCTTTTAAGTTGTAAATTTTCGTTTCAATCACTTAAACAATTTGGGAGATATTGCGTTTAAAAAGATATTTTTTATTTTTTGTTTTTGCTCTTTTTTTTCTGAATTCAGCACACAAATTTTTTTGGAAGTTTTATCAACTCGTTTAAAAATTATTCACAGTTGGAGTTGGAAGAATGTATTTCATTCATTGTGATAAGAAATGCACTAATTAGTCAATTTTTCGTTAAAAAAAAACTAAAAAACAAAACCAAACGTTCAAAAATGTTTATTCAGTTAAGTAAGTGTTCAAATTGTTGACCACCAGCTTCCATACAAAAGTACAAATTTAGTTCAAAACGAGCTCTGACATTCTGGAGCATTTGTGGAGTTATTAGACGGCATTCTTCAACAGTGCGTCGTCGTAATTCTTCCAGAGACTCCGGTTATGTTGCGAAAATTTTACTCTTTAAATGGCCCCATAGAAAGAAGTCTAAAGGAGTTAAATCCGGTGATCTAGGGGGCTACTCAATAGCACCGCTACGCCCAATCCATTGCTCTGGAAACTCTCTGTTCAAAAACTCCCTAACACGTTGTGAGAAATGCGGGGGAGCTCCATCTTGTTGAAACACTAATTGATTTTCTTGATGGCGATCATCATTTTCAACAATGTCAATTAGTAAAGGCTAAACGATGTCTTCTAGTAACTCCAAATACGTTTCGCCACTCAAATTGCCATCAAGAAAAATTGGTTCGATTAAATGGTCTCCAAAAATGCCAGTCCAGACATTCAATTTCTGTGGAGTTTGAGTGTGGACTTCGTGAAAATTTCTTGGCTTATTATCTGCCCAATAACTACAATTATGACGATTGACTGTAGAGTTTAATAAAAATGTACACTCGTCTGAAAAACAGATATTGAACAGAAGTTCCCGTTATCACCTATTCGTGCAGTCATAACTTCACAAAACTCCAGCCGCCAATCAAAATCATTTTCATTCAGTTGTTGTACAAGGTGAATTTTATACGTGTGAAATTTATGATGTTTCAATATTCGCTGAATAGTTCTTCTTTTGATGTTTGAAACAGTGGCCAATTTTCTGGTGCTCAAAGTTGGGTCTGCAGCAATTTGTCCTAAAACTTCAATCTCAGTAGTCTCATTTCTAACCGGAAATTCACGTTCAGGATCCCGTTTTTTGTTGGCTACTAAACCACTTTGTTGAAACTTTGAAACTAACTCCAAAATATATTTTCTGTTAACATGTCTGTTTGGATGTCGTTCATTAAACAAATTTGTGGTACGGTTGGCATAGTTATCGTTTTTGAAAAAAAAGAATAATTATTTCAACTCTTCTACAGAATACACCATTGTGAAATTAATTTTCAGTAGTACTATCAAGTATCAAACCGACCGATAAACTGAAATAATAAACCTCGTTTCTCTTATTCCGATAAGCAATGTTCTGATAGTCAATTTTTTGTTTACAAATCAACAAAACATTGACTATCAGCACATTTCTTATCGGAATGAGTGAAATGAGTTTTTGCATCTTTAACTGTGAATAATTTTTAAACCAGTTGATAAAACTTCCAAAAAAATGTGTGTGCTGAATTCAGAAAATAAAGAGCTTTCAAATGATATAACACTCGACCCATGTTCCCTATTTAAAATATAAGAGTTGTTATCACCACCCTTAAGGGGTTGATGTGACAAAGTTAAGTTTTATATCAAAACATGCCCCCCTCGATATTAAAATTGACGTGTTTCAGCGTTTCTTAAAAAACAATTTCTCTGGACGGAAATCGGTCTGTTTTGTTTTCAATGCGCCACCCTATATATATTATATTGTAATAAATCAATAAGTATTACTTGGCAGCTAAATTCCTTGTACTTATCATTCCCATAAAGTGGTATGACTAATCCTTTTGTTCAATTAGAAATAACTTCACAACTATGTAGACGATATTCAAGAAATCAATAATGTTTATGATTCATATTTATGAAAACAGGAATTATTATGAAGTTATTTTATATATTATTTTATTTAATAAAATAATAATAACTATTTATTAAAGTACATATGGACAAAAAAGCACATCTAATCTCATTAAACAAATATCAATATTCAACCACAAGGCAGTAACAAAATTATTACTGAAAACACTGTTTAAGTATGCATTTTACAATGGAAATTATTTCGGAAATCAGAGACATTGAACCTATTTAAAAATTGAATTACAAAGCAATTATTTAATTGACCCACTAGAATTTTACTATAAGGCAATACAAGAAAAATATATGAGTAACAGTATTTCACTAAAATTTAGGATGCAAATATTTGGCAAATAAAATGTATATGTGCTATGCTATTGATTATTACGTGTAATCACTTACTTGCTCAACTTTTCCGGATACCCCTAATTTATTAATATTCTATTAAACAAATTCACTTAATTTAAAACCAAAATATTTATTTAATTAGATCGTATATCAATAATTATTTATGTGTACTTCTATGGGAACTGCATGAAATGAATTCAGTTTAATACCACAAATAAAGTGGGGATACAAATGACATTTAGCATTTACAATGGCGCCCTCTACAATCTCAGTCTGTAAAAATACGATCTGTAATTGGTTATTGATATAACATATTATTGTGCAAACAGTAAAATACATTATGTTAAACTAAAATTATAAATCATCTACAAGCTTGAGGTAAAAAAGGTTTAAAAAACAAACAAAAATACATTTGTACCTTCAAATCTCATTCGGAAGACTGGAGATCGTAATTTATGGCCCCGCCCCTAAAAATATTTCCATTTTTTTGTTCTTTTATGCAACTGTGTTAATATTTAATTTTGTCCTACGAAATAAAAACGATCTCTTAATGGTATTATATAACAAAAACTACTTACTTTTTTAACTTTTAAACACCACCAAACTGATTTGTATCAAATTGGAACTCACTTTAGGGAAGTGTGCATGGAGTGGGGGTATAAATGACATTGAGGACCCAAAATAGTGCCATCTATTATCTTATTGATAAAATATATTTAATGATTCTTGTGAAATAAATTTATATGATAAATTGGCTTGCAGTATGTCAAATTTCATTGCAATATGGTTAATTTACTAGAAATTTAGCTGTAATTTAATAAAATAAGTCACACATAACATGGTTTATGGATTAGACTTTATAACTGGTCAACATTTTGAGGATCTGGGACTATGTACATACAGCATTTTTCTTTTGCAACATTTTTAATTTTCCAACGCAATTTTACTAAGATGCAATTCATTTTAATTATAAGCTACATAAGAAGCAATCACTGTGTTTTAATTATATTAATAATAGTTACTTACATAAAAATCTTCAATACACACAAACTAATTAATAATAGTTACTTACATAAAAATCTTCAATACACACAAACTAAGATGTGAAATTGTAACTTGCTTAACGAGCAAACCAATGAGAAAATGTCATTCTTAAGTTTAATGGTGCTACAACACCGTGACTTGCTTAGCAAGCGAACCAATGAGAATGAAGTATTGATCCAAGTGTCATTTTAAACTTCAATGGCGACCTCTATGTTTCTTTTTAGTGAATTCGCTTGAAGTTTCATTTTGATTTAACAAATATGCTTAAAAATACATACTATCTGCCTTATTTTGTTTTTTACAGACATGGAATGTTTGAAGTAAAATCAAAATCTATATTTAAGTAATAAAACTAAAAATAATATGCTATGAGGATTTTGTACTGACCACGCCTAAAATCAATTGAATTTGTATTTTGTGAAAAAATATTAAAGCCGGGGCGTTAAAAACTAGTAGAAAGAATAATTCCAATCCCAATTGTAGATAAAAGAAGTGTAAATCGTTTATGATGTAAATTTCAACCATATTATACTGAAAATCTATGTTACTTTTTCTGTATTATTGAGACTTAGTAGAATTCTTATTATAATCAACAGTAATTAGGGGCAGCCTTATTTAAAACTAATTGTTTATTGTTAATTTATTTATACTTACATTTTTATTAAAACACTTCACAATTATCGAGTCAAAAAATATGCTTGCTACACCCACCGAGTCAACGTTGAAAAAGGAAGTTCAATCAATTTTTAATTGTCAGCTGTCAATTGTCAATATAAATAGATACTCCCTCTACTGTAAAACATAGATACTCCCTCTATTGTAAAACATAGAAACTAATTTGATAATTTCATGTGTCTTATACTCAGTTATTTTCTTTTGGTTTAAATTCGTGATTTCAGTCGTACTCATTTTAGTATGTATGAAAGTGGCCTTACGGTAATTTTGAATCACAAAATTAAGCAGAAACTTTTTAAAATACAATTATTTATATTTTCATAATTTTCTTTTGGTAAAAAATTGCAATCGCGTATATGTATTTTCCCTACTACTACTACTACCCTATTACCTTTCCAGGTCGGTAATTTTTTTTAATTTCAACAACACATCACGATGGCTTCCAGCCTAAATACTATCATACCGTGGATGTCGACAAGGAGGAAAGAGGCAACTTGTTAATTCTGGACTTGAAGGTTTGGGGGTTCGGAGGAGAAGGAAAAACATTTGTCGGCAAGGAATTCCACAACTTGGAAGTCCTCGGGACAAAAGAGCGGGCAGAACAAGATGTTCTATGTCTGGTGACCTGGACAGTAAAAGGGTGCATTCGCTCTGTTCCCTTGGTAGATCTGTTGGGGGCAGTAGGTGGAGGAACTATGGAAGAAACCTCCTCTGAGCAGTGCCCGTGCAGATATCTATAAAAGAGAGAGAGGTCACCAACGGCACGTCGGTGGGCAAGGGATGGCAGCCTTTGGGTGAGGGTCGGGTCACCGATGAGACGTATAGCTCTCTTCTGAATGGAGTCCAGGATAGCGAGTGTAGAAGCGGCAGCAGCACCCCAGATGTCGGAGCAGTATTCGCAGTTTGGTCTTATTTGTGAAGTATATAAGGTATAGAGATTAGCTGGTGAAAAGTATTTGTGAGCCCGGAAGAGGAAACCTAATTTCTTAGCAGCCGCTTCTGCAATTGATGTGACATGTTGGTGCCAATTGAGATTTCGATCCACAGAAATGCCAACAAGTGAAAAGGACTCATTACTTTGAATAACTTGGTTCGTCATTGTGATGGGTCTAGGGCTGGTGTATCTCTTATAAGAAAGAAAGCAAGACTGTGATTTGGTGGGGTTGAATTGTACAGTATTTCTACTTCCCCAGTCTAATAACCCTCCATGAGTCTGCGATCCTCATCTAATTGGGCTAAAGAGACAGACTTAGAATATTGTATATTTGAGTGGAGGGTGCTGTCGTCCGCGTAACTGTGAACTGGGTTGGATGTGCTAGAGAGGAGATCATTGATGTGGAGAAAAAACAAAGTAGGGGCTAAAGCTGAACCTTGAGGAACTCCTGCATTAGTTGGATACAATTTAAAGGAATGGTCATCCACGACAACAGAACTGCTTCGATTGGAGAGGAAATTTGCTGTCCACGTACAGAGTTTTGGTGGTAGGCCGTTAGTTTATTAAGCAGCGCTGCGTGCCAGACCTGGTCGAATGCTTTGGATATGGCTAGAGCGACAATCTGGAATTCACTGTGTAGTTCCATAGACTTGTTCCAAGAATGGATGACAAGGGAAAGGAGGTCGGCAGTTGATCTGCGCTACGGAATCCATACTGCCTGTCGTGGATTAGACTGTGTTTTTCAAGAAATTTTAGTAATTCGATTTACTTTTTTTTTTAATTTTTAAACAGTACCAAACTGACTTATATCGAACTGGAACTCACTTTATAGAAGTAAGGATGGAGTGGGGGCATAAATCACATTGAGGACCGAAAATAGTGCCTTCTATCATCTTATTGTTAAAATATATTTAATGATTGTTGTGAAATAAATTTATATAATAAATTTGCTTGCAATATGTCAAATTTCATTGCAATATGTTAAATTTACTAGAAATTTAGCTGTAATTTAATCAAATAAGTCACACAACACAGTTTATGGATTAGACTTTCTAACTGGTCAAGATTTTGATGATCAGAGACTATAATACATGCAGAATTTTTCGTTTGCAACATTTTTAATTTTCCAACGCAATTTTACTCAGATGAAATTTATTTTAATTATTTAGAATAACTAGCCACATAAAAAGAGAAAAGTGATGTTTAATTACATTAATATTAGTTACTTTCATAAAATTCTTTAATACACACTGTAAGTAAGGTATGGAATTGTAACTTGCTTAACGAGAGAACCAATGAGAAAATGTCATTGTCAAGTTTAATGGTGCTACAACACAGTGACTTGCTTAGCAAGAACCAATGAGAATGAAGTATTGATCCAAGTGTCATTTTAAACTTCAATGGCGACCTCTATGTTTCTTTTCAGTTAATTCTCTAGAAGTTGTTTTTTAATTAAACAAGGATGCGTAAAATGCATATTATCTGCTTCTTTTGTTTTTTTACAGACATGGAATGTTTCAAGTAAAATATCAAAATCTAAGTTTAAGTGATAAAAGTAAAAATAATATGATATGAGGACTTTGTACCGACCACACCTAAAATCGATTGAATATGTATTTTGTAAAAAATACTAAAGTCAGGGCATTAAAAACTAGTATAAAGAGTAATTCCAATCCCAATTGTAGACAAAAAAAAAAGTTAATCGTTTATGATGTAAATTTCAACCATGTTATACTGAAAATCTTATGTTACTTTTTCTGTATTATTGAGACTTAGTAGAATTCTTATTATAATCAACAATAATTAGGGACAGCCTTATTTAAAACTAATTGGTTATTGTTAATTTATTTATACTTACATTTTTATTAAAACACTTCACAATTATCGAGCAAAAAATATGCTTGCTACACCCACCGAGTCAACGTTGAAAAAGGAAGTTCAATCAATTTTTAATTGTCAGCTGTCAATTGTCAATATAAATAGATACTCCCTCTACTGTAAAACATAGATACTCCCTCTATTGTAAAACATAGAAACTAATTTGATAATTTCATGTATCTTATACTCAGTTATTTTATTTTGGTTTAAATTCGCGATTTCAGTCGGACTCATTTTAGTATGTATGAAAGTGGCCTTACGGTAATTTTGAATCACAAAATATAGCAGAAACTTTTTAAAATACAATTATTTATATTTTCATAATTTTCTTTTGGTAAAAAATTGCAATCGTGTATATGTATTTTCCCTACTACTACTACCCTATTACCTTTCCAGGTCGGTAATTTTTTTTAAATTATACTGTGTATTAAAGTACATATGGACAAAAAGGCACATAGTTTAATAATAACCAAATATCAATATTTAACTTTTTTTTTAAATTTCAACAACAGATCACGAGGGCTTCCAGCCTAAATACTATCATACCGTGGATGTCGACAAGGAGGAAAGAGGCAACTTGTTAATTCTGGACTTGGAGGTTTGGAGGTTCGGGGGAGAAGGAAAAACATGTGCTGGCAAGGAATTCCACAACTTGGAAGTCCTCGGGACACAAGAGCGGGCATAACAAGATGTTCTATGTCTGGTGACCTGGACAGTAAAAAGGTGCATTCGCTCTGTTCCACTGGTAGATCTGTTGGGGACAGCAGGTGGAGGAACTATGGAAAAAAGCTCCTCTGAGCAGTGCCCGTGCAGATATCTATAAAAGAGAGAGAAGTCACCAACGGCGCGTCGGTGGGCAAGGGATGGCAGCCTTTGGGTGAGGGTAGGGTCACCGATGAGACGTATAGCTCTCTTCTGAATGGAGTCCAGGATAGCGAGTGTAAAAGCGGCAGCAGCACCCCAAATGTGAGAGCAGTATTCGAGGTTTGGTCTTATTTGTGAAGTATATAAGGTATAGAGATTATCTGGTGAAAAGTATTTGCGAGCCCAGAAAGGAAACCTAATTTCTTAGCAGCCGCTTCTGCAATTGATGTGACATGTTGGTGCCAACTGAGATTTCGATCCACAGAAATGCCAACAAGTGAAAAGGACTTATTACTTTAAATAACTTGGTTGTTTATTGTGATGGGTCTAGTGCTGGTGTATCTCTTATGAGAAAGAAAGCAAGACTGTGATTTGGTGCGGTTGAATTGTACAAGATTTCTACTTCCCCAGTCTAATATTTTTTGGAGATCCACGGAGATAGAACCCTCCATGAGTCTGCGATCCTCGTCTAATTGGGCTAAAGAGACAGACTTAGAATATTGTATATTTGAGTGGAGGGTGCTGTTGTCCGCGTAACTGTGAACTGGTTTGGATGTGCTAGAGAGGAGGTCATTGATGTGGATAAGAAACAAAGTAGGGGCTAAAGCTGAACCTTGAGGAACTCCTGCATTAGTTGGATACAGTTTAAAGGAATGGTCATCCACGACAACAGAACTGCTCTGGTTGGAGAGGAAATTTGCTGTCCACGTACAGAGTGTTGGTGGTAGGCCGTTAGTTTATTAAGCAGCACTGCGTGGCAGACCTGGTCGAATGCTTTTGATATGGCTAGAGCGACAATCTGAAATTCACTGTGTAGTTCCATAGACTTGTTCCAAGAATGGATGACAAGGGAAAGGGGGTCGGCAGTTGATCTGCGCTATGGAATCCATACTGCCTGTCGTGGATTAGACTGTGTTTTTCAAGAAATTTTAATAATGCAACTTACTTTTTTTTTAACTTTTAAACAGTACCAAACTGACTTGTATTGAATTGGAACTCACTTTATAGAAGTAAGCATGGATTGGGGGCATAAATCACATTGAGGACCTAAAATAGTGCCATCTATCATCTTGTTGTTAAAATATATTTAATGATTGTTGTGAAATAATTTTATATAATAAATTTGCTTGCAATATGTCAAATTTCATTACAATATGTTAAATTTACTAGAAATTTAGCTGTAATTTAATCAAATAAGTCACACAACACAGTTTATGGATCAGACTTTCTAACTGGTCAAGATTTTGATGATCAGAGACTATAATACATGCAGAATTTTTCGTATGCAACATTTTTAATTTTCCAACGCAATTTTACTCAGATGAAATTTATTTTAATTATTTAGAATAACTAGCCACATAAAAAGAGAAAACTGATGTTTAATTACATTAATATTAGTTACTTTCATAAAATTCTTCAATACACACTGTAAGTAAGGTATGGAATTGTAACTTGCTTAACGAGAGAACCAATGAGAAAATGTCTTTCTTAGGTTTAATGGTGCTACAAAATTGTGACTTGCTTAGCAAGCCAACCAATGAGAATGAAGTATTGATCCAAGTGTCATTTTAAACTTCAATGGCGACCTCTATGTTTCTTTTTAGTGAATTCGCTTGAAGTTTCATTTTAATTTAACAAATATGCTTAAAAATGCATACTATCTGCCTTATTTTGTCTTTTACAGACATGGAATGTTTGAAGTAAAATCAAAATCTATATTTAAGTAATAAAACTAAAAATAATATGCTATGAGGATTTTGTACTGACCACGCCTAAAATCAATTGAATTTGCATTTTGTGAAAAAATATTAAAGCCGGGGCGTTAAAAACTAGTAGAAAGAATAATTCCAATCCCAATTGTAGATAAAAGAAGTGTAAATCGTTTATGATGTAAATTTCAACCATATTATACTGAAAATCTATGTTACTTTTTCTGTATTATTTAGACTTAGTAGAATTCTTATTATAATCAACAGTAATTAGGGGCAGCCTTATTTAAAACTAATTGTTTATTGTTAATTTATTTATACTTACATTTTTATTAAAACACTTCACAATTATCGAGTCAAAAAATATGCTTGCTACACCCACCGAGTCAACGTTGAAAAAGGAAGTTCAATCAATTTTTAATTGTCAGCTGTCAATTGTCAATATAAATAGATACTCCCTCTACTGTAAAACATAGATACTCCCTCTATTGTAAAACATAGAAACTAATTTGATAATTTCATGTGTCTTATACTCTGTTATTTTATTTTGGTTTAAATTCGCGATTTCAGTCGGACTCATTTTAGTATGTATGAAAGTGGCCTTACGGTAATTTTGAATCACAAAATATAGCAGAAACTTTTTAAAATACAATTATTTATATTTTCATAATTTTCTTTTGGTAAAAAATTGCAATCGTGTATATGTATTTTCCCTACTACTACTACCCTATTACCTTTCCAGGTCGGTAATTTTTTTTAAATTATACTGTGTATTAAAGTACATATGGACAAAAAGGCACATAGTTTAATAATAACCAAATATCAATATTTAACTTTTTTTTTTAATTTCAACAACAGATCACGAGGGCTTCCAGCCTAAATACTATCATACCGTGGATGTCGACAAGGAGGAAAGAGGCAACTTGTTAATTCTGGACTTGGAGGTTTGGAGGTTCGGGGGAGAAGGAAAAACATGTGCTGGCAAGGAATTCCACAACTTGGAAGTCCTCGGGACACAAGAGCGGGCATAACAAGATGTTCTATGTCTGGTGACCTGGACAGTAAAAAGGTGCATTCGCTCTGTTCCACTGGTAGATCTGTTGGGGACAGCAGGTGGAGGAACTATGGAAGAAAGCTCCTCTGAGCAGTGCCCGTGCAGATATCTATAAAAGAGAGAGAAGTCACCAACGGCGCGTCGGTGGGCAAGGGATGGCAGCCTTTGGGTGAGGGTAGGGTCACCGATGAGACGTATAGCTCTCTTCTGAATGGAGTCCAGGATAGCGAGTGTAAAAGCGGCAGCAGCACCCCAAATGTGAGAGCAGTATTCGAGGTTTGGTCTTATTTGTGAAGTATATAAGGTATAGAGATTATCTGGTGAAAAGTATTTGCGAGCCCAGAAAGGAAACCTAATTTCTTAGCAGCCGCTTCTGCAATTGATGTGACATGTTGGTGCCAACTGAGATTTCGATCCACAGAAATGCCAACAAGTGAAAAGGACTTATTACTTTAAATAACTTGGTTGTTTATTGTGATGGGTCTAGTGCTGGTGTATCTCTTATGAGTAAGAAAGCAAGACTGTGATTTGGTGCGGTTGAATTGTACAAGATTTCTACTTCCCCAGTCTAATATTTTTTGGAGATCCACGGAGATAGAACCCTCCATGAGTCTGCGATCCTCGTCTAATTGGGCTAAAGAGACAGACTTAGAATATTGTATATTTGAGTGGAGGGTGCTGTTGTCCGCGTAACTGTGAACTGGTTTGGATGTGCTAGAGAGGAGGTCATTGATGTGGATAAGAAACAAAGTAGGGGCTAAAGCTGAACCTTGAGGAACTCCTGCATTAGTTGGATACAGTTTAAAGGAATGGTCATCCACGACAACAGAACTGCTCTGGTTGGAGAGGAAATTTGCTGTCCACGTACAGAGTGTTGGTGGTAGGCCGTTAGTTTATTAAGCAGCACTGCGTGGCAGACCTGGTCGAATGCTTTTGATATGGCTAGAGCGACAATCTGAAATTCACTGTGTAGTTCCATAGACTTGTTCCAAGAATGGATGACAAGGGAAAGGGGGTCGGCAGTTGATCTGCGCTATGGAATCCATACTGCCTGTCGTGGATTAGACTGTGTTTTTCAAGAAATTTTAGTAATTCGATTTACTTTTTTTTTTTAATTTTTAAACAGTACCAAACTGACTTATATCGAACTGGAACTCACTTTATAGAAGTAAGGATGGAGTGGGGGCATAAATCACATTGAGGACCGAAAATAGTGCCTTCTATCATCTTATTGTTAAAATATATTTAATGATTGTTGTGAAATAAATTTATATAATAAATTTGCTTGCAATATGTCAAATTTCATTACAATATGTTAAATTTACTAGAAATTTAGCTGTAATTTAATCAAATAAGTCACACAACACAGTTTATGGATCAGACTTTCTAACTGGTCAAGATTTTGATGATCAGAGACTATAATACATGCAGAATTTTTCGTATGCAACATTTTTAATTTTCCAACGCAATTTTACTCAGATGAAATTTATTTTAATTATTTAGAATAACTAGCCACATAAAAAGAGAAAAGTGATGTTTAATTACATTAATATTAGTTACTTTCATAAAATTCTTTAATACACACTGTAAGTAAGGTATGGAATTGTAACTTGCTTAACGAGAGAACCAATGAGAAAATGTCATTGTCAAGTTTAATGGTGCTACAACACAGTGACTTGCTTAGCAAGCCAACCAATGAGAATGAAGTATTGATCCAAGTGTCATTTTAAACTTCAATGGCGACCTCTATGTTTCTTTTCAGTTAATTCTCTAGAAGTTGTTTTTTAATTAAACAAGGATGCGTAAAATGCATATTATCTGCTTCTTTTGTTTTTTTACAGACATGGAATGTTTCAAGTAAAATCAAAATCTATATTTAAGTAATAAAACTAAAAATAATATGCTATGAGGATTTTGTACTGACCACGCCTAAAATCAATTGAATTTGTATTTTGTGAAAAAATATTAAAGCCGGGGCGTTAAAAACTAGTAGAAAGAATAATTCCAATCCCAATTGTAGATAAAAAAGTGGAAATCGTTTATGATGTAAATTTCAACCATATTATACTGAAAATCTATGTTACTTTTTCTGTATTATTGAGACTTAGTAGAATTCTTATTATAATCAACAGTAATTAGGGGCAGCCTTATTTAAAACTAATTGTTTATTGTTAATTTATTTATACTTACATTTTTATTAAAACACTTCACAATTATCGAGTCAAAAAATATGCTTGCTACACCCACCGAGTCAACGTTGAAAAAGGAAGTTCAATCAATTTTTAATTGTCAGCTGTCAATTGTCAATATAAATAGATACTCCCTCTACTGTAAAACATAGATACTCCCTCTATTGTAAAACATAGAAACTAATTTGATAATTTCATGTGTCTTATACTCTGTTATTTTCTTTTGGTTTAAATTCGTGATTTCAGTCGTACTCATTTTAGTATGTATGAAAGTGGCCTTACGGTAATTTTGAATCACAAAATTAAGCAGAAACTTTTTAAAATACGATTATTTATATTTTCATAATTTTCTTTTGGTAAAAAATTGCAATCGCGTATATGTATTTTCCCTACTACTACTACTACCCTATTACCTTTCCAGGTCGGTAATTTTTTTTAATTTCAACAACACATCACGATGGCTTCCAGCCTAAATACTATCATACCGTGGATGTCGACAAGGAGGAAAGAGGCAACTTGTTAATTCTGGACTTGAAGGTTTGGGGGTTCGGAGGAGAAGGAAAAACATTTGTCGGCAAGGAATTCCACAACTTGGAAGTCCTCGGGACAAAAGAGCGGGCAGAACAAGATGTTCTATGTCTGGTGACCTGGACAGTAAAAGGGTGCATTCGCTCTGTTCCCTTGGTAGATCTGTTGGGGGCAGTAGGTGGAGGAACTATGGAAGAAACCTCCTCTGAGCAGTGCCCGTGCAGATATCTATAAAAGAGAGAGAGGTCACCAACGGCACGTCGGTGGGCAAGGGATGGCAGCCTTTGGGTGAGGGTCGGGTCACCGATGAGACGTATAGCTCTCTTCTGAATGGAGTCCAGGATAGCGAGTGTAGAAGCGGCAGCAGCACCCCAGATGTCGGAGCAGTATTCGCAGTTTGGTCTTATTTGTGAAGTATATAAGGTATAGAGATTAGCTGGTGAAAAGTATTTGTGAGCCCGGAAGAGGAAACCTAATTTCTTAGCAGCCGCTTCTGCAATTGATGTGACATGTTGGTGCCAATTGAGATTTCGATCCACAGAAATGCCAACAAGTGAAAAGGACTCATTACTTTGAATAACTTGGTTCGTCATTGTGATGGGTCTAGGGCTGGTGTATCTCTTATAAGAAAGAAAGCAAGACTGTGATTTGGTGGGGTTGAATTGTACAGTATTTCTACTTCCCCAGTCTAATAACCCTCCATGAGTCTGCGATCCTCATCTAATTGGGCTAAAGAGACAGACTTAGAATATTGTATATTTGAGTGGAGGGTGCTGTCGTCCGCGTAACTGTGAACTGGGTTGGATGTGCTAGAGAGGAGATCATTGATGTGGAGAAAAAACAAAGTAGGGGCTAAAGCTGAACCTTGAGGAACTCCTGCATTAGTTGGATACAATTTAAAGGAATGGTCATCCACGACAACAGAACTGCTTCGATTGGAGAGGAAATTTGCTGCCCACGTACAGAGTTTTGGTGGTAGGCCGTTAGTTTATTAAGCAGCGCTGCGTGCCAGACCTGGTCGAATGCTTTGGATATGGCTAGAGCGACAATCTGGAATTCACTGTGTAGTTCCATAGACTTGTTCCAAGAATGGATGACAAGGGAAAGGAGGTCGGCAGTTGATCTGCGCTACGGAATCCATACTGCCTGTCGTGGATTAGACTGTGTTTTTCAAGAAATTTTAGTAATTCGATTTACTTTTTTTTTTTAATTTTTAAACAGTACCAAACTGACTTATATCGAACTGGAACTCACTTTATAGAAGTAAGGATGGAGTGGGGGCATAAATCACATTGAGGACCGAAAATAGTGCCTTCTATCATCTTATTGTTAAAATATATTTAATGATTGTTGTGAAATAAATTTATATAATAAATTTGCTTGCAATATGTCAAATTTCATTGCAATATGTTAAATTTACTAGAAATTTAGCTGTAATTTAATCAAATAAGTCACACAACACAGTTTATGGATTAGACTTTCTAACTGGTCAAGATTTTGATGATCAGAGACTATAATACATGCAGAATTTTTCGTTTGCAACATTTTTAATTTTCCAACGCAATTTTACTCAGATGAAATTTATTTTAATTATTTAGAATAACTAGCCACATAAAAAGAGAAAAGTGATGTTTAATTACATTAATATTAGTTACTTTCATAAAATTCTTTAATACACACTGTAAGTAAGGTATGGAATTGTAACTTGCTTAACGAGAGAACCAATGAGAAAATGTCATTGTCAAGTTTAATGGTGCTACAACACAGTGACTTGCTTAGCAAGAACCAATGAGAATGAAGTATTGATCCAAGTGTCATTTTAAACTTCAATGGCGACCTCTATGTTTCTTTTCAGTTAATTCTCTAGAAGTTGTTTTTTAATTAAACAAGGATGCGTAAAATGCATATTATCTGCTTCTTTTGTTTTTTTACAGACATGGAATGTTTCAAGTAAAATATCAAAATCTAAGTTTAAGTGATAAAAGTAAAAATAATATGATATGAGGACTTTGTACCGACCACACCTAAAATCGATTGAATATGTATTTTGTAAAAAATACTAAAGTCAGGGCATTAAAAACTAGTATAAAGAGTAATTCCAATCCCAATTGTAGACAAAAAAAAAAGTTAATCGTTTATGATGTAAATTTCAACCATGTTATACTGAAAATCTTATGTTACTTTTTCTGTATTATTGAGACTTAGTAGAATTCTTATTATAATCAACAATAATTAGGGACAGCCTTATTTAAAACTAATTGGTTATTGTTAATTTATTTATACTTACATTTTTATTAAAACACTTCACAATTATCGAGCAAAAAATATGCTTGCTACACCCACCGAGTCAACGTTGAAAAAGGAAGTTCAATCAATTTTTAATTGTCAGCTGTCAATTGTCAATATAAATAGATACTCCCTCTACTGTAAAACATAGATACTCCCTCTATTGTAAAACATAGAAACTAATTTGATAATTTCATGTATCTTATACTCAGTTATTTTATTTTGGTTTAAATTCGCGATTTCAGTCGGACTCATTTTAGTATGTATGAAAGTGGCCTTACGGTAATTTTGAATCACAAAATATAGCAGAAACTTTTTAAAATACAATTATTTATATTTTCATAATTTTCTTTTGGTAAAAAATTGCAATCGTGTATATGTATTTTCCCTACTACTACTACCCTATTACCTTTCCAGGTCGGTAATTTTTTTTAAATTATACTGTGTATTAAAGTACATATGGACAAAAAGGCACATAGTTTAATAATAACCAAATATCAATATTTAACTTTTTTTTTTAATTTCAACAACAGATCACGAGGGCTTCCAGCCTAAATACTATCATACCGTGGATGTCGACAAGGAGGAAAGAGGCAACTTGTTAATTCTGGACTTGGAGGTTTGGAGGTTCGGGGGAGAAGGAAAAACATGTGCTGGCAAGGAATTCCACAACTTGGAAGTCCTCGGGACACAAGAGCGGGCATAACAAGATGTTCTATGTCTGGTGACCTGGACAGTAAAAAGGTGCATTCGCTCTGTTCCACTGGTAGATCTGTTGGGGACAGCAGGTGGAGGAACTATGGAAGAAAGCTCCTCTGAGCAGTGCCCGTGCAGATATCTATAAAAGAGAGAGAAGTCACCAACGGCGCGTCGGTGGGCAAGGGATGGCAGCCTTTGGGTGAGGGTAGGGTCACCGATGAGACGTATAGCTCTCTTCTGAATGGAGTCCAGGATAGCGAGTGTAAAAGCGGCAGCAGCACCCCAAATGTGAGAGCAGTATTCGAGGTTTGGTCTTATTTGTGAAGTATATAAGGTATAGAGATTATCTGGTGAAAAGTATTTGCGAGCCCAGAAAGGAAACCTAATTTCTTAGCAGCCGCTTCTGCAATTGATGTGACATGTTGGTGCCAACTGAGATTTCGATCCACAGAAATGCCAACAAGTGAAAAGGACTTATTACTTTAAATAACTTGGTTGTTTATTGTGATGGGTCTAGTGCTGGTGTATCTCTTATGAGAAAGAAAGCAAGACTGTGATTTGGTGCGGTTGAATTGTACAAGATTTCTACTTCCCCAGTCTAATATTTTTTGGAGATCCACGGAGATAGAACCCTCCATGAGTCTGCGATCCTCGTCTAATTGGGCTAAAGAGACAGACTGAGAATATTGTATATTTGAGTGGAGGGTGCTGTTGTCCGCGTAACTGTGAACTGGTTTGGATGTGCTAGAGAGGAGGTCATTGATGTGGATAAGAAACAAAGTAGGGGCTAAAGCTGAACCTTGAGGAACTCCTGCATTAGTTGGATACAGTTTAAAGGAATGGTCATCCACGACAACAGAACTGCTCTGGTTGGAGAGGAAATTTGCTGTCCACGTACAGAGTGTTGGTGGTAGGCCGTTAGTTTATTAAGCAGCACTGCGTGGCAGACCTGGTCGAATGCTTTTGATATGGCTAGAGCGACAATCTGAAATTCACTGTGTAGTTCCATAGACTTGTTCCAAGAATGGATGACAAGGGAAAGGGGGTCGGCAGTTGATCTGCGCTATGGAATCCATACTGCCTGTCGTGGATTAGACTGTGTTTTTCAAGAAATTTTAATAATGCAACTTACTTTTTTTTTAACTTTTAAACAGTACCAAACTGACTTGTATTGAATTGGAACTCACTTTATAGAAGTAAGCATGGATTGGGGGCATAAATCACATTGAGGACCTAAAATAGTGCCATCTATCATCTTGTTGTTAAAATATATTTAATGATTGTTGTGAAATAATTTTATATAATAAATTTGCTTGCAATATGTCAAATTTCATTACAATATGTTAAATTTACTAGAAATTTAGCTGTAATTTAATCAAATAAGTCACACAACACAGTTTATGGATCAGACTTTCTAACTGGTCAAGATTTTGATGATCAGAGACTATAATACATGCAGAATTTTTCGTATGCAACATTTTTAATTTTCCAACGCAATTTTACTCAGATGAAATTTATTTTAATTATTTAGAATAACTAGCCACATAAAAAGAGAAAACTGATGTTTAATTACATTAATATTAGTTACTTTCATAAAATTCTTCAATACACACTGTAAGTAAGGTATGGAATTGTAACTTGCTTAACGAGAGAACCAATGAGAAAATGTCTTTCTTAGGTTTAATGGTGCTACAAAATTGTGACTTGCTTAGCAAGCCAACCAATGAGAATGAAGTATTGATCCAAGTGTCATTTTAAACTTCAATGGCGACCTCTATGTTTCTTTTTAGTGAATTCGCTTGAAGTTTCATTTTAATTTAACAAATATGCTTAAAAATGCATACTATCTGCCTGATTTTGTTTTTTACAGACAGGGAATGTTTGAAGTAAAATCAAAATCTACATTTAAGTAATCAAAGTAAAAATAATATGCTAGGAGGATTTTGTACTGACCACGCCTAAAATCAATTGAATTTGTATTTTGTAAAAAAAATATTAAAGCCGGGGCGTTAAAGACTAGTAGAAAGAATAATTCAAATCCCAATTGTAGATTAAAAAAAAGTGTAAATCGTTTATGATGTAAATTTCAACCATATTATACTGAAAATCTATGTTACTTTTTCTGTATTATTTAGACTTAGTAGAATTCTTATTATAATCAACAATAATTAGGGACAGCCTTATTTAAAACTAATTGTTTATTGTTAATTTATTTATACTTACATTTTTATTAAAACACTTCACAATTATCGAGCAAAAAATATGCTTGCTACACCCACCGAGTCAACGTTGAAAAAGGAAGTTCAATCAATTTTTAATTGTCAGCTGTCAATTGTCAATATAGATAGATACCCCCCTTACTGTAAAACATAGATACTCCCTCTATTGTAAAACATAGAAACTAATTTGATAATTTCATGTGTCTTATACTCAATTATTTTGAATTGGTTTAAATTGGTGATTTCAGTCGTACTCATTTTAGTATGTATGAAAGTGGCCTTACTTTACTTCGATAAGGTAATTTTGAATCACAAAATATATCAGAAACTTTTTAAAATACGATTATTTATATTTACATACTTTTCTTTTGGTAAAAAAATTGCAATCGCGTATATGTATTTTCCCTACTACTACTACCTTATTACCTTTCCAGGTCAGGTCAGGTTTTTTAACATTATACTGTGTATTAAAGTACATATGGAAAAAAAGTCACATAGTTTAATAATAACCAAATATCAATATTCAACTTTTTTTTTAATTTCAACAACACATGACGAGTACTTACAGCCTATAAATACTATCGTACCGTGTGTGCCGAGAAGGAGGAAAGAGGCTACTGGTTAATTCTGGACTTGAAGGTTTGGGGGAGAAGGAAAAACATGTGCCGGCAAGGAATTCCACAACTTGGAAGTCCTCAGAACAAAAGAGCGGGCATAACAAGATGTTCTGTGGTGACCTGGAGAGTAAAAGGGTGCATTCGCTCTGTCATTGATGTGGAGAAGAAACAAGGTAGGGACTAAAGCTGAACCTTGAGGAACTCCTGCATTAATTGGATATAGTTTAGAGGAATGGCCATCCACGACAACAGAAATGCTCCGGTTGGAGAGGATATTTGCTGTCCAGGTACAGAGGTTTGGTGGTAGGCCATAGGTCGGAAGTTTATTAAGCAGCGCTGCGTGCCAGACCTGGTCGAATGCTTTGGATATGTCTAGAGCGACAATCTGGGATTCACTGTGTGGTTCCATAGACTTGTTCCAAGAATGGGTGACAAAGGAACGGAGGACAGCAGTTGATCTGCGCTGACAGAATCCATACTGCCTGTCGTGGATTAGACTGTCTTTTTTAAGAAATTTTAGTAATTCAGTGTTTATATACTTTTCCATCACTTTAGAGATGACTGAAAGGAGAGAAATAGGTATGTAGTTGCTAGGAAGCGCTTTGGATCCTTTTTTGGGGACAGGTTGTACTCTAGCAGTTTTCCAGTTACTAGGGAATATGCCTGTATTGTAAGATGTCTGAAACAGACCAGGCAGGACAGGAGCAAGTTCTGGTGCGCATTTTTTGAGAACAATTGCTGGGATCTCGTCAAGGCCAGAGGCTTTCCTGGTATTAAGAGAAGAGAGCAATCTTTTGTACCTTTTTAGTTTTGAAAATGATATCCGTCATTTTCGGCGCGGCATTGGGGACTGTTGGTGGTTAAACATTTGGAGGTGGGTTGAGAGTAGAATTGCCGGCAAACAATGAGTCAAAAAGTTCAGCCTTGCCCAGAGCGGTAGAAACAATTTCATCCCCTGAGACAAGAGGTGGGAACGTGCTCTTGCAGAAATTATTCCCAATAGATTTAGCAAGAGTCCAGAAGGGTTTGCTGCCCTTGGAGCTTAAGAGGACTTTGTTTTTGATGTGGTTATTAAACGAGTTTTTTACCTCAGAAAGAATGTGGACATAGCGGTTTCTTGCGTCGTTAAATGCTTGACAGTTTTCTTGACTGGGATTGTGTAGAAGCATTTTGTGAGCTTTGACCTTTTCAAGTCTGGCCTTGTCACAGGATTTAGAGGACCAGGGCTTTTGAGTGGCTGAAGAAGTTTTCTGTGTACGTGGAATAAATAATTCTATGCCAACTTGGCTGTCTGAATATGGGACTTGAACCCCTCGTCTCGCAAATTGAGCTATTCGAGAATATGTAAATAATAATAATAATAAAATGTATATGCCCATAGCATTACATTATTCTTTCAATTCTGCAGTTCATAATTTCCTAATGTTTAAGTGATTATAGCATTATTTTTTGTTTACAGATGAAAATGCATTTTATGGTTTTGAACCTTTAGTTAATCAGAGACTGCTGCCACCAACATTTCCTAGGTATACAAAAATTAAAACGAGAATGGAAGGTTTAACATACTTCGAAACAATGATAGAAAGATTTAAAGCAGTGTGCAAAATTCAAAACATAACTTCATTTCATCAGGCACTAGAATTTTTCATAGATTTTAGTAAAACAAGCCCATGTATTTTGTCGAGGTCTGCTTTACAATTATTATATCCAGGTAATTTTGATAATTTCATTATATTTATATATATATATATATATATATATATATATATATATATATATATATATATATATATATATATATATATATATATATATATATATGTTCGGAATGATTTCCGCAGTCTTTAATGTGAGATATACTTGGTTCTTTTTTTTTTCCTAAACTTTAGAGGGCTATAACTCAAAAACTAGCAACTTTTTACCTAACTTTTTTTTTGATAAATCGTCATCATTTGATCACACTAATCTACAGTTAAGCGTTGTTGGTATATATATATATATATATATATATATATATATATATATATATATATATATATATATATATATATATATATATATATATGTTCAGAAAGGTTTCTGCGGTCATTAGTGTGAGATATATCCGATCTGGTTGAACTGCGGCTAGAAGTTATTAAAACTAGACCTCTCAGCTCATGTTTTAGATCCAATTCCAAGAGTTTAAAGAAATATGAAAGGAAAAGAACTCTTAAGGCTTCAATCTGCCTACTTTTAAGAAGGATGAATAACAGTAGGTTGGGTTGTTGTAGCTCGATTAAGGGACTTCAGTCTCCTACTCCGCAAATCTCACTGGACATTGTCTCTAAGGTCACAGTGTGTTCAACCCCAGAGCTAAAAGACGATTTCTAGTGAGATTTTGGGAGTAGGCAGACTGAAGCCCCCTAATCGAGTTACAACAGGTAACCCACTCTTATCCACTGCTCTAAGAAGTAGGCAGATTAAGGCCTCAGAGTTCAGTTCCTTTTATATTTCCTTAAACTCTTGAAAATGGGTCCAAACCAGGAGCCAAAACATCAACCCAAGTACCAAGTATTTCTCATATACATATATGAAATAGATATGATTTGGTTAATTTTTTTCAGGTACAGATTCACATCATTGTAAGGACATCTTGAAAGAAGCTGTTAAAACTTTTATATCACCTCCAGCTCTTGTATCTAAAAGCATAATGGCTAATACGCAGGTAAGCAAATAAAAATACTACTACCATATACCTAAGCCATTCCAATAAACACGTGGGCAAAACCATAAAGCCTTTGCTAATTCCTAACAATACATATACAGTGTACTCTCGATTATTCATCTGCGGATTATCCAGTTTGCGGATTATCCGTGCTGTGAAATTGATCCAAGTCTTAAATCAGGAATAGATCAGAATTTGGATTTTTTGTTTCACCTCGCACAAATATAATGCTGTAACGAAGTAGATATTTTGAGAACAGTTGTAGATATTAAAAGCGACTGTTCGAAAATAAACATAATATAAATCACACGGGTAAAAATTCTATGCAGTTAAAATAATTATTTTACCATTAATATTTATTAACAAGTACACATTTCGAATAATCGCGGCAGAGTAAAATCATATCTGCAGAAGATAAGGATAAGGTATCTACCACCAATTAGGATTTTTCAGCCGGTGACTGGAGATACAAGAACGGTAGTGGCAGAAAGAGTTCACAGTTTGCCGTAGCTTGGTTAAATTTATAGCTTGAGTTTCACATCAGTGAATTAAACGTCTGCTTGTTTGAATTGTAACAGTATTAGGATACAGTACCGCCCGTCCCATTACTGCACAGAACAATTTTTACTCTCGTGATTCTTCCGAATATAATCTAGGTAAGAACCTTTTAAGTTTTTCTTATTGTATTTATATATAGCGAATTTTCGGATATTTTCTTAGATCCGTGTGTCTCTCCGGTGACGTCGAGATCGTGGGATCGAGTGTAATCTCCTTTCGTCCCCATGTCCTATTATTGTTGACGTCTCGTAAAACATTCGGAAGGTGATACTGTAGCTAACACAGATTTTTCGAGTGTATTACGTACGACCGTTCTGATTCGACCATGATATGGACACTGTAAGTACACAAGCAGGCTTAGGTCGAGTCAGTATGTGGCAATATCCTTTCACAGGGTGTTCCCCTATAATCCTTCCCATTCCTTATCGACGCCCTGCCGTCGATGCGCTTGATCTCGCGGTACCGACTTCGTTGGATAGACGCCATTTAGTTATTTGAGGAGCGTTTCTCCAATCGACTCACTTAACGGCTGCATCCACGAGTCTTAAACCACAGTAATCGGCGTTTCCGCCCGCGTGTCTTCCGTATTTCTTCTCTGTGGGGAATAATTAATTTTGTTGGTCCGTCATCAGCGATATAATTAGTTTTAGGATAAATTAACATAATAAGTACCATTCAGATTGTGCAAATATCAGTGAATTGTAACGTATCATTAGGTAATAAATAGTGTGGAAAACATACCTAGTCTATACTATACCCACAAATAAATCTGCTACATCTATACAGACTTTCAGAAGGTCAGAGAAATACCGAGTGAGCGATTAAAGCCCGCAACCTCGTAGGTATCTACACGGCCTGTTATATCATAGGTTACCGGACCCTCTCCACAGAGCTATCCAGGCACTCTGACCACAACCGTGGCCAGAGCCTTGTGCGAGGATGCAGGGAGTAAACCCTTACAAAAACTGTTTCCGTGAATCCGTTGATCTGTTCTACTAAATAATTCACCCCGTGAATCAAGGCCTCGTTACAATGCATACGAGGGCGGGTCAATAAGTCCGTGACTTTTTTAATTTCCCACCTCTTCACAGGAAGGGCAACACTGTTCCTGTCAACAAGCTTCTGTCAGTTGACTCCTGTCAAATTTTGAATAAGCTGCAGTTTGTGAAAGATAGCCATCGAAAGCAGACAACCTCTTGAGTTATAACGAAAAAGGAAAAAAGTGAATTTTGTGTGCTCATCAAATATTATTTTTGCGAAAAAAAACCATCACTCAAACCAAGGCTAATCTTGATAAATAATATGGGGACTCTACACCATCAATTTCCATGGTAAAAAAGTGGTTTACTGAATTTTGTTGCGGCCGTACAAACACAAATGATGCCGAACGTTCTGGTCGCCCAGTTGAGGTCGCTACACCCGAAACAATTGAAAAAAATTCATGATATAGTGTTAGCCGTTCAGAGATTGAAAGCGCGGGAGATTGTGCAAGCCATAGGCATATCACATGGCTCAGTGGCTTCGATTTTGCATGATCACTTGGGTGTGAGAAAGCTATCCGCAAGATGGGTGCCGCATTTGCTCACAATCGACCACAAACGCAATCTTGTGACAACTTCGAAGGAGTGTTTGGCGTTGTTCAACCGTAAAAGGGACAAGTTGTTGCGCTGTTTCGTAACCGTGGACGAAACATGGATTGACCACAACACACCAGAGACCAAGCAGCAGTCATAACAGTGGGTTTCTCCGTGCACATCGGCGCCTAAGAAGGCCAAGGTGGATTTGTCAGCCAATAAACTCATGGCAACCGTTTTTGGGGATGCACCTGGTATAATCCACATTCATTACCTTCAAAAGGGAAGAACTATCAATGGAGAATATTATACCAACTTATTGGACCGATTCAATGACGATTTGAAGAAAAAACGACTGCATATGGCCAAGAAAAAAGTTATTTTCTACCAAGACAATGCAAGGGTGCACACATGTGTAGTCTCCACGGCTAAATTGCATAAATTTGGCTACGAATTGCTCCCTCATCCGCCCTATTCTCCGGATTTAGCCCCGAGTAACTATTTCTGATATGTTAAACGCATTTGACCGCATTGATCATGCTATTCTGCTACGTAAATTAAAAGCATTTGGCTTATCTGAATCACTCCGAAAAGTGATTGTGAATTACCTTATAGACAGGAAGCAATATGTGGTTGTGGATGGCTGCAGATCAAAATATATTTCAGCCACATCAGGGGTCCCTCAGGGGTCGATTTTGGACCCTTTTTTCTTTAATATTTTCATTAACGATCTCGTTGGAGGTTTGAGGGTTGAATGTCTCCTGTATGCCGATGACATCAAAATTTTCTGTGAGGTGAAGTCGGTGGATGATTGTATTCGACTTCAATTAGCATTAGAGGATGTGGAGGAGTGGTGCAATATAAATAATCTTTCTTTAAATATTGCCAAATGTAGGGAGTCTTTCCTTTACTCTTAGGTTGGTGCCCATACAATTTGATTATTGTCTTAATAATGTGTCTCTGTCTAGGCTGTTATCTATCCGTGATCTGGGCGTAATATTTGATAGAAAATTGTCTTTCTTATCTCATATTGAGAATGTTGTATCCAACGCATTTAAGTTAATGGGTTTTATTATTAGGAATTGCCGCGAGTTTGTTAATATTGACACATTTAAAATGATTTTCTGTACTTTTATCCGTAATAGAGTTGAGTATGCTTCAGTTGTATGGTCTCCGGGTTACCAGATCCATATTCTTCAGTTGGAAAAGATCCAAAGACGCTTTCTAAAATATCTTTACTTCCGCCTCAATGGTATATATCCCTCTGTGGGTTACCCTTCGGAGCAGCGGGACTTCATGCTACCAAGTCTAGAATCTACAAGGGAACAAGCTGCACTATTTTTTTTTATGTTTTAGTAAGGGGATCCTGTGACTGATCTCGTCTACTTGAGCAACTAAACCTTAATGTTCCGAGAATGTCTTCGCGAAATCCGGTCACCTTTTGGTTACCTATGCCGCGAACTAATCTTGTGAAGTTCTCACCGCTTTATAGATTGTGTTTTGTCTTCCATTGATATCTTTGTGTCGGATCCAAGGTTTGGCAGTCTCACGGTTATGAAGGACTGGTTTGTATTTCACAGTTATGGAGGACTGATTTGTGTTTCTGATTATTCTTTACTCATTGTTGATTGTTGTGATTTTAGTGAAAAAATTCACCAATGAGGAGATCCCGACTTTCGAATTTTGAAAAAATTTCTTCAAATGAGCGCTATTTAGGACCCTGGAACCCAAATCCGAGGTCGGTTTCAGACTTTATATGTTTATATATATATATATATATATATATATATATATATATATATATATATATATATATATATATATATATATATATATATATATATATATATATATATATATATATATTTATGTGTCACACCTATAACTTAAAAAATAATGGGCTGGATAATACTTGGTGAGTACCTTCCGTTCGCAAGTGGCTTCGATAAGTTCGTTAGCCAGGAAAATCCGCCGAGGTTTTCCCGGAAAATTTTGTGTTTTTTTTTCTCGAAAAAAATCGAAAAAAATTTATATCTCCAAAATTAACAAAGTAAGGCAACCAAATTTCATACGCAGGTTTATATCGTTATAGGTAAGTTACTTACCAAAATTTAGCTCTGTAGGTTAAAGGACAAGAAAGTTACAGGCATTTAATGAAAAATAAATTTGGGTTTTCCTCAAAACGTCAAAGTCGCGATTTTAAACGTCAAAATTGGTCATATTTAGGCAATGAACCTGAAACTAATATGAGCTATGGAAGGAAAATGTCTCAAGAATAATGTTTTACAAAGCCTGAAGTCTTAGTTTTAATCGTCATTGTCCTTCATTTTACTAAACTATTCCCAGAAAATTTATTTCAAATAGATCCTTTCTCTGGTGCTTTGGCTGTCGGTTTAGTTAAGTTGATGCTTTCGCTGTAGGTTTAGTGAAGTTTATGGTTTATCGGTCTATACTTTTTAACTAATTTTTGTAGAACAAATCTGTTACAGCATTTTAGCATTTTTTATCGAAAAATGATGCATGTTTGAAAGAAATAAATCTGGACGCAGTAAGTGCGTTTTGGTAGCGAATTTTCATTAAATTCTTCAAATTTCAATAACTCAATTTGCTATTAACGTAAGTTTTGTTGATTAGGAAACGAACATTTAACTTTAATTTCGGAAAATTTTTGTATAAACGCGGCAAGGGCGTTTTTGTAGCGAATTTTCATTAAATTTCAATAACTCAATTTGCTATTAACCTAAAGTTCATTGTTTAGCAGACCAGTTTTCTTAGAAACATTCAAAGTTTATTTTCGGAACATTTTTTCAAATAATTATTTTGGTAAAATATGTTACATTGTTCCTACTATATAGGTTATACCGGTAACCAAATTGATTTTTATGAAAATTCACTTACATAACGCACTTGCTGCATCTAGACTTTTTATATTTTTCTGTTTTAGTTACATTCTGTTATGTAATTGTAAATTATGGTTTAAAATGCTTATTTTTAGTTTAAATTTTAATTTTTAATCCTGTTTGTAGGTCATTTCTGTATTTCCTACCCAATAATTGGGCTTGTCCTGTTCGGTAGTGTAATTTTAAATAAATAAATAAAAAATAAATAAAATGTGTTGTGAATTGGGTTGTCCAAAAGTGCTTATCAGTGCTCATCACATGTTCCAGTCCTTACGTAATGACATGTTTAAGTGTTAGTGGGAATCACATGTATAATAAAAATATATGTTGTATGTTATTTTTTAAAGTAAATATTATTTTTTTCAGGCTAAGCATAACGTTGATACATTTTTCACCCATTGTAGTCGTCCATTTGCAAATTTATTACATCTCTGTGGTCATAACCGAGCTAGACAACGTGATAAGTTAGCAAATCTTTTCGAAGATTTCTTAGCCATGCAAGATGAGGTAATTGTTAAGTAAATATATCATCTTTTTTCTATTTAATATCTTTGAAATATATTTTTAGGCTGAACGTATTGATGCTTATTTACATACATTAAGTGTAAAGTCTACCATTGCGAGGCCCCATTTAGCATGTTTTGGTACTTGGATTTTATTCCATGCTTTAAAAATTATGATAATGTATTTACTAGCTGGATTTGAACTGGAATTGTACAGTGTACATGAATATTATTATATATATTGGTAAGTAAATTCATTAAAGCTTTTTAGTTTTATACAAGGTTTATTTCAATAAGAATGCACAGTATGTTTTTATTTAGCTCTTTATTATATTTTAGTCTATCTTTTCATAATCCTTTTATGTAGTTCCCATGCTTTTCAATGTGCACCGCTCAAGTTTCAATCAATAATCAACATGAGGTGAGAACGTGCTCTTGCAGAAATTATTTCCAATAGATTTAGCAAGAGTCCAGAAGGGTTTGCTGCCGTCGGAGCTTAAGAGGACTTTGTTTTTAATGTGGTTATTAAACGAGTTTTTTGCCTCAGAAAAAATGCGGACATAGCGGTTTCTTGCATCGTTAAATGCTTGATGATTTTCTTGACTGGGATTGTGTAGAAGCGTTTTATGAGCTTTGACCTCTTCAAGTCTGGCCTTGTCACATGATTTAGAGAACCAGGGCTTTTGAGTGGCTGAAGAGGTTTTCTGTGTACGTGGAATAAATAATTTCATGCCAGCTTGGATAATTTCGGTCACGTTTTGTGACATATCAGAGAGATTAGGATGAGAGAAGCAGACAGACACCCATGGAAATAAGTAAAAGTAACCTCGCATTTCATTCCAGTTCACAGAGTGGTAGTGCCAAACGATACGTGGGTGTGGTGGCTGTGTGACCTCGGGTTGCATTGCGCAGGAAGCAGTGACCATGCCCTGGTCTGAGCGACCAAGGGGGGCGGTGACTGATGTCTTATAGCATTCAGGTTTTGTAGTAAGAGGGAGATCCAAGGGATTTGAGCTGTGTGTTGGGATGCCAGGAAAGGAAGTAGGTAGCTGAACCATATTGGCTAAAGAATTTCTGACTACAAAGGCCTCCGCTGCTCTCCCTTGTGGATCGGTTTTTTAAGATCCTAGCCGTTTCTTATTATGGACATTGAAGTCACCAACAATAGTGACCTCGGAGGAAGGATATTCAGAAGTCAGATGGTCGGTTTTTTCAGAAAGGTAGTCGAAGAGCTGGACAAAGTTGTTGTCAGAAGGTGACCGGTAAATGCAACAGATGAATTTAGTGGAAGCCCTGAGAGAGAGTTTCATCCAACGTATGTCTTTTCTTCCAGCTTCTAAATTGGGGAGTCTGGTGCAGGGTAGATTGCTACGGACCTATGCGCACACGCCTCCATGCAATCTTAAGGAAGTAAGGAGCTCATACCCCAGGAAATTAAGGTGATTAGTGGCTGCTTTGGCACTGATTTGGGTTTCGGTGAGGAAGAGGAGTTGAGGCCTATTAGCCTGGAGGAAATGGTGGACGGAGTTCAGGTTAGAATTTAGACCACATATATTCGAGAAGGATATGTTAAATCTTGATGCCGGCGCCCCCTGCACACCTCTCTCCCGGAGATCTGAATGGAAGAGTATTTTATCTCCAGAATTTTTTATACAAGGAGGAGCCATCATCATTTTTGTTTATAAGGGAAACCGACTCATACACCAGAACCAGAAACCCCTTGATGTAAGAGATGGTACCTCCTCGGGCGTGAAAAAAATCCTTTACTATCATGTAAGGGAAAAGTTCACTATTACCTGCTAAAATAGATGAAAACAATATTGCTGTTTAGTTACCCAAAAAAAAAGTTAAAAACACAAGCTTAACACAGTGAGATACAAACATCTGCATACACTTGTATACACTGCAATATAATTATATATATATATATATATATATATATATATATATATATATATATATATATATATATATATATATATATATATATATATATATATATATATATATATATTCGGAAAGATTTCCGCTGTCTTTAATGTGAGACATACTTGGTTCTCGGGTTGAATCGCGCCAGGAATTTATTAAAACTCGACGTTTCAGCTCCTGTTTTGGAGCCATTTTCAAGAGGTAAAGGAAATGTATAAGAACATGAACTCTAAGGCCTCAATTTGCCTACTCCTTAGAGCGGTGGACAAAGGTGGGTTGGGTTGTTGTAGCTCGATTACAGGGCCTCAATCTGCCTACTACTCAAATCTCGCTGGAGATTGCCTCTAAGGTCTTAGTGTGTTCAACCTCAGATATCTCTTAGGCCTAGGGTTGAACATTTGCTTAAATTATTAGAATGTAAGTTGACTTTAAAAAGTCGAGTGTAACAGCATCCAAATTAACATTGTTTACTGCAACTGACATAACTGTCATTAGGATTGCATCATTCACTCCTAGGCGGCGCCAGATTGTGTATTATAATTGAAATGACACTCGTAATAATGTGCTCTCAGGCTTCATAATAGCTTCTTCTAGTGTTCCCTTTACGATGCTGTAAAGACGAAACTAGTTGCAGAGAAAATAGGAAACTCTTGTGAAGCCAGGGGAAAAAATCATGTACACTTGTATTTGACATTATTATTTTTATTAATGTAATTATTCTTTGGTACATATAATAATTATTATAAAATCGTTATTATAATATGTTACAATTAAAATATTATTTTTCAGGTATTTATATGAGTTCCTGTATGGCTGGCTGGTGTCAGCTTTATCAAGAGCAGACAGCTTTTTAGTAGAAAACGAGTTGATAAATGAATTACAGAAACCAAAATCAAACAAGAAGAAACCAAAGAATAAGAAGAAAATTAGGCCGTATAGTCGAGATATACTGTATTATCAAGCCCTACAAAATATTTGTGGAGGATATTATAAAGTAATTATCACATGTGTACAGGTGTCCCGATTTCGTAGATTTTGTGGGGTATCTCGGTTATGAGTTGACATAGAAGGCTAGATGCATTCTCATCATAATTAGAAACATATACTAGTTTCACCCTAATAAACCCTATAGAACTCTGTAGAGCCTCGTGGTGTTGTTAAATTTAAAAAAATAATTCATTTTTGTGTGTGATCTTATGGGTAATAAAGCTATTCTATTCTATTATGCCGGCAGTCAGCAGGTCAACAGGGTTTCCACTCAGTCGGATCTCGGCATCATCATCTGACCCAATTTGTCGTAGACTCCTCAGACAAAACAAGCCTCAAAAAAAGCCAATACCGTGCTCTACCTCTCGAAGAAAGTGTTCCCGTATCCCAATCCTCAGTTCGCCGCCAACCTCTATTCGGCGTATGTGACATCCCATCTGGTATTCGGGGTTTCTCCTTGGGCACCGATACTGATCGGAGATATGAAACCACTCAACCTAGTCCAACATAACGTTTCTCAATGGCCTAATAGATTCAGCGCTCCACCTTAAGAATAACGCCTTAACCTAATGAATATTCAGCCCCCAGAATTTAGATGGGGGAGCTGATTTTATACAGATGTTTCGTATCACACAACCTGTTGCCATCTAATGCTGCATCATTTGTGCCTTTTGACAGAAGTTCCAGACTCTAGGGACACAGCCTTAAGTTGAGTAAAGAACAATTTAGAACCTCCTATCATCTGAATTTCTTTGCGAACAGGACATTCGATAACTGGAACTCTGCCAGAGAATGTGGTCAGTGCTGCGAATGTAAATATGTTCAAGAAGCGCTTCGATTCGTTAAACTTTTGCATCTGGATCCATAGTAGACTTGTTGACATATTTATTTGGTTTCACGGTTTGTTTCTTGTTCTTAATCTATTCAATCATAATAATAAGTTTGCAATCTTTTAGTTCTTGTATATGCACAGTGTAGGCCCCAAGCCTCTGTATTATGTGTGTGTTGATAGTAATAATAATAATAAATTTGTTGATATTGTAATGAGGTGGTTTTACAGGCCTTTTGCTTTTCTTTAAAACCATTGATTTGATTGATACCGGTGAAAATTAAATTGGTTTCGCCCCTGGTATAATTTCCCATAAATTTAATAATAGACTCTTTCTCAGCTTAATTTTAGCCCTCAATTTTTATCTAACAGTCCCTTAGGTTCCTAACTAAAAACCTTTATGGCTCCAAGCCCTATCTTATCCTTAGTATAATTTTACAACAATTCCCCGTCTACTAAAATCCCTTAACACAACATCTACAATTTTAGTATGATTCCAATTCACTCTAATTATATTCTAGCCCCTACGGCTCAATCATCCATACTATTTCTATCTTACAGCCTATGACCCAAAATATATCTATACAAATGTTATATAAAAATTACTTCAGTACCCGAGACAGCTAGCCTCTCTAATAAAAGACACTTTAAACAATATTAAGACATGGAAAGAACTCACCAAAATCTGAGGCACTAAGCCAGCCTTGTACCATGCTTCATCGGCCCCCCACACCAGCTGTTCGACCACATTGGTCTGCGGATAACCGCCCTTTAAAAAAAACTAATTCACTCCCTGAAATCTCACTTCTCAATTTATTTAAGAGAAACCCTTGACAATTATCGCCGCGGCGGCACTGCCTAGCCGGGGGCCAGCTGCCTGACCACTAACTTCTAGACACGTATTTTTCCACCTTACCCGTATCAAATTTCCTAGTTTGCATTTTTGTCTCTGTTGAAACCAACTGACCTCGTTGTAGGCCGTAACCCTAAACTTACAAATTCAGCATTCCTCTATCCACTGTTTCAAGTGACCCGGTTGAACTCGCAACTTGAGCAGTTGATTGTTTATAATTTCAACATGCCCAGCCTAGATAATTATGCATATTCCGATTATCTTTATGATTGCTTGAAGTATTTGTTGTGGCGATTTTTCATAAATTTTTTTAGAGATCCAATCCAGTAATTCTATTTACTTCTTGCAATAAAAATATAGATACGAAATCAGGTAAGCACCTTGCTTACATCTGACCCCAACTTGAAGACAAAATTTATCTGTAGGCAAATTTTTGTCTCTATAAATAAATACTTAAAGAGGCAGCATCCTGCTTACAATATTCTAAAAACTTTAATGTTTATTTCATTAACATATTATTTTTTCTAGGCTTTGATGGGCTTTAGATTGGACGGAAAACTGGCAGTACCCGATGAAATGTTTGACAATGAGCAAGTCCGTTATGAACACCGTTTCGCTCCCTTCCAAATGCTTTTAACTCCACCTCCTGTACAATATTCTGAGTTTAGAGATATGACAGCAATTGAAAGATTTCAACAACAACCTGCGGATAGTGTATATTTTTATATGACTGGCTGTAAACATTTTCATCAAGCTAGACAATTGTTAGAAAGTATACCACCGGACGATGAAGTCAATAATTTACTCAAGATAGTCAAAACGAATTTTGTTGTCATGAAATTATTAGCTGGAGGTCATAAAAGAGATTCTACTTGTCCACCAGAATTTGATTTTTCATTAAATAAACATTTTTCTATCATAAAATTGAATTAAGTGCAATTTTGAATATTATTATTAGTTCTCTGATGTTCAAGCATAACACTACAATTTACTGATCAAATATCGTTAATTTTACAGGGAAATTTGGTATTTTATTAGGAAACTTTTAATAATTTGTGATTGATTAAATATTGATATTTTCTACTGTGGCCAATGGGTATATGGTTTATTTTATTTAGCTACAAAGTGGCTGTAAGATGAAATTATTATATTGTTACCTTCCACAGGGTTCTGGATTTATTGACTAACAAAACTCAGCTTTTCAAACTACTAATTTATTATAAGCAACTATTTTCCAACACCAGTGTCAACTAAAATATTTCTCTCTATTATTATATGTCCATAGAACTATATTCAACTATTTGCCTTCTATGATCGCTTCTTAAACACCAACACTTACTGCTGACTCGCTTAATACTCTATGATCACTTATTCTACACCACACTGATTCAATACTGACTGACTCACTCTATGTACCGTTCGTCTATTTATACTGTCCATAGAGATTCTAGACCTTCCACACTTTTTACACCTGTCACTTCTGGTCCCTTCTAGAAATATCATTCCAGAGTGTTCTCGCTGTTACCAACACACTTTATAACCGACATCTGACCATAGAAGTAACAAAGTCCATAAACTTAAGACAAATGTGACAATATTATAGGGTTAGCTTTAATATTATTCTTACTTACTTCATTTTTAAACTATTCAATTTACAATTTGAATTCAATTTATATTAAGTTCTGCCTTAATTACCCCCTTTTCTTGATTCAAGACTGGTTTGAAGATACAAAATTGAAAGTAAAAATCTACACCAGCGGTTCTTAACCTTTTTAGCTGGCGACCCAAAGTATAAATATATTTGAAGCCCGCCACCCTAATATTTTATCTATCTTCCAGTGATAATAAAATAATAGGATTAACTAGAGACTATATTAGATTAATTGTGAGTGTCCAGTCCCTCCACCGTAACCTTACGTCTATTGTGGCCCACGTCTAATTATTTAAATTTCACCCATCAATTCCAGCTCCCTGAGGAAGTCGATCTTTTATTGAGGGTGAGAGTTTGGCAGGTGTACTGCCATCTGAGTAAAGTCGCTTGCCCGTTTCGAAGCTCAAAGAGAGATAACCTCTCTCTGAGTTCGTCTGGACCCGACATCCGTCAGTGTTTGCCTCGAGGTGGTATCATTAAGTCCCGCTCTCGAGCAGCATCTAATCTCCAGTTGCAATCCACCCCTAGAGATCTCAGCTCCCCTCAGGCTCTTCCAAACCTGACACCCATCAGTGCTAGACTCAAAGCAACATCCTATCGAGGCCCGCTCCCTAGCATCACTCAAGCGAGGTCGTCCGTCTGTTTCGAAGCACACAAACTCTGGGTGTATACCACTCATTAGACATCACAGCCCCCTCCAGGTCGTCTGGACACACGACACCCGCCAGCGCTCAACCCAGGGCGGTATTTTGTACCTTCATAGAGTCAGGTAGTTTAATGCTCGACGTAAATTATTTTGTCACGTTTTAACTAATAAATAAGATCTATCGGTGGTATCCTATTTTAACAGTTTATCTATGAAAAATCTCAGGCTTGTGGATGTCTTGTAGTTTTTTTTAATGTTTAGGTCGATTATAGCTTGTAAATATCATAGATACTTTATTCTGTCCATCTTCATAGTCAGGTAGGTTAAGGCTAGATGGAATTTTTTTATGTCACATTTTAACTAACGGTTAATAATATCTATTCTATGGGTGGTATCCTATGTTAACAATTTATTTATTAAAAAGCCTGGACGCAGCAAGTGCGTTATGGTAGTGAATTTTCATAGAAATGATCTGGCACAAAATATTTTATTATAACTTTTTTTTCTTGTAACATAGAAATCTAAATTTTGGTGTATAATTTACTTTTTATATCGTAAACCTACCTACCAAATTTGGTTATCAAAGCTTTTTTACTTTTTGAGATAAAAGTTTTTTTCGAATGAAAACTCAACATTTTCCCGGAAAACCTCGTCTGATATTCCTGACTAACAAACTTATCCAAGCCATTTACAAAAGGAAGATGCATGACAAATTTTATCAAAATCGGCCCATTATTTTTTGAGTTATCGGTGTGATACATACATCCAAACATACATACATTATATATATATATATATATATATATATATATATATATATATATATATATATATATATATATATATATATATATATATATATATATATATATATATATATATATATTGCTATGGTATTTTTGGTTCTAACACTTTTAATTGTAGAGCATGAGAATCCAATTTGCGTCTTTATTTAAAAAAAAACGCTAACATTGATGAACCTGAAATTATGCCAAAAATTGTTTCCTGACTGCTGTGTTTTTAAATTTTTCTCTCATCTCATGGGTATGGTTCTGTGCTTGGGCTAGCATTTTTGTTTGATATATCTTATTTATAAATTAGAGTACTCCTGAGTGTTTGGAAATTTCAAAAAAATTATACATAATTGGGTTCTTTTTAGTTTACTTTTAATTGACGGTGAAAAATAGCCTTACTTTATCATATAGCTAGTATTTGTTTGATTTGAGGTCAAAATTAAACAGATTATGTAAGTACAATCTAGTATGTTTTATTTCTGATTGATTAAATTCACAAATTTCCATTAAAACATAATTATATCAAATTTATCATCGCTGATTGTTGATAAATCAATACAAATCAAATTTATTTAAAACAATGAATGACCTAACTATGATCTAGTGATTCGGCCTTTATCTAATATCCCCCTTAGTGAGCTAAAGATACATTAAAATCATCAATGGAACTGAAAAATTCTTAAAAACTAATCACACTATAGAAAAAAGTCTGCACATTTATTACGATCAAGTTCACAAAACGACTTACTGAATGTTGTCTAATTGATTCTTCCATTGGATGTGTACTAATTGCTTTCCATTTGATCTACTGTTTGGATTTTGTAGTTTGCCTGTGATTACTAATCAATTTCTATTTTATTGAAACGGTCTCAACAAACTGTACCAGATACTCAAATTTATTTTTCCCATTTCAAACTGAATATGATTTTATTATGAGGCACGTGCCTTCGCGCTTAATTCTCAACTTCCATATTTACAGTGTCGCCGTACGTCAACGAATGAAGTTTCACTTCCCGCAGTTCAATTACAAATCGTCCTGTCGCCGTCTTCTTAAATAACTACACCTGTGTTACAAAAAATCTTTTCTCGCTTTACCTGGGTAAAACAAAGTTTATAGGCCTTGCATTTTCCCATTGTCCAACTTCTTGTTCGTTGCACTCATTGGAAACAACGACAAAAAAAAACCTATCCCTATTAACTAACACTGCGTGTCTTTTCTTATAATTGGTAACTGACAAAAAAACTTATTTTTAACTTCATACTATACATTTACTTACTGTCTAAGGATAAAATAAAACTCTGGACGCAGCAAGTGCGTTATGGTAGTGAATTTTCATTAAAATGTTTTTAATTGCAAATATGTGTGTTTCCTTTTTAAGAAAGCAGGCATCAATTTTGGTTACCAGTATATATAGTAAAAACAATGTGCCATGTTTCATAAAAATAACTTTATTGTGTGAAAATGTACAAAAATTTCTAAAAGTAAACTTAAAGTGTTCCCGGAAAAACTCGTTTCTTGGTCAACCTTATAGATTAATAGCAAATTGAGCTATTCAAATTTGAAGCATTTAATGAAAATTCGCTACCATAACGCACTTGCTGCGTCTCGAATTTCTTTTCTTACCAACATGCATCGCTGAAAAATTCAAAAATGCAATAACATAAGGCGTGTTTGATTTTTTAAAAAAAGAAAATTTGTATCACCAACGACTTATGGGCCATCCTGTTATTGCAGAAATATTTTTTTAAGATGTAGCTCAAGACACCCTATAATTAATATATACAAATTTTCTTCATATCTTGTATAATAACGGATATATTGAGCTTTATTGACTTTTTACGAAAATTCGACAAAAATTATATACCATTAAACGATAAACTCTAAAGCTAAGGCTACTGCCAAGCATCAGAGAAAGGGTCTATTTGAAATGAATTTTCTGGAAACATTTTAGTAAAATGAAGGACAATGACGGTTGAAACTAAGACTTCAGAGTTTGTAAAACATCCTTTTTGAGACATTTGATTTCCATATCCCGTATGAGATTTAAGTTCTTTGCCTAAATGTTGCCGATTTTGACGTTTTAAATCGCAACTTTGACGTTTTGAGGAAAACCCCAATTTATTTTTCTTTAAATGCCTATAACTTTTTTGTCTTTTGACCTACATAGCTAAATTTTGGTATGTGGCTTACCTATAAGGATATTAACTAGCGTACCAAATTTGGTTACCCTTACTTTGTTAATTCCGGAGATATAAATTTTTTTCGAAAGAAAACACAAAATTTTCCGGGAAAACCTGGGCAGATTTTCCTGGCTAACGAACTTATCCAAGCCATTTGCAAAAGGAATTTTTCCACCAAATTTAGTCAAAATCGGCCTATTATTTTTTGAGTTATCGGTGTGATACATATATATATATATATATATATATATATATATATATATATATATATATATATATATATATATATATATATATATATATATATATATATAAACATATAAAAATTGAAACTGACCCCGGATATGTGTTCTAAGGGGCCTAGTTCGCGGTCATTTGAAGAAATTTTTTCAAAATTCAAAAGTCGGGATCTCCTCATTAGTGAATTTTTTTTAAGAAAATTCACTAAAAATCATTATATTCTATTAAAACTCTATAAATAAAAACAAGGCTATTGTTCTGTGTTCTATTGTATTCCAACGACTTTTGCTTAGTGAAATTAAAATGTACTATGTGTAAAAAAGAAATCATTGTTCTGTATTCTTTTACCTGTTATGCTATTCCTTATTTAAACCTAAAATATTTTACACTCAATTATACAGGGCATTTAAATATTAGGACGTATCAATTTAATGTACATGGCCCGTTTTACTCCACAATAAAATGTTTCTACTTTTCTGACATATTTGCTATCTCCCCATTAGTGAATTTTTTCTACGAAAATTCACTAAAATCCCTGAATTGTGGATTCGGAGTAGTTTTTAGTGAATTTTCTTAGAAAAGATTCACTAATGAGGAGATCCCGACTTTTGAAAACATTTCTTCAAATGAGCGCGATCTAGGACTCCTAGAGCCCATATCCGGAGTCAGTTAAAATTTTTATATGTTTGTATATATATATATATATATATATATATATATATATATATATATATATATATATATATATATATATATATATATATATACACCAATTTTGATAAAATTTAGCATGTGCCTTCCTTTTGTAAGTGGCTTGGATAAGTTCGTTAGTCAGGAAAATCTAACCAGGTTTTCCGGGAACATTTTGGGTTTTATTTCGAAAAAAAATTATCTCAAGAAATAGAAAAGCTATGGTAACCAAATTTGGTAAGTTAACGATATTAAAAGGAAACCATATACCAAAATTTTTGTTTCTATGTTAAAAGAAAAAAAGTTACAAAAACATATATCATGCCAGATCATTTCTATGAAAATTCACTACTATAACGCACTTGCTGCGTCCAGACTTTTTTTGTTTAGGTAAGTTTTATTTCATAAATATGGTAGATACTTTATTTTGTACCTTCATATAGTCAGGAAGCTCAATGCTAGATGGAATGTTATGTCACATTTTAACTAATAAGTAATATTAATTTGATGGTTGGTATCCTATTTTAACAATTTATCTATTAAAAATATCAGACTTGTAGTTTTTATGTTACGATCAATTATAGCTTGTAAATATGGTAGATACTTTACTGTATACCTTCATATAGTCAGGTAGGTTAATGTTTCATATAATTTTTGAATGTCACATTTTAACTAATAAATAATATTTATTTTATTCCTATTTTAACAATTTATCTATTAAAAATCTTGAATTTGTGGATACGATTAATTTTTTATGTTTAAGTCAATTATAGCTCTTAAGTGTGATAGATACTAAGTAGAACGAGACTATGTGTGGTTTGAAATACGAGGGCGCGTCAATAATTCTGTGACTTTTTGAATGAAACAGGTTTTTTGACAAAAAATAATTTTATTTATCGACACAGTCTCCTTTAAGCTCTATACACTTTATCCAACGTTTCTCCAATTTTTTATCCCTCTAAAAAAAATAAGCTTTATCGAGATCCTAAAAATAGGTAATCCATGGCATCAGCAGATTTTCGAGGTCCAGGACCTGGTGCATCTCCGTTGCTTGTCCTGCTTCTCTTGAATTCGATGACCGAAAGTGTCACGGTCTCATAGAAAGGCACTAGTCACCCAATGTAGGTGCATTCTTTCATGAATTTCCTTCGGTTTTTTCCCTTCCAAGAAAAACTTGACTCACTATGATTTCCAATTTTATCATTTTTTCACTTTCACTCGCAACTGTCAAACAATGAGCTAGTGGCAGAATGACTTGTAACTTCAGAGTCTTCATCCATCAGAAGGAAGATTCACTTATACAGGTGTCGCTCTCATCCTCTAGAATACTATCAAGTTATTTATCAAACGATTCTCGTATTTCCATCATGCATAGAGCATCCAACATGATTATAATAAGTATAAAGGTTCAGGAATACGACAGACACATACAAAAATACAATTTAAACAAATATATAATCAATGTATAAAAAGAAACAATGTAAAAACAGAAATATATCAACACATAGATAACAATAAAATCAAACATGCAAAAGCCAATACAATAAAGATATAATGTTTCAAGTGATATTAATCGTAGCACTCTTGTCCACATTCATAAACACCATGTACAATGATTCCTTCACAAGTATTTTATTTATTGTTTTTTTTTTTTTTTTTGATTCGTAAATTGATACATTTTTTGCCACTAACTGAAGCCTGTTGTAGAGTTTTGCACACCAGTACCCCTGCAGTGTTCATGGAAAAGAAAGTCTATGATGATATAAGAAAAGCAACATTTTTTTTACTCTACACCTTCAATTTGTGACGGCGATGTTTTTTTTTCAATTGCTCTTTGAGGATGACATTTTGAGTGTTTTTTGTGGGGTTTAGCTGGATATTTTAAAGTAGTCTTCTCTTGGTTTCTTTTTTTTTTTTTTTTTTTTCATAAGTGTCCCTTCTTGTCACTTCAGCTGATCGGGTTTCACTTTCCTGCTTAAAATCTGACTCCCAAACTTTAAAGCCGTGTCTGTTTTAGGCACCAACTTGTATTCATTGGATTTGATATTCTTTTCATGTAGCCTATGTGTGATATTTATTTATTTATTTACGGGCCAGGAGCCCATTTTAGATAAGTACAAAAAAATACATACATATATATATATATATATATATATATATATATATATATATATATATATATATATATATATATATATATATATATATATATATGTGTGTGTGTGTGTGTGTGTGTGTGTGTGTACAATAAAGCAGTTCACAAAAGCATACAAAATGGTTACAAGTTAGACAAAATGAAAAAAATAGGCAATATAGGCAACAAATATTAAGTACTGATTAACTAAACTTACAAAGTGACAGCTGTTTTAAGAAAACGAATTTTCTCGTGAAAAAGTCAAGTTCATCAGACAATTTGTTGGCCAACACTGAACATCTAATTAAATAAGAGTTGTGACTGTAGTTGGTACAATGAAAAGCGACAAGAAATGAACGAGTTACTCTTCGTGGAACAAAGAAGTTGATCATAGAAAGTAAGTTAGGACAAGATACTTCGAAGTTAATTATATTGTAAAAAAGTTTTAAATATTTTTGTTTGCGTCGAACATCAAGAGGCATGGTATTAAAATACGTTAGTAAATCATCGATACCACTATAATGATGGTGGCTTTTGAAAGCAAAAAACTTTAAAAACTTGCACTCTACTTGTTCAAGACTGACAAAGTGACATGTATAGTAGGGAGACCATACAGAAGAGGCATATTCAAGATAAGGACGTACAAGAGAAAAATAAAGAATTTTAACAGATCTGATGTTGGTGAAATCAGAGGTACATCTTTTAATAAAGCCAAGCAACTTCAGAGACTTAGAAATCACATTAGAGACATGAGGAATAAATGAAAAAGATGAATCAAATGTAACACCCAAATCCCCAACTAATTCAACAGACTTCAATGGTACACCCTTGATGTAATAGGTATGTTCAAGTCTGTTCCTTCCTCTATAAAAAGAAATTGATTGGCATTTAGATGGATTGAGTTCCATCCCATTGTTAAGACACCAGCTTATTAAGTTGTCAATGTCGTACTGAATCTTAAAAAAGTCTGAAGGACTTGTGATACTGGAAAATAATTTTAGATCGTCAGCAAACAATAAAAATCTACAATGAGAGAACCATTCATGAATATCATTAATGAAGACATTAAATAGCAAAGGCCCCAAGCGAGAACCCTGTGGCACGCCAGACAAAACTTATCCCATTGAGCATAAAATTCCCTATCTGCACCTCCTGATATCTGTCAGAAAGGTAACTACCTATCCAGCCAACACCAAACATATGTAGCTTATGGATTAAGAGGTTATGGTTCACTCTGTCATGGAAAAGTCGGTATAAACAGAGTCAACCTGAATACCCGCCGCCAAGGACTCCGACAAGTAGACACTGTACACCAACAAGTTAAGGTCAGTAGAACGACCTGATATAAATCCATATTGCTGGTCAATGATTGAACCTTTTGAGGAGAGAAGTAAGAGTCTCACATAGAAGATCCTCAAAAATTTTAGGAATAACGCTAAGAATACTTATCGGTCGGTAGTTCTCAACAATTTTCTTATGAAAGTTCAACTAAATAAGCTCTGCGATGGTAATATTAATCTTCAAAAGACAAACCTCTAAAACTTGTGTAACATTTTCAAATAACAATATCAAGCATAGGATTGGATGTTATGTTTTTAATGCTTTGGTTGCCATTAAACAATGTCACAGTATTGTCATATGCAAAAACCTAATAAATCACCGTGATTCCGTTAATTTGCTCAATGTCAGTATTCATTGTTTTGATATTAGCCAGAGATTAATTTCCAAGAATATCAGAAATTTTTATTTTCCTCCACTTGATTTATAAGTAGAATAAAAAAAATAATTTTGACATCTTGTTTTCTTAGTAATAATGTTCGGTAGTATATATACTTCTAAATATTAAGAGAAGTAAAAACCGTCTTCACGGAGAACTGAAAATAACGATATGTCACATTACCTAGGATTCGACTAATATCATTTTTTAATTAAATGTGATGTCTATGTTGTAAACATTAAATTTAGTTTTATCTTTAATATTAAAATAATTATAGAGACATGTTTTAATTTAATTTTTTATGTATAGCAGTTTGTGAAAATTAAACTAATACATTTTACACCCTGCATTTTTATATCAACTAGTAGGCAAGATTGGGCTCAACAAATTACCACACATATAAAACATGAAATAAAACTTCGTCACTTTATTCAAGAATTCAATTTTCAAATGTCAGCAAAATGTGGGAGTGCACCATCTTGTTTAAAAGTTTTATTTGATTAACAGGTTTATAGATTTCTTCAAATTTATAATTGTTTTACAAAATCAGGGTAAATTGTTATTTTGACATTAATTAAATTAACATTTTCAAAGCTGTATGTAATATGTGACTTGAAATTTGTTGCCACTATCTACAATTTGGAGAATTCACCACAAGAGATTTCTAGAGACCTGACGATCGTTTCACCAACAAAGTTAACTTCGTCAGAGGATAAAATCAAATGACTAAATAGAACTTAAGAAATCATTTTTATACTATTTGGTCAGTGAGAAAACATACAAAAAGGTATATTTAGTGTATAGTGTCCTCAGAACTACTAGCAGTTCTCTCACATTTAGTACCAAAACAAAAATCAGAATTATCCCCAAAAAAAAAAAACAACAAAGAGTTTTTCGCTAGATACATATTTCGATAATGAAGTTTTCTTCGTCTTCATCAGTAGCTGTCGCTAAACTAACAATATGGGCAAAATTAATACTTCCTTTCTGTCTTTTTCTTACGAAAGGGTTAGAGAACATATTTAAAGGTAATGACATGAGAGTTGTTTATAGTTGATAATTGGAAGAACTTATTGGGTGGACCAAAGGATACTGTTGACGGCACCCCAAATGTGGGAGCAGTATTCGAGCTTTGGCCTTATTTGTGAAGTATATAAGGTATAGAGATTAGCTGGTGAAAAGTATTTGCGAGTCCGGAAGAGGAAACCTAATTTCTTAGCAGCCGCTTCTGCAATTGATGTGACATATTGGTGCCAATTGAGATTTCGATCCACAGAAATGCCAACAAGTGAAAATGACTCATTACTTTGAATAACTTGGTTGTTCATTGTGATGGGTCTAGGACTGGTGTACCTCTTATGAGATAAAAAGCAAGATTGAGACTTGGTAGAGTTGAACTGTACAAGATTTCTACTTCCCCAGTCTAATATTTTTTGGAGATCCACAGAGACAGAACCCTCCATGAGTCTGTGATCCTCATCTAATTGGGCTAAAGAGGCAGGCTTAGAATATTGTATATTTGAGTGGAGGGTGCTGTCGTCCGCGGAACTGTGAACTGGGTTGGATGTGCTAGAGAGGAGGTCATTGATGCGGAGAAGAAACAAAGTAAGGCCTAAAGCTGAACCTTGAGGGACTCCTGATAAAAATCGGGAATTTATCAAATATCTTGTAATAATTGCAAGAAAATCTATATTGGGCAAACACGAAGATTGATAACAAGATTCAAAGAGCACGTAGTTCATTTAAGATTCAATAGAGCAGAAAAATCTAGCGTTGCCCAATATATGATTGACTCGGTACATAAGGTAGGCGATAGTAATCTTAAATTATTGAAAATAACCACGGGATGATCGCAAGTAAGATGCTTTGGAAAGTTTAGAAATCCACAAAATTTGATGAATGGGTCCAGCCAATTCAGCACTTTTTGAGATAGCATGAAATAATCCATGGTTGGTCTCAACATTGACATAACTGGTTAGGTGTATCCACTGACACAATGATAATCCTTGAATTACATCATCCGGTGTTACGTGATCCGGTGTGAATCGATTGATATAAGATTTATTCCATATTTTTATTACAAAAATGTGATTTAAAGTGAAGCCACATATTATCAAGCATTTATTTTGTTATTTTCAAGAAAGTATGTCGAGTTAGATATAAATAAATATACTTATGGATAAATCGTTGTTTTTGAAAAAGATGTAAATAGTTGTAAGCCTGAATTACAATGTCCACACTCAAAGAAAGTATGGAGAATGACAGGCAGTTCTGTCGCAACACAGACAATTGAAAAACATGAATAATATGAACATCATAAAATTTATATGTATATATACATACAGAATGTTAAACAGCTGTGTTTATCTCAGGAAATGTTTATGTTGTTCCTTTTTACCCTGCCGCCCATGCAATCTCGAATGAGATCAAGTGTGAAAAATAGGGGCAATTAAAATTTATGACCTAAACATTCCCGGATATGGATCCTTCTCAGCGTTTCTATTGTAGTGGCACGTTCGAAGATAAATAAGAGTTTATCACCACAGAATAAGCAATCTGCTTCTATATACAAACTACTACACTAACAAGTTCCAACGAATTTTACACCTTTAACTCGTAATTTTTGAAATGTAATACGTATTTATAATAGGCAGACCCGTAGGTACTTAGATAATTATTGGCTTTTATTAGAGATATTTATTGTGAGGGAAAACGAACAAAATTGAAATTTTGATCTAGTCCTGATTTGAAATCTTGATCAATATCTTAAATCTGCCCTTGGATGAAGCTGTTTTTACTCGCTTACTTAATAAGAATTAAATGGATTAATTTATCCTGATTGAAAACATGAAATAAAATCGTTGATTTTCTTATCGTGTATACCAAACTGGATTATAGACGAAACAATAATAAAAGTTGAATAACAATATTAATTTATTTTTTATGATACAAAGGTTTCCTTTGAAATTTTGTAGCATATCTCGGTTTGCCCATTTTCTTATTTTTATTTTGTCTTGGGCTCACTGTAGATTCAACGACCGTTGTTACATTGCTTATAGTGGGCACTACTCTAGGCATGGTTTTAAAAATGTTCAAATCCACCTTATTCACAGGCACTTCAGAAAATTCATCATCGTCTTTTCTCTCATTATGACTTTTCCTGGCATCCTCTAATTTTTTATCCAGTGGTAAAATAGAGGGTGCTAATAATCGGAATAACATCTGCAAACATTTTTATTAGAAAGTTGATTTTGAATTAATTTAGGAAAATTATACCTCACTCCATTCAGGTATTCCATCAGTAGTATATGCAAATTGCCAAAACGGTATTCCCAAATGGTGAATGCTCATTTTTAAGTATGTGGTAAAATCATCTGCTAAGAAGAAGAACTGCATTGAGGCATTATGAACCCATATGGTAGGTAAGTATCTTGGATTTATATAAATTAAAGATACCTGTAATATCAAAATTAATCTTGTCAATTTACAAGTTCAAAAATTGGTACATTTGCAGTTTAAACCCGCGAGTCACACGCTGTTGCCATATCCTTCTGCCGGACGGTGCTTATTGCTCTACAGGGCTGCCTGACCTGACCTACCCTCGCACCGTCCGGCAGAAGGATGTGGCAACAGCGCGTGAACTCCAGCGACGAAATTCTAGTGTGCAAGGAGTCGCGGGCATAAACTGCAGATTTACCCAAAAATTAATAATTTTGCAACGAATATGGATTGTATCCGGAAGATGAGATAAAAAACAACACAGGGTAAACTGGGTCTTACCATTTCATCGAGAGAATTTGAGAGAGCCTCGGAAGAGGTTGAATAAGTAAAAACTATAGGTTTGGAGGAGCAAAACCTAATAAAGAAATCTGGTGACAAAATGTAAGAAGAATTATTCAAGTAACTGTAAAATATTATGAATCAGGAGAGTTGCTAAGTGAGTTTGTAAATAACAAAAGTATTTACTATTCTTTACAGTGGGGAAATACCAGCCTGCATAGAATAACAAAGTTTAAATTGAGATTTATTCAAGGACAAAATAAAAAACAAATCCTAAGTGTGGAGATTTAGTATCTAATAAATATATAAACTTACACGTCCTATGTCACTTAGATTTACCAACTCAAAAAGTTTGCTATCAGGACCAAGTTTTAACTCGTATCTCTCTAACTCTGAATTCACACCTGGGTCACTTTTAATTTCATAACCATAAATCTGGTTCAAATCATTCATGGAATTCACTTCTATTTTGCCTTCAATTGCATTATTTTGTACATCGTCTGAACCAAAAAAAAAACAAAATGCTTAATTATTAATTTGAAGAATGTTACCATGATTTTTGTTCTATTTTTCAAAGTTCAGTTTTTAAATAACAACTTTATAATTCAAGCTCAAGCTTTTGAGATCTGAAATTTAAAAAATGATCCATAGACATCGAAAAACCACTGCATTGGTTTCTCTATGCCCATAGAAAAAGAATTTGTCTAGAAAAACCACTGCATTAGTTTTTCTCTATGCCCATAGAAAAATAATTTGTCTATGGTCAAGGAGAGTTGCGGCCCGTAAAAAAATCATTTGGTATATAATGAATTATAATAGGTATATCAGCAACTAATAAAACACGTGGTAGCTAGATGTTTTAAAACAGAAAATTAAAGAAATTTCAAAGCTTATATTTTTTCTTACCGCTATAAGAGAATTTATATGAATAAAGTAATCCATTTGTACTGGCATAAAAACACCTTAAGTCTTCGGGTAACAAAACACCATGTTTTTGTTCCCAAGCACAAATAATATTGTGTTGGACAGGAGGACATCTTTCTAAATATTGGTCATAAATGCCAGGCAAACGTTCTGAAATCAAAAATTAATTACACAGATTTTGCATTTATTTATTTATTACCTACCTAAAATTTTAGGAAGACCAATAAGAATATTTTCATAAAAAGAATCTTCCGACACTCTATCCACAACAAATTCCATGTTTGTCAATATAGAAAAGCCAAATATAAGTAAATAATTTTGTTGCTAGGATACCAACAAGATATTGATAAATCAAATAGAAGCACGCTGTTTATATGGTAACAAAAAATATGACCTGTTGTTTTTGTAATGACATCGGTTTTTTACTGTTTGCTAAATGGTTTTCTTTTTCCTGTGTCACTCTTATAATTTTTCCCGCGATGCCTTTCGCTTTCTTGCAGTTTCTGCCTACCAAAAACGCAATTTCATTTGGCATTCTTTATAATAACAGATACATAAAAAGCATTTTATAGCAGATTGTGTAGGCTTGATATTCAGAAGCGCTTAAACTGACAAAAGTGCTTGAACTATTTTTATACCTTTTCACAAAATCCTGACAACATGAGAACTGCTTAACTTAACGTTGCAGCAAATGCCTATTGTTTTGAAATACTTACATTTCTTAATAATCTCCACGAAATAAATTGTATGAATACTCTATGTATAGCAGGTATTACCGTGTGATATTTAATTAGATTTACTGTTTTGCAAGGTATAAAAAATACTTACGATATTGTTTGAAGGCACTTCCAATATTTTCTTTGGGTTCTAGTATTTATATACAGTTGCCACTTTCCCAATTATTGTAGGGGAACATTTGACAGTGTAATATATGTCTACTTGCTTGGTTAATTACTGCAAAAAATATTCACCATAGAAAGAAACGCAAGTTCTAGTAGTAGTAAATCTAGTGAAGTACGGCGTTTCTACGTTCTCGTTGTTGAAAAGTAAGATTTTCGAAGCGAGCAAGGGATAGGAAGAATTAGGGCTAGTGTGTTAAAGACAATGAGAACAACATTGCCTGCGCAGATCCTACGTACGCTTGGCAACTATGTCATGGACTTTGTGAGTAGTACTTTATGATTTAAAAATAACGTTTAGGAGTGTCGCCCACTACTCTGCTATTGAAATTTCCCACTACATATTAATATTGTAGTAAATAACAAAATAAGGGCAACCAAATTATAAGGTACGATGGTTTCTGTCATACAGAGTATCCTATGTACCAAAACTCACATCTCTATGTTAAAAGACAAAAGAGTTAGAGGTAAATTAATTTTTAATTTATTAAATCTAATTAAAGAAAGTTAAAACGTCATAATTGATAATTACGGTAAGAGTACGAATGTGAGTGAAAAATACGACACGAAATGACTAACAAGCTCATAGATCTGTGTCTAAGTCGTTATTTTCCTTCATTTTGTTAAAATATGAGCAAAAAATCCATTGTAAATAAAAATTGTTTGGTGTAAATAGTAAAGACGTTATACAATTAACATACTACCGGATATACCTGCTAGTATATACATCTGTCATGTCGACTGTGGCCGAGCCCTGTACATCCGATAATCGAGTCCTCGTCATGTTCTAATCCTAGTTACTGACTTCACTTTTTGTCATTTTTTTAGTCTCATTTCACTTTACCTTTATCTGATCAGATTGTTGTTATTCCGATGAATTTTTTAGCCAGTTTTTGTATAAAAAATAATTTAATAAACAGGGATGAAAACATTTAAGACTTATTTCAATTTGAATAGCATATCTGGCTGTTTGTTCTAGCCTCAACTTAGTGAAACCGTTCCATATTTAATACAGTCGTACACTTTTCCCGTGGCTTCACAAGTTCTTGTTTAAGTGATTTTTTTAAAATTTACTAATGAGGCGATTCCGACTTTTGAATTAAAAGAAAAATTCTTCAAATGAGCGCGAACTAACCCCCTAGAACCCATATCCAGGGTCAGTTTCAAAAAACCGATAATTCAAAAAATAATGGGCCGATTTTGATCAAATTTGCTGAGTACCTTATTTTGTAAGTAGCTTGGATAAGTTCGCTAGCCAGGAAAATTGGCTCAGGTTTTCTCGGAAAATTTTGTGTTTTTTTACCGGAAAAATGTATATCTCCGGAAATAACAAAGTAAGGGCAACCAGATTTGGTACGCCTGTTTGTATTATAAAGGTTAAACCATTTACTAAAATTTAGGTCTGTAAGTTTAAAGACAAAAAAGTTATAGGTATTTAAAGAAAACAAAATTGAGGTTTTCCTCAAAACGTGAAAGTCGCGATTTGAAACATCAAAATTGGCAACATTTAGGCAAAGAACCTGAAAGAAATACGGATTATGTAAAGAGTGGTCTGCAAACCCTTAAGTTTCAGCTTCAACCATCATTGCCCTTCATTTTACTAAAATATTTCCAGAAAATTAATTTCAAATATACCCTTTCTCTGATGCTTTGGCAGTAGTTTTAGTTAAGTTTATGGTTTAACAGTCTATAATTTTAAGCTAATTTCCGTAGAAAAAATTCGTTAGTGAGGAGACAGTGAGTTTTGGATCCTAAAAAGATTTCTTCACATGAGCGCAAACTAGGCCCCCTAGAATCCATATCTGGGTTTACTTTTTGTTTATATATATATATATATATATATATATATATATATATATATATATATATATATATATATATATATATATATATATATATATATATATATATATATATATATATATATATATATATATATATATATACAGGGTCGCTGATAAGTCTGGAAACGGTCGATTATCCGGGAAAATATACAAGGTGTCGAAAAAAGTTTTATACAAAAGTTTTTGGGTTCTTCAATGTCTACTAGGCGGTGATAATTTCATTTATACAGGGTTGGTCATACAGGCGTGGCACACCAATATTAATTTTTTTTTAATGGAACACCCTATATATTATTCGATATTTCAATCCTTCTCTTAATTTTGAGCAACATTTATCAGAAGCATGATGTACATAAACTCAATCGTTTCCGGGTAAAAAAATAAATAAAAATAAACGCTATTGTTTTTAAAATCTATTGGATGAAGAACAAAAATAAATGAAAAGTAGAATATCTCTTGAAAACAATCTGTGAGTGTGAAAAGAACCGGTTGCGATGTTTTTAACATTGTTTGGAATCCTATTTTATAAGATGTTCAAAGTGTTCTCCATTGACCTCCTGACAATAATGAATTCGCTTAACAAAACATTGCACTGCATTTACAAGAGCGTTTTGAGGAATGTTATTAATTTCATGCACAATCCTTGCTTGCAACTCTTCAATATTCTGCGGTCTATTTTGGTAAATTAAATTTTTTACATGACCCCACAAAAAAAAGTCAAGCGGCGTCATGTCGGGAGACCTAGCTGGCCATTCAATAGTTCCCCTGCGCCCTATCCATCTGCCAGGAAAGGTTTGATTCAGATATTCCCGTACCTCAATTCCAAAATGAGGGGGTGCCCCATCCTGCTGAAACCATATTTCTTCCGCTGGTAGATTTGGGTCATTATTGTTCGGAAATAATCGACTTACGTCTGGAACAATTGATTCTTGCAAAAGTGTCAAATATCGAGCAGAGTTCAAATTACCGTGTATAAAATAAGGTCCTATGATATGTCCACCAATAATAGCACACCAAACATTTACTTTTTGCGGTCTTTGGGTGTGAATTTGTTCCATCCAATGTGGGTTTTCGTCTGACCAGTACCTACAGTTGTGTCGGTTGACTTGTCCATTCAAACAAAATGTAGATTCGTCGGAAAACAAAATGTGGTTGGCAAAGTTAAAATTTTGGCGTAACTTCTCCATAATAAGTTCACAGAACTCGATTCTGCGATCAAAATCGTCTTCACTCAGTTCTTGCAATAAATGAATTTTATATGGACGGAACTTTTCCCGCTTCGTAATCTTTTGAATTGAATATCGACTCATATTGTGATTTAAAGCCAATTGCTGTGCCGAAGTTTTCGGATTTTCCACCACATCCAATATTACATTCAAAGAATTTTCTTCATTTGTAACGGTTACTGGCCTTCCAGTTCTAGGTTTATCCTTGATACCGCCAGTTTCGTGAAAACGATGCAAAGTTTTCGAAACTGTGGATTTGGAGATCGATTCCCGCTCAGGATGCAACTCATTGAACATAATCACCACTTGAGCAAAACTTCGTGTTCTATCACCGTACCCTATCATCATTAAAATTTCGATACGTTCGGTTTCACTTAAACTTGCCATTTTGCACAAAAACTGTTGACACTAAATTACTAATGTTTCAAAACTGTTGACACTGAATGAATGTTTGACATTCGTTGTCCTGGAAACATTTTAAAACAAAAGAATAATACTGCGTTTCTTATGGGCATCTTATCTTATCTTGGGATTCCAAACAATGTTAAAAACATCGCAACCGGTTCTTTTCACACTCACAGATTGTTTTCAAGAGATATTCTACTTTTCATTTATTTTTGTTCTTCATCCAATAGATTTTAAAAACAGTAGCGTTTATTTTTATTTATTTTTTTACCCGGAAACGATTGAGTTTAGGTACATTATGCTTCTCATAAATGTTGCTCAAAATTAAGAGAAGGATTGAAATATCGAATAATATATAGGGTGTTCCATTAAAAAAAAATTAATATTGGTGTGCCACGCCTGTATGACCAACCCTGTATAAATAAAATTATCACCGCCTAGTAGACATTGAAGAACCCAAAAACTTTTGTATAAAACTTTTTTCGACACCTTGTATATTTTCCCGGATAATCGACCGTTTCCAGACTTATCAGCGACCCTGTATATATATATATATATATATATATATATATATATATATATATATATATATATATATATATATATATATATATATATATATATATATATATATATATATGCTACGGTAAAGCTCACTACAATTGTTATTATGCAAGATACGAGAAAAAATTGTAAATGTTGCTTATAGGGTGTCTTGAGCTGCATCTTATAAAATTAATTTGACAATCACAGGTTGGCACATACCTAAAAATTTTGTGTGAACATTCCTTATTGCATTTTTACATTTTTCATCGAAATATGATGAGTTTCTAAAAAAAAATATAAAAAAATCGAGACGCAGTAAGTACGTTTTGGTAGTGAATTTTCATTAAATGCTTCAAAATTCAATTTGCTATTAACCTAAGGTCCGTCGGCTAGGAAATGAGTTTTCTCTGAAACATTTTAAGTGTATTTTCGGAAAATTGTTGTACATTTTCAAACAAGTTATTCTGATAAAATGTGGTACATTGTTCCTACTATATAGGTTATACCGATGCCCAAATTGATGCCTGCTTGCATTAAAGATTCATATTTGCTATTAAAAACATTTTTATAAAAGTTCACTTCCATTACGCACTCACTGCATCCAGACGTATCTTAAATTCAAGTAGCAAAACTTATTTTGTCATTTAAATTTCTTACATTCTAAGCTCCTAACTTCCTACTTAATAAATAAAACAAGAACTTATTTAGAAAACGTATTTATTAATAAGTCTAACTAGACATCATAGAAAAATAGCTATAAAACTTCATAGTTCAAAAGAATACTTATTCATGTAGTTTGTATTGACATAAACGAAATAAAAATAATATATAGCTTCAATGCTTTTACAAAAATGTTGACATAAGAAAATATTTTAAGCTACATCACACAAACTAACAAATATAACGAAATTATTAATAAACTAAGATTTTTAAAGCTTGGCAAAGTTATCTCTAGCTTGAAATAGTCCAAGCAATTTATCAAATTGTATATACTTTAGTAGGGAATACAAACGGACAAGTCACTATTTTGTGGGTAAACGTAAATTTTTGTATTTTTGATGTGTCCGAGCATTTCGTCAAAACACAAATCGCTCGAATTTTAATGAAATTATTCCATGATTTTGCAGCTGACAATGTTATGTAGGCTGTTCGATGAGTAATTTTATTGTGTACAATAAATATCTCGGCATGGTTTTTGGCAAAATATTTGGCAAAAAGGGCCCCTTGTGGCCAACTTGCCTGGTGTCAACCTCCCCACCACTGCTACTTGGTAAAATATTTCGCAGAGGCCCAAATCGCCGAAAACTGCTAACACCGAAATCTAGGATTCGGGGTGAGGTTGGTGGTAGGTGTTATGAAGTTGAAAATTTAAATTTCAACCTTTTTTTGATTTAGCCAAACTACCAATCGACCTGTCCGCTCCTATTCCCTATTAAAATAATAAATCACTTGCTCTTTATAAATCTTGACATAGAATAAACTTTCAAATCACATTTTACAAACTAAGCAATATAACACGAACCCGTAAATAAACATATAAACATTTTAAAGCTTGATAAAATTGTGATTTATACATTGTAACATTCACAAGCTTTGAGGAAAAAAACAACAAATACATCATTATGTCATATTGCGACTAGAAAAACTTTTCTTTGGCATTATTTATAGTTAAACCTTACAAAACTAACAATATAAAAAATGTCAAATCAGTCAGCCACATATTATGTTGGCAAAAACTAATAAACTAACAAGTAGATATATTCAATAGTTAACATTTGTACTTGTTTGTCATATATAAAACTAATCACGAGTCATTACAAAACTCTTTTAACACAAACTTAAAATGAGAAATAAGCTTACACAGCCACAGAAGGATCACTAGGATACTATGCCCATAACTGACTATTATCCTTGTCGACTAAATGTAATAAACAAGTGAGAATGTTAAAAAATAGAAAACCGACTTCATTAAGGATAATTCAAAAATGCATATGACTGCTGGCACCGTTTGTTAAACGTGTTATCGGAGGTAAATTAAGGATAACTTAAAAACTACTGGTCAGATCTTGATCAAATTGATAAGGGACCACACGAGAAGCACCAGCTTTCAAATAAAAAAAGAATTATCAAAATCGGTTCACCTAGAAAAAAGTTTTTGAGGTAACACACATTAAAAAAAATAAAGTTGAATTGAGAACCTCCTTTTTTTTAAGTCGGTTAAAAAAGTAAATTTAGTTTTTTGAATAACTAAGAATTAAATCAGAAAGATATAAATGACTGGAAGTCACTTGTGCCAGCATGAAAAATAACTCAAAAAAGTACCAATTGTGTCTCCCAGTACAGAAAAAAATTAATGACAAGGAAAGAGAAATATTTTTGCACGTTACTATACCCCAAGAGAAAAAATTTGTCTGTTTGCTTGTATTTTATACAGGAATTTTTAGTAAAGTTTTATGAGTTGATCAAAGTTGTATGAAAATCGAAACGAAAATCTAACAAAAATCAGAAACACATGTTTAATAACAAATTGTCAATCATCTGTTTTATTTCTGCGTATCTTGAAAATTTTCAAGCACAAACCTTCTATAGAATCAACAAGTAGCTAATGATAATAGTTTAGTGATATGTTATAAATTAAAATATTTCAACGCAGCAAATTATTGCAGTACTTCTGAAATTGAATGTCTGACAAACCTTGTAATTTTGGGGCACCATATTGCTGACGGTAAGTGTACTATCAGGGTTCATCACAGGTTCAAATCTTCACTTGGTGTTGTTCAGTTACAAATAAATTCTGAATATGGACAATTACATCGTTTAACATTTTCACAAAGTGCTTGAAACTTGAGACTTAAAAACACAAAAATTAATGAAATTTCAGTTTATAGTACATGACATTTATGAAAATACAGCAAAAACCAAAGTGTAAATATCATTTGAGTCGGATCTTAAATGCAGATAGCTTTATTCAAAAATTTTACAGTACCAATGCCCACGTCCGTCCTTCAGTCCGTACCCTTAAAAACGCATAATGAAATATTTTAGCAGCAAATGATTTATTTGGCTTTCAAATCACATTTGAATGTGACAGTTGGCAAAGTATCATCATTTAAATATATTACAAACTTTTGAAATATAAGAAAATATATTTAGTGATTATAATTCAAAATATAATTACTGACTAGTTTCATAATATATTCCTACTTGTAATAGAGATATTAAAAAACAAATCTGCTTAGGTAGAAAAGCATACTTGACTTATTAGTAATGTCTGCCTGGAGGCGGACTTGAGCATAATGACTTGGACTTAAATGCTATTTGATCTTGGCGACCTTTACGCTAAAATTAATTTTGTGTAAAGAAATCATTTTGGTAACCAGAGTTAATAACATCACCAAATGTTAAATATATTATGTGTGACAAAATTGACTGGACAAATTGTGAAGGCAGACAGTATTTATCAAATTTCAATCATACAAATAGAAGCAATTTTGTTACACATATTAAGCCAAAAAACGTGATGGAATGTAGGCAGGATATTTGAGTCGATGTAAAAAATATCCCATAATTCATTAAAACTTAGAATGAATTGATAAAATATTTCAAAAAATACACAAGTTCCAAAACTATCAGGCTTCAAAATTTTTGAATTGTTACGATGACCATTGTATCAATCAGAAATGTTACGAACAGTAATTTGGCCGAATACTGAATATTCGGCCACGCTTTTGGCCGAAACGCCGATTATATCAGCTTCCGAATGTTCGGAGTAAGATGTGCGCATTTCGCGTGTGACACGTTACGACCTGTCTCATTGTGCTGCGGAGGTGACGGGTCAGGTGTATTTGTTTAATTTACGAGTAGATCGTGTCACGACACGCATTATTTGTTTTTGATTGCATCATATTGTGTTTTACTAATAGTCAGTTTTACTAAAAAAATATCATTCGCCGAGAGCTTCACAAAATGGCACCATTCAATAAAATCGCCTATTTGGGAGGAAAAGAGCAATTGTTTGCTACCTGTTACAATGCTGAAAAAGTCGTTTTCATTTATCACAACCTACCACCGATAGATTTTAAATATTGAAGCAATAATTTGTGTTTAAAATAGATACATTTTTTTATATGTGCGACTATTTTTTTAATGATTTGGTATTCGGTATTCGGCGAATAGTACCCAGTATTAGGCTGAATACTGAATATTAAAAAAAGTGACTGAATATTAAAAAAAGTGACCAAATATTTAAAAAAGTGACCGAATATTAAAAAAGTGACCGAATATTAAAAAAAGGTGACCGATTATTAAAAAAAGCGACCGAATATTAAAAAAAAAGAGATGGAATATTAAAAAAAGTGACTGAATATTAAAAAAGTGACCGAATCACTTGCTCTTTATAAATCTTGACATAGAATAAACTTTCAAGTCACATTTTACAAACTAAGCAATATAACATGGACCCGTAAATAAACATATAAACATGTTAAAGCTTGGTAAAATTGTGATTTATACATTGTAACATTCACAAGCTTAGAGGAAAAAAAAAAAACAAACAAATACATCATTATGTCATATTGTGACTAGAATAGTACCCAGTATTAGGCTGAATACCGAATATTAAAAAAAAGTGACCGAATATTAAAAAAGGTGACCGAATATTAAAAAAGTGACCGAATAATAAAAAAAGGTCACCGAATATTAAAAAAAAAAGACCGAATAATAAAAAAAAAGTGACCGAATATTAAAAAAAGGTGACCGAATACCAAACAGTTGCCAAATATTCATGGAACCTCTAGTATTAATTACAAATTCATGTTATTACTGTCATTCACTAATAATTATTAAATAAGCCCTTTTGTAACTTTAGAGTATTACCAAACTAAGAGATATGACAGGTAGAGTACATGTTTCATTCGAAAATATTTTATTAAACATGACAATCACTTGAAACGAAAAACTAAATTATTTGTTTCGAGGTTCCCTCTTGTGAAGTAAAAATTGAGGCTTCATACACAGTTATAATTTAAAAACGTTTTTGTCTCATGCACAATTTTGATTTTGGGCTTATAGGTTTTAGTACTTCAGTGACGAGTGTCTCGCCGCAGCAAGTTTATTCGAACACAATGACGTCACGACTCTTCCTCTCGTATATCTATGTGTCAACTGTAACTCGGTACGCGTTTTGTTTTCGTGCAGTTTTATTATTAAAAAAACCTGACCTTGATGTATGTATTGGTTCATTATCTGATGGTTTTCCTCCCCCAGCTTTACAATTGGCAAACTGATCAGGGCAGGTCATGAGGTCTATACCCAGGTTTTTTTATATAATAAAACGGCACAAAAACAAAACTTACTGAATACAGTTGACACATAGATATCCGGGAAGAGAAGTTATGATGTCATCGTGCTCGAGTAAACTTCCGGCGGTGAGAGCACTCTTCTTCAATTTCAATGATAATCTGTTCAAATAAATATGAAAATTGGAATATTGAAGTACATAATGGCTTTGTTAAGAGGATTTAGACCTGTTTTAGTTTCCGATTATAATAAAATTAAAATTGCATTTGCAGTCTTTTAAGATGCTATAAACTAAACTATTTAAACCAAGTGAAGATTGGAACCTGTGATGTGCACTGATAAGTACGCTGGAAGAACTCAAATCACCACACCTTTTTAAAGACCTGACGATCGTTTCACTAACAAAGTTCATGGGGATGAAAATGTCTAATTCCGAGATAAAAAATTCCGATTCAGAATTTTTCATCCTCTGATGACGCTAATTTTGTTAATGAAACGATCGTCAGGTCTTTAAAAAGGTGTTTTGGTTTCTTTGAGTGTAGTTAACTAAACTATTTAAACTTACATTTTTAATATTGTATCACAGCGACAGCTTTCCCTTAGTATTTTTTATGCTCACCATACTTGTATTTGTCATGCCTGTCGTATTTATCATTATCTTTCCTATGTGTCTTCAACATTTCGTGTTTTCTATGTTTGTGCCGTTTCTTATCTTTGTTGTGTCTATGTTTGTCATGCTTCTTATGTTTATGCTTCTTACTAGATTTTTTATGTTTTTTCACTTTGGAAGACACTACTGAACTTGCGGTTGAGCTCACAGAAATAATAGATGGCGGAGAACTTACAACGATAACAGAATCACTCTCATCTGTATAGTTAGTTTCAGTTTCATTGCTGCGAGTAGTAGTAGCTTCAGGTGTGGTTTGGGTGCTTTTCTTAACACCATTGACTTGTGGTTTGACCAATGTTTTGCTGTTTCTGAATAACTGAAAACAGACCTTGGAGTCTTTTGTTAAAGCTGTTACTTCACTTCTGTTTCTTGATATACCTGAGGCTGAATGAAATAGATGTCGTTCTATCGGGGTCTTATCTAAACTGAAAGGTCTTGATGAAGGACCTGGCGAATCTTGTGATGAACTTTCTGGTGAATTGGCTTTCCTTTTTTCAGGTGATCTTCTTTTAGGTGGTTGGCTTTGTCCGTGGTATACCCTTGTTTCAAGTCTTTTATTAATCCTTCTGTTGCTGATTTCATTATGCCTGAGAGTAGCAGAAAGAAACTTTTTATTAGCTTTTAAGGGCCCTGGTTTGATGATGCTTCTCTGTCTCAGAAATTTCTCAGCATCTCTTTCCAACATCTTTATAGCTAACCTGAAACCAATTAAAACATTTCATTAAAGAAAGAAAGACCTTTCATACACACATAATACATATGTTTGCCATGTATCATAAGAGGCAACTAACAGTAGCAGCTATTGCTGCTGTCCAACAAACCTTTTTCTTCCATCTTAAATTACTTAATATTCATTTCCACATTACCTGCTTACCTTTCTATCCCAAAAATATATCTCTCATAAAGATGGTGGAAGGTATGGTAAAACCAGTGCATCGCACACCCATTTTCCAAATCAGCAACCCTCTTCCCAACCAGGGTAGGGCAAAACTTGATTTTTATGAAAAAAATCAAAAATCAGATTTATTTTAAAAAATCGCGATTTTTCTGGTTTTCAGTGAATTTTTATTCTAAAAAAATTCACTAATAGAGGTATCGATGGTGAGACTTTGCAAATTTTTTTACAAATGAGCGCGAACTAGGACCCCTAGAACCCATATCCGGGGTCAGTTAAAAATTTTATATGTATATATATATATATATATATATATATATATATATATATATATATATATATATATATATATATATATATATATATATATGTATGTAAATATATATATATATATATATATATATATATATATATATATATATATATATATATATATATATATCGGGTGTCCCACGTAGACCTTCCATTAGCCGTTTCTGGAGTACGGCTCACAATTTAATTCTGAAAATTCACGCACGTGGGTTTCTCAAAATTTCCAGTACACTCAAAATATTGACGTTAGTATGGGACTTCCGGTTATACCGGAAGTAGACATCAACTTTCTTATTTCAAATGGAAGATGGTATTTTTTTATTAAGAATCTAGATTGCTCGTCAAATTTTATGGTAGATTTTACTAACACTTTTTTCAAAAATTTCTTAAAAGACATTATCACATTCACACATCTATATCTCTCTTATTCTTCAACCTGAAGAGTTGAAATTTTAAAGTGCAAATTCTAAAATGCCACAAAATATTTGGAATTTACTATAGCTTGCTTAAGGCCTTAAGTAGCCCACGGGTAAATTCCTGGCTGGTGAGTGAGTGCCGAGACGAGACGAGCGACCTTGCTTCACCGTAGGGAATTTCCTTCCCCGCTCGCGTGCGTACAACTACCCTCGTTGCATAAACCACAAGAAAAATTTCTTGGTCATACCCCCAAGGAACTTACGGGCCCTGGCACGAATAGGGGTGCTGTGCAGGGTAGGCAGGGTTATGGCGTCAGGATGTGAAAAAGACAACTTTCAAGCCGTTTCTTCGCATTTTCTGCTCATATTTCCTTTTCACTACCTACCCCGCCCAGCACCCCTATTCACTCCTGGTCCCGTAACTTCCTTGTGGGTTGTGAACAAGAAAATTTTCACGTGGTTTGTGCATCCCGGGGGGATTCTAGGCATGTTTCTTAAAAAACATTTATGAAAAGCGTTCGGGAGGTAATCTGAAAATTTACCGCAGTCCTATTATCTCAAACTAGTTTTCGGATTATCTGCAGTATCACCAATTTTTGTATTTGGCAACCTTAGCTGAGGGCGCATTTCACCTTGGAAAGCTGCATAAGCTACACAAATCGGAAGCTTTTAATTATTGTAATGATTGGTGCGGGAAGTTCCCGCCTAAATGGGGGGATCGACAATGTACCAAAACTTTCTACCTATATATAGATTATACTACATTTAACGTGTGCCGAATAAATTTGACTGACTTAAATGTGATCATAAATTAATTATTCTATTACTAGAGATATTAACAAGTGATCTCAAATTAAAATGGTGAGGATCTGTTTAAGTTTACTGATGAACATAACCACAACATAATATGTACAATACTTTCGATGTTGTACTAGCAATCATATAAATATATAAATTTACATACCTAGTTAATTCTTCATCATCCGCCATGGTAATTTTAATTAATAATGTGTTCTAAATAAATAAAACGGCAGAAAACCAATTTAACAAAAAGGGTTATCGTTATCACGAAACATATGATAGTTGACTTGACAGTAAGGATGTTCGATTCCTAAGCGATTTTCGAAAAGATCGATTATTCGTGTTGCCAAATTTCGACTCTAGATCAGTTCCCCGGCTTTCGATTTTCAGGAAAATGGATTCATTTTGACAGACTGAATCGAAAAAAAATTCAAGCCTATTAGTTCCAGTTCCTTAAGTGTTTAAGCACGTTTTTTGTAAGAAAGAAAAGTATGGTATAAAAATATTTCATAAAAGTAGTTATCGTTGACAATGAGGCTCAATGCAAGTTGTGTAATTGTAATTGGAAATAGATTTTTATTGAATCGATATTTTGGCATTCAATTCATTTCCATTCTTCACGATTCCAAAATCGTTTTTTTTTTTAAATAAATCGAACATCACTATGGCGTTTTCCAGCGGAAATTTTTGTTCAAGTTTCATGAACATTTTCACTTACGGTCATTTTAGTGAATGTTCTTTTTAAAAATTCGCTAATGAGGAGATCGCGACTTTTGAATTTTGAAAAAATTTCTTCAAATCAGTACGAACTTGGGTGAGGGTAGGGTCACTCTTCTGAATGCAGTCCATAGGATAGCGAGTGTAGAAGCGGCAGCGGCACCCCAGATGTGGGAGCAGTATTCGAGGTTTGGCCTCATTTGTGAAATATATAAGGTATAGAGATTAGCTGGTGAAAAGTATTTGCGAGCCTGGAAGAGGAAACCTAATTTCTTAGCAGCCGCTTCTGCAATTGATGTGACATGTTGGTGCCAATTGAGATTTCGATTCACAGAAATGCCAACAAGTGAAAAGGACTCATTACTTTGAATAACTTGGTTGTTCATTGTGATGGGTCTAGGGCTGGTGTATATCTTATGAGATAGACAGCAAGACTGGGATTTGGTGGAGTTGAATTGTACAAGATTTCTACTTCCCCAGTCTAATATTTTTTGGAGATCCACAAAGACAGCACCCTCCATGAGTCTGCAATCCTCATCTAATTCGGCTAAAGAGACAGGCTTAGAATATTGTATATTTGAATGGAGGGTGTGCTGTCGTCCGCGTAACTGTGAACTGGGTTGGATGTGCTAGAGAGGAGGTCATTGATGTGGAGAAGAAACAAAATAGGGGCTAAAGCTGAACCTTGAGGAACTCCTGCATTAATTGGATACAGTTTAGAGGAATGGCCATCCACGGTAACAGAAATGTTCCGGTTGGAGTGGAAATTTGCTGTCCAGGTACAGAGTTTTGGTGGTAGGCCATAGGCCGGAAGTTTATTAAGCAGCGCTGCGTGTCAGACTTGGTCGAATGCTTTGGATATGTCTAGAGCGACAATCTGGGATTCACAGTGTAGTTTCATAGACTTGTTCCAAGAATGGGTAACAAAGGAAAGGAGGTCGGCAGTTGATCTGCGCTGACGGAATCCATATTGCCTGTCGTGGATTAGACTGTGGTTTTCAAGAAATTTTAATAATTCGGTGCTTATATACTTTTCCATCACTTTAGAGACGACTGAAAGGAGAGAAATAAGCCTGTAGTTGTTAGGAAGCGCTTTGGATCCTTTCTTGGGGACGGGTTGTACCCGAGCAGTTTTCCAGTTACTAGGGAATATGCCTCTATTGTAAGATGTCTGAAACAGACGAGTCAGGACAGGAGCAAGTTCTGGTGCGCATTTTTTTGAGAACAATTGCTGGGTTTTCGTCAAGGCCAGAGGCTTTCCTGGTACTAAGAGAAGAGAGCATCTTTCGTACCTTTTTAGTTTTGAAAATGATATCAGTCATTTTATGCGCGACTTTGGGAACTGTTGGTGGTTGAACATTTGGAGGTGGGTTGAGAGTAGAATTGCCGGCGAACAACGAGGCAAAAAGTTCCGCCTTGCCCAATTTTTTATTTCACATACATTCCTTATTGCATATTTGCATTTTGCATCGAAATATGATGCATGTTTGTAAAAAAAATCGAGACGCAGTACTCAATTTGCTATTAACCTAAGGTTCGTCGGCTAGGAAACGAGTTTTGTCGGAAACATTTTAAGTTCATTTTCGGAAAATGTTTGTTCGTTTTCAAGCAATAAGTTATTTTGATTTGAAGTATGGTACATTGTTCCTACTATATAGGTTATACCGGTGATCAAATTGATGCCTGCTTGCATTAAAGAGACATATTTGCTGTTAAAAACATTTTTATGAAATTTCAATACCATAACGCACTTGCTGCGTCCAGAATTGTATTAAAGGGACTGGATCATTTTCTGTTGTTGAACCCGCTGAAATGGAGTTATCGTTTTATGATTTGCCACGAGTATCATAACTCTCAGATAGGTTTATTATTTAGCTTTTGTTTGGTTTTTGTTCAACTTGCTCATATGTTAGTTTTTGTTTTTGCAAATAATTTAACAAATAAACAATCAAGCTAACCTTTATGTATTATAATATGTTTAGTAGCTTACTTGTAGATGGTTAAATTGCGGGAAGGCTTATTAGAAAATTTAACGCTTATTTATATGTCGTCCTGTTTGAAGCAGTTAGGGAAATGACTTTCAACCAGCATTCATTTATGACGTTAAAGGAGTTCTTTGGCTGCAGTAACCAAAGAACTAGAATACTGGATATATTTATGTATACCTTGCCTTTACAAATTTACAGTCATTGTCACCCACTAAGAACAGGCCACACATGCACCTTAAATCACTACAACACTAATGGTCATTAACAGAAGAAGGTAAACAACGCACAATATCAGAAATAACGTCTGCCACACATGAATATATAAGAAACCGATTAAATGCGTAGGTACCCGTACTAGCGCCGTACTGATAAACTGGCAGTTGATGCCCATGGCCCATGAGTCTAGAATATTCCAGGGATTCCCAAAGTCAAAGTGAACTTTACGTCAAATGTAATGTTTAGGGGGGGGGGGGGGGGGGGATGAGTGCCACGGGCAGAACCGTACTGGGATTTATAAAAAAGTGTGCAATGTATAAGGAACTTTAAGACTTCAGGAGCCACTGCAAAATTCAGGAGATCGTGAAGGAGCCCATGCTTGAAATGAGGTCAGACGTCGCGAGCCCGCGAATCTGCAGAGAAAACAACTTTACAGTGGAGATCCCCGACCGTGAGGCATGGCGGGAGGAGACGCCGGGCATACAACGGGGCGCGCTCGTCTGGTCCACGGACGGATCCGGCGGGGAGCGTGGGACGGGGCAGGTGTTGATTCGGAAGGACCGAGGGTAAGTCAACGGCCTTTCAGGTCGAAATGTACGCAATCCTGCACTGTGTGCGGGAAAACAAGAGGAGGGACTGCACCAACAAGCGGATCCTCATAGCCACAGACAGCCAGGCAGCCCTTAAGGCCCTAAGTAGCCCAGGGGTAAATTCGTGGCTGGTGAGTAGTGCCGTGACGAGACGAGCGACCTGGCTGGGCAGAATGAGGTCACCCTCATCTGGGTGCCGGGTCACTCGGGGGTCAAAGGCAATGAAGAAGCTGCCAGTCTTGGGAAGGGAGAACAAGCAGAACCATTTATGGGACCAGAACCGGTCCTGAGCGTAACGAAAGGCACGGCCAGGCGAACCTGGGCAGATTATCCAGGGCTCAGACATGGGAAGACACTAATTGGGGATTCCAGTTCAAAGAGAGCTGTGGAGCTGCTAAATCTTAGCAGAGCACAGCTCAGAAACATAACAGGACTCTTGGCGGGACACATGGCCGTAAAGAAAACCCTTCGTAAAATGGGGTGGTTCGAGGGGGACCTGGCATGCAGACTCTGCGGCGAGGGGGAGGAATCAGCCCAGCAGATCCTGTGCTTGGGTAAAGCTCTAGACCGCAAAAGGCAATTGATCTACGGACAGTCTAGACCGGAGACAGAGCAATATAAAACTTCACCCTACCAATCGCTGTGCAGACTAGTTCAAGGCACAGTGATTTTGGAATGGGTGGAGTAAGACTAAGGGCATGCACAATAAGCCAAAGGCTGCGGTACTATCGGGGCGGCAAAGACGCAGACGAGCCTTGAGGGAGATAAAGAAAAAAGAACTTTAAATGTCAATAACTCGGCAAAAAGAGGAAAACAAAAGGTGGGAATACTGTCAACATGCATGCAAGACACCAAACTTTATCTATCAGCACTCGTTTTATCTAAAACTTTTCGGGAGGTAATCTGCAAATTCACCGCTGGAATTACTTTGCACTGGAAACTGACAGAGTTGATTTTTTCTTCTTTTCGTTTTTAATTGGGCAACTGATGTCAGGAAGGTCAATTTAGGCAGGATTATGATTAAAGAGCACCTCAAGCAGGTTTTTCATTTCGTAAAACGGCAAACAGGATAATACTGAAGACGTAAGAATCGGGTAAAAATTAAAATTATGTCAGCAGCACGTTAATGCTTACGTTAAAGAGAGCGAATATTTACCAAGCGACCACATGCGACCTGAAAGTTCTTTTATGTTAGACGACTTTTATAGGAACAATAACCACGCTTAGTCGTAATCTGTTAGTATCTTCAGTTTTTGAAATAAAAATTTTAATAAATAGTCCCGGTCCTCGTATCGAACCCCAGTGACTCCCCTGACATTAAAAAAAATCTCACCAAGAAAAAAGTTTATTTCATGTTAAAACTTCTTAGGACAGAAAAATAAAGATAAAGCTGCTTGCAGCTTTATTCTAAAAATTCTGAAAGATACAAAATAGTTTTTGAAATAAAAATGTAATTACCTGTTGTCAAGATTTCCGCCCTTGCCATCTCTCCTACGACTTGCGAGTATTTGGCGCTATATTTATTTGATAGCATTTTATAGAAGCAATAACCACGTTTAGTTTTAATCTCTTTGTAGGTTTCCTTTTTAACGTAAAATTTTAAAAAAATGTCCAGGTACCAGTATCGAATCCCAGTGATTCCACTTGACATATTTTTTTTTATAAATATTACCAAGGAAAATTTTTATTTCATGTTAAAACTTCTTAGTACAGCAAAATAAAGGTAAAGCCGCTCGCAGCTTTATTCTAAAAATTCTAGAAGACAGATACAAAATAGTTTTTTAAATAAAATGTAATTACCTGTTGTCAAGATTTCCGCCCTTGCCATATTTCCTACGACTTGCGAGTATTTGGCGCTTTATTTCTTTGATAGCTTTTTATAGGAGCAATAACCACGCTTATTCTTAATCTGTTAGTAGGTTCGGTTTTTAAAATAAAAGGGTTAAAAATTGTCCCGGGCACAGTATCGAATCCCAGTGACTCCACTTGAAATATTTTTTTTTAAATATTACTAAGGAAAATTTTTATTTCATGTTAAAACTTCTTAGTGCAGCAAAATAAAGGTGAAGCCGCTCGCAGATTTATTCTAAAAATTCTGGAAGATAGACACAAAATAGTTTTTGAAATAAAAATGTAATTACATGTCAAGATTTTCGCCCTTGCCATCTTTCCTACGACTTGCGAGTATTTGGCGCTATATTACGTTGATAGCATTTTATAAAAGCAATCACCACGCTTTGTTTTGATTTGTTTGTAGGTTTTCTTTTTAACATAAAATTTTAAAAAATTGCCCTGGTACCAGTATCGAATCCCAGTGACTCCACTTGACATATTTTTTTTTATAAATATTACCAAGGAATTTTTTTTATTTCATGTTAAACCTTCCTAGTACAGCAAAATAAAGGTGAAGCCGCTCGCAGATTTATTCTAAAAATTCTGGAAGATAGATACAAAATAGTTTTTGAAATAAAAATGTAATTACATGTCAAGATTTCCGCCCTTGCCATCTTTTCTACGACTTGCGAATATTTGGCGCTATATTTCTTTGATAGCATTTTATAAAAGCAATAACCACGCTTTGTTTTGATTTGTTTGTAGGTTTTCTTTTTAACCTAAAATTTGTAAAAAATTGCCCTGATACCAGTATCGAATGCCAGTGACTCCACTTGACATATTTTTTTTATAAATATTACCAAGGAAATTTTTTATTTCATGTTAAAACTTCTTAGTGCAGCACAATAAAGGTGAAGCCGCTCGCAGATTTATTCTTAAAATTCTGGAAGACAGAGACAAAATAGATTTTTAAATAAAATGTAATTAACCGTTGTCAAGATTTCCGCCCTTGCCATCTTTTCTACGACTTGCGAGTATTTGGCGCTATATTTCTTTGATAGCATTTTATAAAAGCAATAACCGCGCTTAGTCTTAATCTGTTGGTAGGTTCTCTTTTTAAAATAAAAGTTTTAAATATTGTCTGGTACCAGTATCGAATCCCAGTGACTCCACTTGACATATTTTTTTATAAATATTACCAAGGTTTTTTTTTTAATTTCATGTTAAAACTTCTTAGTACAGCAAAATAAAGGTGAAACCGCTCGCAGATTTATTCTAAAAAATCTGGAAGACAGAGACAAAATAGTTTTTTAAATAAAATGTAATTACCCGTTGTCAAGATTTCCGCCCTTGCCATCTTTTCTACGACTTGCGAGTATTTGGCGCTATATTTCTTTGATAGCATTTTATAAAAGCAATAACCACGCTTAGTCTTAGTCTGTTTGTAGATTCTCTTTTTAAAATAAACGTTTTATAATTGTTCTGGTACCAGTATCGAATCCCAGTGACTCCACTTGACATATTTTTTTTAATAAATATTACCAAGGAAATTTTTTATTTCATGTTAAAACTTCTTAGTACAGCACAATAAAGGTGAAACCGCTCGCAGATTTATTCTAAAAAATCTGGAAGAATAGTTTTTGAAATGAAAATGTAATTACCTGTTGTCAAGATTTCCGCCCTTGCCATCTTTTCTACGACTTGCGAGTATTTGGCGCAATATTTCTTTGATAGCATTTTATAACAGCAATAACCACGCTTAGTCTTAATCTGTTTGTAGGTTCTCTTTTAAAATAAAAGTTTTAAAAAATTGTCCTGGTACCAGTATCGAATCCCAGTGACTCCACTTGACATATTTAAAAAAAATCTTACCAGGGAAACTTTTTATTTTATGTTAAAATTTCTTAGTACAGAGAAATAAAGGTGAAGCCGCTCGCAGATTTATTATAAAAATTCTGGAAGATAGATACAAAATAGTTTTTGAAATAAAAATGTAATTACATGATGTCAAGATTTCCGCCCTTGCCATCTCTCTTACGACTTGCAAGTATTTGGCGCTATATTTTTTTGATAGCATTTTATAAAAGTAATAACCACGTTTAGTTTTAAACTGTTTGTAGGTTTTCTTTTTTAAATAAAAAGTTTAAAATATTGCCCTAGTACCAGTATCGAATCCCAGTGACTCCACTTGACATATTTTTTTTATAAATATTACCAAGGAATTTTTTTTAATTTCATGTTAAAACTTTTTAGTACAGCAAAATAAAGCTAAAGCCGCTCGCAGCTTTATTCTAAAAATTCTGGAAGATAGATACAAAATAGTTTTTTAAATAAAATGTAATTACCTGTTGTCAAGATTTCCGCCCTTGCCATCTTTCCTACGACTTGCGAGTATTTGGCGTTATATTTCATTGATAGCTTTTTATAGGAGCAATTACCACGCTTAGTCTTAATCTGTTAGTAGGTTTTCTTTTTAAAATAAAAGGTTTAAAATTGTCCTGGGCACAGTATCGAATCCCAATGACTCCACTTGACATATTTTTTTATAAATATTACCAAGGATTTTTTTTAATTTCATGTTAAAACTTCTTAGTACAGCAAAATAAAGGTGAAGCCGCTCGCAGATTTATTCTAAAAATTCTGGAAGATAGAGACAAAATAGTTTTTTAAATAAAATGTAATTACCCGTTGTCAAGATTTCCGCCCTTGCCATCTTTTCTACGACTTGCGAGTATTTGGCGCTATATTTCTTTGATAGCATTTTATAAAAGCAATAACCACGTTTAGTCTTAATCTGTTTGTAGGTTCTCTTTTTAAAATAAAAGTTTTATAATATTTTCCTGGTACCAGTATCGAATCCCAGTGACTCCACTTGACATATTTTTTTTATAAATATTACCAAGGAAATTTTTTATTTCATGTTAAAACTTCTTAGTACAGCAAAATAAAGGTGAAGCCGCTCGCAGATTTATTCTAAAAATTTTGGAAGATAGATACAAAATAGTTTTTGAAATAAAAATGTAATTACATGCTGTCAAGATTTCCGCCCTTGCCATCTCACCTACGACTTGCGAGTATTTGGCGCTATAATTCTTTGATAGCATTTTATAAAAGCAATAACCACGCTTAGTCTTAATCTGTTTGTAGGTTCTCTTTATAAAATAAAATATTTAAAATATTGCCCTGGTACCAGTATCGAATCCCAGTGACTCCACTTGACATATTTTTTTATAAATATTACCAAGGATTTTTTTTATTTCATGTTAAAACTTCTTAGTACAGCAAAATAAAGGTGAAGCCGCTCGCAGATTTATTCTAAAAATTCTGGAAGACAGAGACAAAACAGTTTTTTAAATAAAATGTAATTACCCGTTGTCAAGATTTCCGCCCTTGCCATCTTTTCTACGACTTGCGATGATTTGGTGCTATCTTTCTTTGATAGAATTTTATAAAAGCAATAACCACGTTTAGTCTTAATCTGTTTGTAGGTTCTCTTTTTAAAATAAAAGTTTTATAATATTTTCCTGGTACCAGTATCGAATCCCAGTGACTCCACTTGACATATTTTTTTTATAAATATTTCCAAGGAAATTTTTTATTTCATGTTAAAACTTCTTAGTACAGCACAATAAAGGTGAAGCCGCTCGCAGATTTATTCTAAAAATTCTGGAAGATAGATACAAAATAGTTTTTGAAATAAAAATGTAATTACATGCTGTCAAGATTTCCGCCCTTGCCATCTCACCTACTGGCGAGTATTTGGCGCTATATTTCTTTGATAGCATTTTATAAAAGCAATAACCACGCTTAGTTTCAATCTGTTTGTAGGTTCTCTTTATAAAATAAAAGGTTTAAAATATTGTCGGCTACCAGTATCGAATCCCAGTGACTCCACTTGACATATTTTTTTATAAATATTACCAAGGATTTTTTTTATTTCATGTTAAAACTTCTTAGTACAGCAAAATAAAGGTGAAGCCGCTCGCCGATTTATTCTAAAAATTCTGGAAGACAGAGACAAAACAGTTTTTTAAATAAAATGTAATTACCCGTTGTCAAGATTTCCGCCCTTGCCATCTTTTCTACGACTTGCGATGATTTGGTGCTATCTTTCTTTGATAGAATTTTATAAAAGCAATAACCACGTTTAGTCTTAATCTGTTTGTAGGTTCTCTTTTTAAAATAAAAGTTTTATAATATTTTCCTGGTACCAGTATCGAATCCCAGTGACTCCACTTGACATATTTTTTTATAAATATTACCAAGGAAATTTTTTATTTCATGTTAAAACTTCTTAGTACAGCAAAATAAAGGTGAAGCCGCTCGCAGATTTATTCTAAAAATTCTGGAAGACAGAGACAAAACAGTTTTTTAAATAAAATGTAATTACCCGTTGTCAAGATTTCCGCCCTTGCCATCTTTTCTACGACTTGCGATGATTTGGTGCTATCTTTCTTTGATAGAATTTTATAAAAGCAATAACCACGTTTAGTCTTAATCTGTTTGTAGGTTCTCTTTTTAAAATAAAAGTTTTATAATATTTTCCTGGTACCAGTATCGAATCCCAGTGACTCCACTTGACATATTTTTTTTATAAATATTACCAAGGATTTTTTTTATTTCATGTTAAACCTTCTTAGTACAGCAAAATAAAGGTGAAGCCGCTCGCAGATTTATTCTAAAAATTCTGGAAGATAGATACAAAATAGTTTTTGAAATAAAAATGTAATTACATGCTGTCAAGATTTCCGCCCTTGCCATCTCACCTACGACTGGCGAGTATTTGGCGCTATATTTCTTTGATAGCATTTTATAAAAGCAATAACCACGCTTAGTCTCAATCTGTTTGTAGGTTCTCTTTATAAAATAAAAGGTTTAAAATATTGTCTGCTACCAGTATCGAATCCCAGTGACTCCACTTGACATATTTTTTTATAAATATTACCAAGGATTTTTTTTATTTCATGTTAAAACTTCTTAGTACAGCAAAATAAAGGTGAAGCCGCTCGCCGATTTATTCTAAAAATTCTGGAAGACAGAGACAAAACAGTTTTTTAAATAAAATGTAATTACCCGTTGTCAAGATTTCCGCCCTTGCCATCTTTTCTACGACTTGCGATGATTTGGTGCTATCTTTCTTTGATAGAATTTTATAAAAGCAATAACCGTCTTAATCTGTTTGTAGGTTCTCTTTTTAAAATAAAAGTTTTATAATATTTTCCTGGTACTAGTATCGAATCCCAGTGACTTCACTTGACATATTTTTTTTATAAATATTACCAAGGAAATTTTTTATTTCATGTTAAAACTTCTTAGTACAGCACAATAAAGGTGAAGCCGCTCGCAGATTTATTCTAAAAATTCTGGAAGATAGATACAAAATAGTTTTTGAAATAAAAATGTAATTACATGTCAAGATTTCCGCCCTTGCCATCTCTCCTACGACTGGCGAGTATTTTGCGCTTTATTTCTTTGATAGCATTTTATAAAAGCAATAACCACGCTTAGTCTTAATCTGTTTGTAGGTTCTCTTTATAAAATAAAAAGTTTAAAATTTTATCTGGTACCAGTATCGAATCCCAGTGACTCCACTTGACATATTTTTTTATAAATATTACCAAGGATTTTTTTTATTTCATGTTAAAACTTCTTAGTACAGCAAAATAAAGGTGAAGCCGCTCGCAGATTTATTCTAAAAATTCTGGAAGACAGAGACAAAACAGTTTTTTAAATAAAATGTAATTACCCGTTGTCAAGATTTCCGCCCTTGCCATCTTTTCTACGACTTGCGATGATTTGGTGCTATCTTTCTTTGATAGAATTTTATAAAAGCAATAACCACGTTTAGTCTTAATCTGTTTGTAGGTTCTCTTTTTAAAATAAAAGTTTTATAATATTTTCCTGGTACCAGTATCGAATCCCAGTGACTCCACTTGACATATTTTTTTATAAATATTACCAAGGAAATTTTTTATTTCATGTTAAAACTTCTTAGTACAGCACAATAAAGGTGAAGCCGCTCGCAGATTTATTCTAAAAATTCTGGAAGATAGAGACAAAATAGTTTTTTAAATATAATGTAATTACCCGTTGTCAAGATTTCCGCCCTTGCCATCTTTTCTACGACTTGAGAGTATTTGGCGCTATATTTCTTTGATAGCATTTTATAAAAGCAATAACCACGTTTAGTCTTAATCTGTTTGTAGGTTCTCTTTTTAAAATACAGGTTTTATAATATTTTCCTGGTACCAGTATCGAATCCCAGTGACTCCACTTGACATATTTTTTTTATAAATATTACCAAGGAAATTTTTTATTTCATGTTGAAACTTCTTAGTACAGCAAAATAAAGGTGAAGCCGCTCGCAGATTTATTCTAAAAATTCTGGAAGATAGATACAAAATAGTTTTTGAAATAAAAATGTAATTACATGTTGTCAAGATTTCCGCCCTTGCCATCTTTTCTACGAGTTGCGAGTATTTGGCGCTATATTTCTTTGATAGCATTTTATAAAAGCAATAACCACGCTTAGTCTTAACCTGTTTGTAGGTTCTCTTTATAAAATAAAATGTTTAAAATATTGCCCTAGTACCAGTATCGAATCCCAGTGACTCCACTTGACATATTTTTTTTATACATATTACCAAGGATTTTTTTTAATTTCATGTTAAAACTTTTTAGTACAGCAAAATAAAGCTAAAGCCGCTCGCAGCTTTATTCTAAAAATTCTGGAAGATAGATACAAAATAGTTTTTGAAATGAAAATGTAATTACATGTTGTCAAGATTTTCGCCCTTGCCATCTCTCCTACGACTTGCGAGTATTTGGCGCTATGATACGTTGATAGCATTTTATAAAAGCAATAACCACGCTTTGTTTTGATTTGTTTGTAGGTTTTCTTTTTAAAATAAAAGGTTTAAAATTGTCCTGGGCACAGTATCGAATCCCAGTGACTCCACTTGACATATTTTTTTAAAAATTATACCAAGGAATTTTTTTTTTTCATGTTAAAACTTCTTAGTACAGCAAGATAAAGGTAAAGCCGCTCGCAGCTTTATTCTAAAAATTCTGGAAGATAGATACAAAATAGTTATTTAAATAAAATGTAATTACCTGTTGTCAAGATTTCCGCCCTTGCCACCTCTCCTACGACTTGCAAGTATTTGGCGCTATATTTTTTTGATAGCATTTTATAAAAGCAATAACCACGTTTAGTTTTTAACTGTTTGTAGGTTTTCTTTTTAAAATAAAAGTTTTATAATAATTTCCTGGTACCAGTATCGAATCCCAGTGACTCCACTTGACATATTTTTTTTATAAATATTACCAAGGAAATTTTTTATTTCATGTTAAAACTTCTTAGTACAGCACAATAAAGGTGAAGCCGCTCGCAGATTTATTCTAAAAATTCTGGAAGATAGAGACAAAATAGTTTTTTAAATAAAATGTAATTACCCGTTGTCAACATTTCCGCCCTTGCCATCTTTTCTACGACTTGCGAGTATTTGCGCTATATTTCTTTGATAGCATTTTATAAAAGCAATAACCACGTTTAGTCTTAATCTGTTTGTAGGTTCTCTTTTTAAAATAAAAGGTTTATAATATTTTCCTGGTACCAGTATCGAATCCCAGTGACTCCACTTGACATATTTTTTTTATAAATATTACCAAGGAAAATTTTTATTTCATGTTGAAACTTCTTAGTACAGCAAAATAAAGGTTAAGACGCTCGCAGATTTATTCTAAAAATTCTGGAAGATAGATACAAAATAGTTTTTGAAATAAAAATGTAATTACATGTTGTCAAGATTTCCGCCCTTGCCACCTCTCCTACGACTTGCGAGTATTTGGCGCTATATTTCTTTAATAGCATTTTATAAAAGCAATAACCACGCTTAGTCTTAATCTGTTTGTAGGTTCTCTTTATAAAATAAAACGATTTAAAATATTGTCCTGGTACCAGTATCGAATCCCAGTGACTCCACTTGACATATTTTTTTATAAATATTACCAAGGATTTTTTTTTATTTCATGTTAAAACTTCTTAGTACAGCAAAATAAAGGTGAAGCCGCTCGCAGATTTATTCTAAAAATTCTGGAAGACAGAGACAAAACAGTTTTTTAAATAAAATAAAATTACCCGTTGTCAAGATTTCCGCCGTTGCCATCTTTTCTATGACTTGCGAGTATTTGGCGCTATATTTCTTTGATAGCATTTTATTAAAATAATAACCACGTTTAGTCTTAACCTGTTAGTAGGTTCTCTTTTTAAAATAAAAGAATTATAATATTTTCCTGGGGGTTAAGGAGTCGCGGGCCAAAGGACTCCAGGGGGCAAGCTGAGGAAGTGGAAATAACAACATAAACTCCCGATGAAGCTTTCCCCAAGACCGTCATGCGCGGTAAAAATCCGCATCCTGCACGAGGTGACCCTGCTAATAACTAAACATGACGGATCTAGACAAGGAGGTCGAACTAAACTCCCCCAATCTACGGTGTCACGTGACCCGTGCCTATGGATGGATGGCACCAGGGCGATGGTGTCGTGAACGGAACCTCTGGAGTACCAGGCAACCCTCCAGAGTAACCCGCCTTGCACCACACAGGGGGTTCTGATGGTGTGGACAGTATTTCCCCCATTCTCGTGGGAACAACATGAAGATTATAAATACATATAAAACCAAAACCAATGAGGCTCGAGGAGTGGCTCCGGCTACAGACTTGAGCCTTGAGTCTATCCCGGAAACGGAGACGAGCCAGGGTGCGGCAGCGGACTCTGGAGGTCCCACGACCGGCGTAGATACGGGGGATCAGGGGGTAGCTTCGGCCAGAGACCTGTCCCCGACACCCAAGCTGGAGGCTGAGTCCCACCGGAGGGCGGCGAGCTCCGCGGACTCCGGGGGCCCCTCCACCAGTGAGGACTCTACTGTTAGAGTAGAGGGACTGCCCCGGCAGTCCAAGCGTCTTTCCGGGGCGCAAAGAAAGAAGCTCCGGAGGGCGCAAAAAATGGCGGCCGGGACCTGGACGGTCGAGAAACCTGTAAAGGCGCAAGAGGGGAGTGCGGGTCAGAAGAGGACGCGCTCGAACTCTAGCACGCCCACTACAGACAGACGTTCCAAAAGGGCCAGGGTGCCTGTAAAGGCGCAAGAGGAGAGTGCGAGTCGGAAGACGCCGCGCTCTGGCTCTAGCACGCCTACTACAGACAGACCTCCCAAAGGAACTAAGGCCGGAACACCGGCGCAGACTGGCTCTTATAGGGAGGCTGCGGAGGGCCTCGGGATGGCGGTGATTGACAGACGCCATCCTGAGGTCACGCTAGACCAGGGGAAGGCGGACCTGATCCAGGCTGCGGTGGTAGCTGCAGTGGACTCTCTTCAGGAAGGGGAGAGCCCGCCTCAGTTCCACCGGACGCGCCTGACGGGGGGCATCCTCTGGATAACCTGTGCCGGCCCGCAGTCGCGGGACTGGCTGCGGAAAACGATCGGGGGCCTCGGTCAGATTTGGGAGGGGGCGGACTTGACAGCCGTCGAGCCCAAGGAACTCCCAAAGAGACGCAAGGTCCTCGTACGGATCCCTGACACCGTCCCGCAGGAGACGGTGATCAGCAGACTTAAGATCCAGAACCCTGAACTGGGGACGCAACACTGGTCGGTTCTAAGCAGGAAGGCAGAGGAGAAAGGACAGACGCTCGCCTTCTCGATCGACCCGACATCTTACAGAGCCCTTGAAGGAACCTCCTTCAAGGCATTCTGGGGCATGGGAAGGGTTAGCTTCCGCCCACTGGGGAAGCAATTAAGGGTTAATGGGACTTAGGTTCCTTCAGGTCAACCTCCAACACAGTAGGGCAGCCACGGCCGGACTACTAATGGCTCTGAGGAACACGGATGTGGCCCTCATCCAGGAACCGTACTCCTACAAAGGAGAGATCAAGGGACTCGGCGGAGCTAATGGAAAGCTCATCTACAGCAGGTCCAGCGAGAATCCGAGGGCCTGCATTTTTGTCAGGGAAGGGATAGAGTTTCTCCCTCTAATGAATTTCTGTTCCAGGGACCTGGCAACGATCAAAATCCGATGTGGAGGAGCGGATGGGCTGAGGGACATTACTGTCGCGTCAGCCTATCTGCCAGGGGACAGCACGGACCCTCCTCCACCCAACGAATTGGAGCAGCTGATGGTGGGTAGCAGAGCAGGTGGATGGCAGACCATCATCGGCATGGATGCGAATGCGCACCATGAGTTGTGGGGTAGCTCGGACACAAACTCTAGGGGTGAGGCACTTTTACAATTCTTTATGAAATTTAATTTAGACATATTGAATAGAGGTAATAAACCGACATTCGTCACAACACGGCGTGAGGAAGTTTTAGACCTAACAGTTTCCACCCAGTTTCTGGGTGACTTTGTTAAAAGCTGGGCTGTGTCTGGGGAAGTGAGTAGCTCAGACCACAGATACATCCGGTTTGAAATCGCCAAAGTCGAAAGAGAAACGGTATGGTACCGGGACCCCCGCAAGGCGGACTGGGAAGCCTACAGGGCAGACCTAGCTGTGGAACTGCGGGGGGTTGAGAGGGCCATAAGGGATTCAATAGACCTCGAGATTGCAGCAGTCCAATTGCGAGACGCAATTACCTCGGCCTATAACGCCAACTGCCCCCTGAAAATGAGGGTGTCCACCAGGAACGTCCCATGGTGGAACGAGGACCTCAGGCAAAGGAGGACGCAGGTTCGTAAGCTGTTTAACGCGGCCAAAAGGTCGGGAGCATGGGATGAATATAGACAGGCCCTATCGACCTATAACAAAAGACTGAGGGACGCCAAGAAGGAGTCGTGGAGGAGGCACTGCGAAGAAGTGGAAAACACGTCCGAGAGTGCTCGACTACACAAGATCCTGTCTAAGGGCCCTCAGACTAACATAGGCTCCCTTAGAACACCCACGGGAGGCTTTACAAGCTCGGGGGAGGAAACTATGGAAATTTTACTCCAGACGCACTTCCCCGGCTGTAACATAATAAACCAATCACCTCCGGACTGGGAACACTCAGAAATAGAGGCGCCTTATAGGCGGGCATCTAGAGTAGACTGGACAGTCGCTAAAGAGGTGGTTACCTGGAGCAAAATCAGATGGGCCATTAACAGCTTTAAGCCATACAAATCGCCGGGATTTGATGGAATAATGCCCATCATGCTCCAACAGGGGATAGATATACTGGCGCCGGTGCTTACCCTCATTATGAGGGCCAGCCTGGCTCTGGGGTACATTCCGAGGGCATGGAGACTGGCCAGGGTTGTATTTATTCCTAAACCTGGGCGTCCAACAGACCAGGCAAAGTCCCTGAGGCCAATAAGTCTCATGTCCTTCTTGCTGAAAACAGTGGAAAAACTGCTCGACCGGCACATTAGGGGCGGTGTACTGGAAGCATATCCTCTACACTGCGGACAATATGCATACAGAGCAGGATTCTCAACAGAAACAGCACTGCACCAACTGGTGCTGAAACTGGAGAATACGCTGGAGAACAAGGAGGTGGCGCTGGGGGCCTTCCTAGACATAGAGGGGGCCTTTAGCAACACCTCGTTCGGATCGGTTCTGGCAGCTGCCCGGGAGCGTGGAATAGAGGAGACCTGCTGCAGGTGGATCGGTTCCATGCTCAGGGACAGGGCGGTGTTCACCTCACTCGCGGGAGGGACTCTGCTGGCGGGGGTCGCGGCGGGGTGTCCGCAGGGGAGCGTTCTGTCTCCCTTGCTCTGGTGTCTAGTCGTGGACGGCCTGCTGGGGAGGCTCTCGGGAGGGGGGTATGAGGTACAGGGCTATGCGGACGACATTGTCATCATAGTCCGAGGAAAGGTCACACAGGCAGTGTGGGAGCGTATGCAGACTGCACTGAAAGTGGTGGAAGGGTGGACGGTTGATCAAGGGCTCGGGGTGAGCCCCGAGAAAGCAACCGTCGTGCCGTTTACGAGGAGGAGGAAGTGTGAAAGCCACAGAACTCTCACTCTATACGGTAGGAGCGTTCCAATGGCCAGGGAGGTAAAATATCTTGGGGTCGTATTGGACTCTAAGCTAACCTGGAATGGTCACATTGGAAAAATACTGCGTAAGGCAGTCATGACCTTAGCCGTCACTAGGCGGCTATATGGAAAAACGTGGGGACTAAGACCTAGTATGGCCCACTGGCTGTACACAAGGGTGGTCAGACCATCGTTAACATATGCGGCACTGGTCTGGTGGCCTAAGGTGACACAATCCAGTGCCAAACAAAAACTAGGCAAGATCCAAAGGATGGCTTGCCTAGGCATCACAGGGGCCATGTCTTCAACCCCAACAGCCGCCATGGAGGTGTTGCTGGATCTACCCCCCCTACACTTCGTTATTATGGGAGAGGCCAGGCTAGGACTATACAGACTAGCCTGCAATGGTAGACTGAAGATCAACCCAGGCTTCAGGGGCCACTGCAAAATTCAGGAGATCGTGAAGGAACCCATGCTTGAAATGAGGTCAGACTTCGCGAGCCCGCGAATGTGCAGGGAAAACAACTTCACAGTGGAAATCCCTGATCGCGGGGCATGGCGGGAGGAGACACCGGGCATACCACGGGACGCGCTCGTCTGGTTCACGGACGGATCTGGCGGGGAGCGTGGGACGGGGGCAGGTGTTTACTCGGAAGGACCGAGGGTAAGTCACAGTATTTCCCTCGGAGCCCATGCAACGGTGTTTCAGGCCGAGATGTACGCCATCCTGCACTGTGTGCGGGAGAACAAGAGGAGGGGCTACACCAACAAGCGGATCCTCATAGCCACAGACAGCCAGGCAGCCCTTAAGGCACTAAGTAGCCCACGGGTAAATTCCTGGCTGGTGAGTGAGTGCCGAGACGAGACGAGCGACCTGGCTGGGCAGAATGAGGTGACCCTCATCTGGGTGCCGGGTCACTCGGGGGTCAAAGGCAATGAAGAAGCTGACAGTCTCGCAAAGAGGGGGTCAGCAGAACCATTTATGGGACCAGAACCGGCTCTGGGCGTGTCAAAGAGCACTGCCAGGGGAGCCATTAAGTCCTGGGTCAGAAACCAACACAAGGTGTACTGGGCGGACTGTCCAGGGCTCAGACATGGGAAGTCAATAATTGACGGACCCAGTTCAAAGAGAGCTGTGGAGCTGCTAAACCTTAGCAGAGGACAGCTCAGAAACACAACAGGTCTCTTGACGGGACACATGGCCGTCAAGAAACACCTACATAAAATGGGGCGGTTCGAAGGGGACCTCGCATGCAGACTCTGCGGCGAGGGGGAGGAATCAGCCCAGCACATCTTGTGCGAGTGTATAGCTCTGGACCGGAAAAGACAACTGATCTACGGTCACTCTAGACCGGAGACAGAGCAATATAAAACTTCACCCTACCAATCGCTGTGCAGACTAGTTCAAGGCACAGTGATTTTGGAATGGGTGGAGTAAGACTAGGGGTATGCACAATCAACCAAGGGTTGCGGTGCTATCGGGGCGGCAAGGCCGCGGACGAGCCCTGAGGGAACAAAAAAAAAAAAAAAAAAAAATATTTTCCTGGTACCAGTATCGAATCCCAGTGACTCCACTTGCAATATTTTTTTTATAAATATTACCCAGGAAATTTTTTATTTCATGTTAAAACTTCTTAGTACAGCACAATAAAGGTGAAGCCGCTCGCAGATTTATTCTAAAAATTCTGGAAGATAGAGACAAAATAGTTTTTTAAATAAAATGTAATTACCCGTTGTCAAGATTTCCGCCCTTGCCATCTTTTCTACGAGTTGCGAGTATTTGGCGCTATATTTCTTTGATAGCATTTTATAAAAGCAATAACCACGTTTAGTCTTAATCTGTTAGTAGGTTATCTTTAAAAAAAAGTTTAAAAATTGTTCTGGGTCCAGTATCGAATCCCAGTGACTCCACTTGACATATTTTTTTTATAAATATTACCAAGGAAATTTTTTATTTCATGTTAAAACTTCTTAGTACAGCAAAATAAAGGTGAAGCCGCTCGCAGATTTATTCTAAAAATTCTGGAAGACAGATACAAAATAGTTTTTGAAATAAAAATGTAATTACCTGTGGTCAAGATTTCCTCCCTTGCCATATTTCCTACGACTTGCGAGTATTTGGCGCTATAATTCTTTGATAGCATTTTATAGGAGCAATAACCACGCTTAGTCTCAATCTGTTAGTAGGTTCTCTTTTAAAAAAAAAGTTTAAAAATTGTTTTGGGTCCAGTATCGAATCCCAGTGACTCCACTTGACATATTTTTTTTATGAATATGTATTACCAAGGAAATTTTTTATTTCATGTTAAAACTTTTTAGTACAGCACAATAAAGGTGAAGCCGCTCGCAGATTTATTCTAAAAATTCTGGAAGATAGATACAAAATAGTTTTTAAAAGAAAAATGTAATTACATGTTGTCAAGATTTCTGCCCTTGCCATCTTTCCTACGACTTGCGAGTATTTGGCGCTATAATTCTTTGTTAGCTTTTTATAGGAGCAATAACCAAGCTTAGTCTTAATCTGTTAGTAGGTTCTCTTTTTAAAATAAAAAGTTTAAAAATTGTCCTGGTATCAGTATCGAATCCCAGTGACTCCACTTGACATATTTTTTTTTATAAATATTACCAAGGAAATTTTATATTTCATGTTAAAACTTCTTAGTACAGCAAAATAAAGGTGAAGCCGCTCGCAGATTTATTCTAAAAATTCTGGAAGACAGATACAAAATAGTTTTTTAAATAAAATGTAATTACCTGTTGTCAAGATTTCCGCCCTTGCCATATTTCCTACGACTTGCGAGTATTTGGCGCTATAATTCTTTGATAGCATTTTATAGAAGCAATAACCACGCTTAGTCTTAATCTGTTTGTAGGTTCTCTTTTTAAAATAAAATTTTTAAAAAATTTTCCTGGTACCAGTTTCGTTTCCCAATGACTCCACTTGACATTTTTTTTTAAATATTACCTAGGAAATTTTTTAATTCATGCTAAAACTTCTTTGTACAGCAAAATAAAGGTTAAGCCGCTCGCAGATTTATTCTAAAAATTCTGGAAGACAGAGACAAAATAGTTTTTTAAATAAAATGTAATTACCCGTTGTCAAGATTTCCGCCCTTGCCATCTCTCCTACGACTTGCGAGTATTTGGCGCTATAATTCTTTGATAGCTTTTTATAAAAGCAATAACCACGCTTAATCTTAATCTGTTTGTAGGTTCTCTTTTTAAAATAAAAGTTTTAAAATATTGTCCTGGTACTAGTATCGAATCCCAGTGACTCCACTTGACATATATTTTTTTAAATATTACCAAGGATAATTTTTATTTCATGTTAAAACTTCTTAGTACAGCACAATAAAGGTGAAGCCGCTCGCAGATTTATTCTAAAAATTCTGGAAGATAGATACAAAATAGTTTTTAAAATAAAATGTAATTACCTGTTGTCAAGATTTCCGCCCTTGCCATGTTTCCTACGACTTGCGAGTATTTTGCGCTATATTTCTTTGATAGCATTTTATAAAAGCAATAACCACGTTTAGTTGTAATCTGTTTGTAAGTTTCCTTTTTAACATAAATTTTTAAAAAATGTCCTGGTACCAGTATCGAATCCCAGTGACTCCACTTGACATATATTTTTTTAAATGTTACCAAGGAAAATTTTTATTTCATGTTAAAACTTCTTAGTACAGCAAAATAAACGTGAAGCCGCTCGCAGATTTATTCTAAAAATTCTGGAAGATAGATACAAAATAGTTTTTGAAATAAAAATGTAATTAGATGTTGTCAAGATTTCCGCCCTTGCCATCTTTCCTAAGACTTGCGAGTATTTGGCGCTATATTTCTTTGATAGCTTTTTATAGGAGCAATAACCACGCTTAGTCTTAATCTGTTAGTAGGCTCTCTTTTTAAAATAAGAGGTTGAAAAATTGTCTGGACACAGTATCGAATCCCAGTGACTCCACTTGACATATATTTTTTAAAATATTACCAAGGAAAATTTTTAATTCATGTTAAAACTTCTTAGTACAGCAAAATAAACGTGAAGCCGCTCGCAGATTTATTCTAAAAATTCTGGAAGATAGATACAAAATAGTTTTTGAAATAAAAATGTAATTAGATGTTGTCAAGATTTCCGCCCTTGCCATCTCTCCTACGACTTGCGACTATTTGCGCTATAATTCTTTTATAGCATTTTATAAAAGCAATAACCACGCTTAGTTTTAATCTGTTTGTAGGTTCTCTTTTTAAAATAAAAGTTTTAAAAAATTGTCCTGGTCCTATTATCGAATCCCAGTGACTCCACTTGCAATTATTTTTTTTGAAACTTACCAAGGAAATTTTTTTTATGTTAAAATTTGTTAGTACAGCAAAATAAAGGTAAAGCCACTCGCAGCTTTATTCCAAAAATTCTGGAAGATAGATACAAAATAGTTTATGAAATAAAAATGTAATTACCTGTGGTCAAGATTTCCACCCTTGCCATCTTTCCTACGACTTGCGAGTATTTGGCGCTATATTTTTTTTAAAGCATTTTATAGGAACAATAATCACGCTTAGTCTTAGTATGTTTAATTTTGAAATAAAAATTTTAATAGCCATCAAGATTTCCTTCCCTCCCATCTCCTCTGGGGCTCGCGAGTATTTTGTGCTATGTTTTTTGATATCATTTTAATAGAAGCAATAACCACGCTTTTGGATGAAACTCTCTCTCTCAGGGCTGCAACTAAATTTATCTGTTCCATCAACCGGTCACCTTCTGACAACAACTATGTCCAGCTCTTCGACTACCTTTCTGAAAAAACTCACCATCTGATTTCTGAATATCCTTCCTCCAAGGTCACTAGGTGACTTCAATGTCCATAATAAGGAATGGGTAGGATCTTCAAAAACCGACCACAAAGGAAAGCAGCCGCCTTTCAGGCGTCTCTAAAGTGACGGAAAAGTATATATACACCGAATTACTAAAGTTTCTTGAAAAATACAGTCTGATCCACGACAGGCAGTATGGATTCCGTCAGCGCAGATCAACTGCCGACCTAATTTCCTTTGTTACCCATTCCTGGAACAAGTCTATAGAACTACACGGTGAATCCCAGATTGTTGCTCTAGACATATCCAAAGCATTCGACTAGGTCTGGCACGCAGTGCTGCTTAATAAACTACCGGTCTATGGCCTACCACCAAAACTCTGTACGTCGATAGCAAATTTTCTCTCCAACTGGAGCATTTCTGTTGTCGTGGATGGCCATTCCTCTAAATTATATCCAACTAATGCAGGCGTTCTTCAAGGTTCAGCTTTAGCCCCTACTTTGTTTCTTATCCACATCAATGACCTCCTCTCTAGCACATCCAATCCAGGTTACAGTTACGTGGACGACAGCACCCTCCACTCAAATATACAATATTCTAAGCCTGTCTCTTTGGCCCAATTAGATGAGGATCGCAGACTCATGGAGGGTTCTGTCTCTGTGGATCTCCAAAAAATATTAGACTGGGGAAGTAGAAATCTTGTATAATTCAACTCCACCAAATCTCAGTCTTGCTTTCTATCTCATAAGAGATACATCAGCCCTAGACCCATCACAATGAACCACCAAGTTATTTAAAGTAATGAGTCCTTATCACTTGTTGGCATTTCTGTGGATCGAAATCTCAATTGGCACCAACATGCCACATCAGCTGCAACCGCGGCTGCTAAGATATTAGGTTTCCTCTTTCGGGCTCGGAAATACTTTTCACCAGCTAATCTCTATACCTTATATACTTCACAAATAAGGCCAAATCTTGAATACTGCTTGCATATCTGGGGTGCCGCTGCTGCTTCTACCCTGAACTCTATTCAGAACACAGCTATATGTCTTATCGGTGACCCAACCCTCACCCAAAGGCTGCCATCCCTTGTCCACCGACGTGCCGTTGATGACCTCTCTCTCTTTTATAGATATCTGCACAGGCACAGCTCAGAGGAGCTTTCTTCCATAGTTCCTCCACCTGCTGCTCCCCCAACAGATCTACCAGGGGAACCAGAGTGAATGCGCCCTTTTACTGTTCAGGTCACCAGACATAGAACATCTTGTTATGCCCACTCTTTTGTCCCGAGAACTTCCAAGTTGTGGAATTCTTTGCCGGCACATGTTTTTCCTTCTCCTCCGAACCTTCAAGTCCAGAATTAACAAGTTGTCTCTTTCCTCCTTGTCAACACCCACGGTACGATAGTATTTAGGCTGTGGTTCATAGTGGTGTGTTGTTGAAATAAAAAAATCACAGCTTTTTATCGATTTGTGTGTGCAATGGTTTTGTATAATTTCCCTTGCACACATCTCGATGGCATACACTTATGCCTGGTGTATGGTTGCATACTTCCAGAGGCTAGAAGATATTCTTGTATCAGTGTTGCTCCCATATCCGCCGGCTCCTGCCTTCTGATCGGTTTTGGAGCCGTCAGTGTACCAGCAGATATCTGCCCTCAATAGGGTCGTTTGGTTTCGTTCCCAGTCCTCCCTTTCCGGAAGGACAGTCTTGGAAGACAAATCTCTACTGATCTTAATAGGCATCAGATCTGAGACCAGTCCCAGAACCTCATGACTCTCGATGTCATCGAGGAGTCCGGTCTTTCCCAAACTGATGCCTTTGGCATGCTGTCAGCCGTATTGCTAAGGCATCGTTGAAGGTTAAGGTATTGGATAATGCATATAAGATATGCTTTATTTGTTATTATTTTTTGTTTTTAAATTATTAATCGAGGGCTATTGTATTTCTTAATTGTATATGAGTATATGCACTTGTTTTATCTATAATATCCCATAATGGGAACTCTGTTCTATTGTGTATTTAAATCAACAAATTAAATTGACAATTGAAATTTAATATATGCTACAAATATACGTTTTCTTTAGTACGCTACAATAACTTTCGAATAACTTGTAGTGAAATCTATCTAATACTTGTAACAATTCTTTACTTGTGAGTTCTACGAATCGAGGCAAGAAGCGATACATACACAGTAATAAATTTAAAGTATATTTTATTTAGACTAATGTACATTAAACGACAATAGGCATGGATGCAAAATGATAATGTTTTGTATCCTCCTACTATGTCGAAAAGCATAACTATTGGACAATTGATAGTCCCTTTATTAATCTTATTTTTAAAGGGGTAGACATTGATCCAATCCAATCCATAGCAGGTGGTAGTGGAATTTTCCTTTACGTAATAGTAAAGGATTTTTTCACGCCGAGGAGGTACCACCTCATACATCAAGGGGCAGGTGAAGTCCCAACGGACGTTTCCGGTTCTGGTGTATGAGTCGGTTTCCCTTATAAACAAAAATGATGATGGCTCCTCCTTGTACAAAATATTCCGGAGGCAAAATACCCCTCCATTCCGATCTCCGGGAGAGGGGTGTACAGGGGGCGCCAACATTAAGATTTAACATATCCTTTTCGAATATATGTGGCCTAAATTCTAACCTGAACTCCTTCCACCATTTCCTCCAGGCTAATAGGCCCCAACTCATCTTCCTTACCGAAACTCAAATCAGTGCCAAAACAGCCACTAATCATCTTAATTTCCCGGGGTATGAGCTCCTTACTTCCTTGCATAGAGGTGTGTGTGCATACGTCCGTAGCAATCTACCCTGCACCAGACTCCCCAATTTAGAAGCTGGAAGAAAAGACATACTATGGATAAAACTTTCTCTCAGGGCTGCAACTAAATTCATACATATATAAACACCGAATTACTAAAGTTTCTTGAAAAATACAGTCTGATCCATGACAGGCAGTATGGATTCCGTCAGCGCAGATCAACAGCCAACCTCCTTTCCTTTGTCACCCATTCCTGGAAGAAGTCTATGGAACTACACGGTGAATCCCAGATTGTTGCTCTAGACATATCCAAAGCATTCGACCAGGTCTGGCACGCAGCGCTGCTTAATAAACTTCCGGCCTATGGCCTACCACCAAAACTTTGTACCTGGACAGCAAATTTTCTCTCCAACAGGAGCATTTCTGTTGTTGTGGATGGCCATTCCTCTAAACTGTATCCAATCAATGCAGGAGTTCCTCAAGGTTCAGCTTTAGCCCCTACATTGTTTCTTCTCCACATCAATGACCTCCTCTCTAGCACATCCAACCCACTTCACAGTTACGCGGACGACAGCACCCTCCACTCAAATATACAATATTCTAAGCCTGTCTCCTTAGCCCAATTAGATGAGGATCGCAGACTCATGGAGGGTTCTGTCTCCGTGGATCTTCAAAAAATATTAGACTTGGGAAGTAGAAATCTTGTACAATTCAACCCCACCAAATCTCAGTCTTGCTTTCTTTCTCATAAAAGATACACCAGCCCTAGACCCATCACAATGAACAACCAAGCTATTCAAAGTAATGAGTCCTTTTCTCTTGTTGGCATTTCTGTGGATCGAAATCTTAATTGGCACTAACATGTTACATCAATTGCAGAAGCGGCTGCTAAGAAATTAGGTTTCCTCTTCCGGGCTCGCAAATACTTTTCACCACCTAATCTCTATACCTTATATACTTCACAAATAAGGCCAAACCTCGAATACTGCTCCTACATCTGGGGTGCAGCTGCCGCTTCTACACCCGCTATCCTGGACTCCATTCTGAAGAGAACTATACGTCTCATCGGTGACCCTACCCTCACCCAAAGGCTGCCATCCCTTGCCCACCGACGTGCCGTTGGTGACCTCTCTCTATTTTATAGATATCTGCACGGGCACTGCTCAGAGGAGCTTTCCTCCATAGTTCCCCCACCTGCTGCTCCCAACAGATCTACCAGGGGAACATAGCGAATGCACCCTTTTACTGTCCAGGTCACCAGACATAGAACTTCTTGTTATGCCCGCTCTTTTGTCCCGAGGACTTCCAAGTTGAGGAATTCCTTGCCGGCACAAGTTTTTCCTTCTCCTCCGAACCTTCAAGTCCAGAATTAACAAGCTGCCTCTTTCCTCCTTGTCAACACCCACGGTACGATACTACGTGGTGTGTTGTTGAAAAAAAAAAAAAAAAAGTGTATAAAATGAAACCATTATACGTTTAAACTCACTCAAAATTCTGGTAATTACTTGTCCTTGTCCATAGTAGTTTTCAACGTAAATAATAATTGAACAAATGAACTGATACCTCCTGCGGCGGTAGATCCTCCGGTGGAAGTTGTGGCTTGAGATGTCGACACCTTGCTGGGTTGTTGGCAGAGCTCTCTGAATAACTTTAAACGGGGCGTACCTGGACTATAAACAACAAGTTGTACTATACTATCGTACTCTAGGAAACTTTTTGATGTAATTTATTATCTCAAGTGATAATATGCTGTACAACATAAAGGATAGCGATGAACGTCACGGTGCCTAGCAACGTCTAGCTTGACTTTCCTCCACCTAATGCCTCTCGGGTCATTATTCCGGGGCGTACCTCTCACCAACATTGACGCATTTAGGGCGCTCACAAACCAGTCAGGCTCACTACAAACTGTTTCTGTAAAATGTAGATGGAAATTATCTGTTACACCTATTTGTAGTGCTTTTGTAATGGTTATTAAAATATTTTACTTATAGAAAAAGAAAAACTACATACTGACATAAAACTCCATTTATTATTTGGTTATAAAAATATCAATATTTAGCATACACAATATTTATAAAATACTTTGTTGTTAACATCGTGATATAACATGAATGGGTCACTAATTTTGTATATGATATTATATACAGGTAAATAAATTTAAGTGTGCACGATGAGGACTTCAAAAACTATTGAAGAAACCTGAAGTACAAAAAGTTCCCAACTTTAGAGAGAATCTACAGTCATTTATAAAACGAATTGGTGTCTGGATGAATTTGAAAAACTAAAATTAATAAAAATGCGATAACAAAAATTAGTCCAATAATTTAAGTTTTTCCAATTTCTAGACACCGGTGGATTTAATGAACTTAATACCACATTAACTTTATAGGCAGCTATGAATACTTCCAGTGCAACTTTTTTGGTAACTGTTTAACGTCCTTATAGTGAAAATGAAAAGGTTTGCACTCTGTCGATAAAAATGTATAAATAAAATTAGGTTCTATTAAAAGTAACAATGAACTACAACAATTCGTTTAAAAAGTACATACATCATTCAACATTCCAAAAATAAAAAATCCTGCAAAATTACAATTTCATACAAAAAATTAAAATATTCTATGCCGTGGTTAAACTTTGAAGGGGGGCGCAAATAAGCAATAAAAAAAGTCACAGTAACAACTATTAGAGAATGAAAAAAAAATATCAAGAAATTATCCACATTACATAACATTCTATTAAAAATATCAGTACATATCTAAGTAAAGAAGCTTTAAAATACATGAGAGTTATTATTTGAAATGAAAATGTAATAAGGGCGTAATAACACTTAAAAACGGTCTAAAAACAACATTTTAATGACAGTTAAGGCCTCTTTTTTGTTTTAAATTTTTTTTACTAATGAACAAAAAACTCCTTATAAAGCAAAAAAATTCACAGACAATCTCGAACAACAATTCTATCCCCGAAATTTACATTGTGTATTTTAAGATTTTGCAACAGGTTCCAAAGTTTGAATAAAAGTTTTCTTTGAAATGAAGATCTAATAGTAATGAAACAAAAACCGCAAAACGAATAACAGAGACTTATGCGTTAGGTACTTATTTCAACAAGGAAGTTGTCTTCATTAGTAGCTGTCACAAAATGAACTGTATGGGCAAAATTATCCTATTTATATACATAAAATATACACTAAAAATGGTGTAATCCCGATGATGCAAGTCTGGATGATGCAACACCGGATGACGTAACATCGCGTGACGTGAATCAAGGACTATTATTGTGTCAGTGGATACGCCCAACCGGTTGTGTCGATATTAAAAGCAACCATGGATTATTTCGTGCTATTTCAAAAAGCGCTGAATAAACCAGACACATGTCTGAATTTATCTTGCGGATTTTCAAACTTTCCAATGCATCTACCTTGCGATAACCCGTAGTTGCCTTCTACAACTTAAAATTACTATCGCCTACCTTATGTCCTGAGTCAATCATATATTGGGTAACGCTAGACTTTTCTGCTCTATTGAATCTGAAATGAGCTATGTGCTCTTTGAATCTTGTTGTTATTGATCTCTGCGTTTGCCTAATATATATTTTCTCGCAATTATCTATAATTGGGCAAGCGCGGAGATCAATAACAACAAGATTCAAAGAGCACATAGCTCATTCCAGGTTCAATAGAGCAGAAAAATCTAGCGTTGCCCAACATATGATTGACTCGGAACCAGTAGCGGTGCAAAGGGGGGCGGTCCGCCCCGGGTGTCAAGCACCAAGGGGTGACAACTCACTTGCGTAGCTTAGTAGCCAGCCACTGGTGCATCTGCCCGACGAGGACGGAAGGGCAAGTGATTTCGGCCCCTCCCTCTGTCCGCGCCGTGCCATGTGTCAAATCACAGTCAGTAGAGATGGAAAATTCGCATCTTTTCGAAGAGTCGGATCACCGGCTCCGGATCTTTTTGAATATTGGATCCTTGAACCTGTTCTTGAATGTCAATGAGTGTCTGTCTCGCGTGACTGTGACTTATACATACTGCATTCAGTAAGATCGACCAAAACAAAAGAGGTGATCAAGAGCTAGAACGTATTATATGGATTGAAATATATATCCAAGATTATACAAATGTGTTAAAAAAAGATTATGTCTTAACAGGTTTAATTTATGGTGGAAACTAAATCCTACAGTATCTGAAGACGAGAATTCTGAGAACCATCTCTCCTGTTTTAATAAATGGAAAATCTTGGAAAATGGATTGAGGCTGCAAAAAACTATTGACCATGAACTTGATGTTATTCTTTTCCTGGCATGTCAAAATCTTCCTCTTAGAGACCATAGAGAGGGGGTTTCATCAAACAATAGAGGGATTTTTTTAGAATTAGTTAATCTATTGTCGAAATATGACCCAGTGCTAAAAGAACATATGCTAAGAATTGAACATGCTGTCGCCTTTACAAAAAGGAAAAAGGTAGATTCCTATTTATCCAAAGACATTCAAAATGAGTTTATCAGCCTTTTGGGGAAAGAGGTGAAAAACAACATTTTGGACGACATAAGAAAAGCAAAATATTTCGCAATTATTTTCGATAGCACTCCAGACATATCACATGTCGATCAGATGAGTTATGTAATCAGATATGTTCATGTTGAATGCGATCAAGTTGAAGTAAAGGAATCATTTCTAGGTTTCTTCCCAATAGCTGGAAAGACTGCAGTCGAACTTTCTGAAAATATCCTTACGCAGCTGGAGAGTGATAACTTGGACATACATCTGTCATGCTCAAGGATATGATAACGCTGCAACCATGACAGGAGCTCATGGTGGTGTACAAGAAAAAATCAAAGAACACAATCCTAAAGCGTTGTTTATGCCTTGTGCTAATCAATCGCTAAATCTATATGGAGTGCACTCTTTCGGGAGTGTTAGTTCAAGTGTAATTTTTTTCGGAACAGTAGAAAGAGTTTACAGGTTCTTTTCGTCATCCACACATCGATGGGAAATTCTAATGAAAAGTGTAGGCGTATCGGTCAAAAGACTAGTAGAGACAAGATGGAGTGCTCATCACGGCGCTATTAAACCATTGAAGAGAAATTTTGGGAAACTTCTATCAACACTCGAAGACATGTGTGATCCCAGCAGCAGCAAAGAAAACGCCGATACACGAAAAGCAGCACCCACACTCTTATCAGCTTTGTGTGACTTCAGTTTTTTATGCTACCTTTATTTTTGGTGTGAAGTCCTAGAAAAAGTTAACCAAACACAAAAGTATATACAAACATCTGGGCTATCGCTGGAAAAGTGTATCATAAAAATCAAAGTCCTAAAAATGTTTCTTCGGAACCAACGTATCCAAATAGTGGAAAGAGCTATTTCCTACGCAACTGAACACTGTGAGGACTTGGATATTTCGATTGAAAGAAGAGGAAGGAGGAGATTTCAAAAACTTATGCCAGGAGAAATGGCCCATGATGCTGGACTAACATTGCCAGAAGAGCTGCAGAGAGCTATGTTAGAATGTTTTGATAGATTTTACGGAGAACTAGACCATCGTTACAAGGCAATGGATGACATTCTCAAAACATTTGGTGCCGTTCAGCCTAAAACACCACTTACGTCAACAGAAGAACAACTTCGTGGTATAGTTCCAAATCTGACAAAAATCTACGATGAATTTTCTGCAGAGGGCATTATTTTGGAGATTTTACGACTGAGGCCACTTGGAAGCCGCCAGCATTTCTTTCCAAGAAGCGGTCCAATGGACTACCTTGGAGTTCTGAAATTCATTTTATAATGGGACTATTCAGAGGCTGTTCCAAGTCTAGCGCTCTGTCTAAGATTTTTTTTAACCATTTGTGTTTCGGTAGCTTCTTGTGGAAGAAGTTTCTCAAAATGAAAATTGATAATTCTTACTCAAGATCTACAATGAGCCAAGCGCAATTTACCACGCTTTCAATATTGTCCATTGAAAAGGATAGGAAAGTAAGTTTTGATAATGTGATCGAATATTTTAGAAAAATAGTCACATAGGCACGTTTAGTATTTGATTTGTGGTTTTATTTTGGGGGTGCTCAATAAAAAACCGCCCCAGGTGCCAACCTATGTTACACTGCCACTGCTCGGGACATAAGGTAGGCGATAGTAATCTTAAGTTGTTGTAGGCAACCACGGATTATTGCAAGTTACATGCTTTGGGAAGTTTGAAAGGTGAATCCACAGAATTTGATGAATTCAGACATGGGTCCACTCAATTCAGCACTTTTTGAAATAGCACGAAATAATCCATGGTTGCTTTCAACATCGATACAACCGATTGGGCGTATCCACTGACACAAGAAAAGTCCTTGAATTACGTCACCCGGTGTTACGTCATTCGACATCTGATGTTGCATTATACGGTGTTGCATCATCCCGTATTGCATCATAGGGATTACATCATTTTTAGTGTATAGTTTAGATATACAAATAGGATAATTTTGCCCATACAGTTAGTTTAGCAACAGCTACTGATGAAGACGACTTCGTTGTTGAAATATGTCTCTGGCGCATAACTCTATGTTATTAGTTTTGTGGCTTTTGGGGTGATTCTGCTTTTTGTTCTTCCCCAGTCTTTTATGTAATAGTAATAATTATTAGTCATCTTTAAAATGAAAATGTAATAGCACCATAGCAACATTTTATTAGTTTCAATTTAAAATTAATTATATACCTAATGCTAACTACATACAAATACTAATAACTAAGCTAAAAAAATAAATTATATCCTATAAGGCACCGAGGTGCATCATGCCAGGAAGCCCAGAAGCTATATACATGGAGCTGGGTGTCAAATCAAACCATATTGCATCTAGAAAAGAATATAACACTTTTCGGAGCGCTTTAGACCAACCAAAAGAAAGCAGATCAATATAAAAAGAAGTAGAACGGCGAGCTCCCTCAAAGAGCACGTAGCCCATGAAAAAAAGGCAGATATTATGCTGATCAGTGAGTAATACAATAACATCAGGGAATGGGTTGGTTCAGGGATTCATCGACCCAGAGTGCCAATAGAATCAAACGGAGCTGGGCTCTAATATACTTGGACCAGAAGGAAAAGGGTGACCTACGTCAGCTGCTACCTTACACCAAACGAATCCATAACCGACTTCGAGGAGAGGCTGGCTGACCTGACCTGACCTGAAAAAGAACTGTTTCCAACACAGGAGGCTGGTTCAATGTGCTGGATGAGCCTCTGCGGAGTCCCAGATAGCAGCGGAACAATATAGGCAAGCAAGAAGATCCCTAAAGGGGACAATCTGGAGGAGCAGAGCCCAGAAATGGAAAGAACTGCGTGAGGACGTTTAAAGCGATCTCTGGGAGCTGGGGTACAAAATTGTGCTCCAAAAGCTCAGGGGGATGGACCTCACCTCGGAAGTTCCCACAGAAGTCAAAGAAAAAATAGTGGAAGAACTTTTTCCATACTGCCTTGAGTAGATGTCGCATCCAGACGAACTGGGAGAAAGGCAATCTTTCTGTGAGCATTGAATTGGGCAAGCTTAGATGGTAGAACACCTTAACAGCGAGCTAAAATGGCCCAAGACGACTGTGTCAAACCAATTTCACGCTCAAAAATATCGACTTCTGTAAGGAGCTGGATGTGATGGGTGAAATTTAAACAGATAGGCGTGAGTGAAGTGGAGGAATTTAAATAGCATAAAACCTAACCTGACCTAACTTACATATGGGAATTAATGGGTATTACATATCAGGGACATTACCTAACCTATAATACATTTAACTAAATGTTTTGTTTTCCTATATTTATTGTTTCATCCGAAAATGCGTAGTGCTGAATGTTCTGAGAATTTTCGTTCCGTGATTTCTTTAAAACAGTTACCTTTAATAATATATTTAAGAAGATGAGTTGTATGACTAGACTGTATTTTTATTTTAGACATCCACATCAAATATATATTTGACGTGGATGCTAGAATTGATGCCACATTATACAGGGTGTCTCAAAACGTTAGAAATATTTTGTCAATAAACTGCACGCCACTGATTGGATTTAATTGGTGGGGAGCATCATGTTGGAGTGTCAAGTGTGGGGAAATTTAGTAGCCATGCCGAACTTTACGGGAGAGCAACGTGCGTTTTGTGTGCGAGCTTATTATCAAACCGGTAATTCGTTACTAGCTGCTCACCGTCGCTATCGAAATCAGTATTGTTTACATGACATCCATCAAGCTCCTAGTGCGACTACCATTCTGCGATGGGTAAGGACGCTGGAGGCTACTGGTGCCACGACAGTAGTTTCACACACGGATTGCCCGAGGACCGCTGCAAACATAGAGCGTGTTCGTCAGTTTTTACGACAGAATGAGAAAATCACTGTGCACAAACGAGCTGCGCCGTTACAACTACATCGATCAATGGTGCACCGAATTCTTAGGAAGGATTTAAATCTAAAAGCTTATAAGATTCAATTAGTGCATGAATTAAAATACATTGATTTTGTCTAGCGATTAAATTTCGTTAACGAGATGTTGCAGAGGTTTGATGATTTCGGCAATATTTTCTTCCACGACGAAGCCCATTTTTATTTGAATGGACATGTCAATGAGCACAACTGCCGAATTTAGGGGACAGGACATTCCGCACAGTACTCACGAACGACCGTTATATTGCCCCAAAGTCATGGTGTGGGCTGCACTGTCGAGTGAAAGCATCATCGGGCCGTACTTCTTTGAGGACACAGGAGGCAGGGCCGTAGCTGTGAATTCAAACTATTATTTCGGGCCCGAACTCCGTCAGCGACCAGATTACAACGTTGACAGTTTGCTTCAACAGGATCATGCAACATGACATACAACGAATGCTTTGTCGGACGTGTGATTTCTAGACGGGGTGACATCAATTGGCCCCCACAAAGCTCAGATTTATCGCCTCCATATTTTTTCTTATGGGGCCATCTTAAGGAAAAGGTATACCAAAATGCCCCAGCTAATATAGAACAGTTGAAGAAAAATATCGAGGAGGAAGTTGCCTTTATAACACTGGTGCCGTCCAGTATTCACCCATGTGCGCAAAATATTTCAAGAGTGCTAGCGACAACGGACGACATATGTTAAATGTCATTTTTAAGAAATAATTTCCCAAATGTCTCCTTTTGTATGTTGTCACGAATTCGTTAATCCTGGAAAGATTATCCGGCCTAATTTACCGCCATAGCCACTGCATTATGATACACCATAAACTGCAATTATCATTTGCGAAGGTTGGAATATTTTCCAACATTTTCCGTGGAGTAATATACGAAATCCGGCACGTCGAACAGAATAATTAGTAGGGGGGCAATTAGGCGGCCGGGGATTTTGAAAAAGAATTGTGGCTGGACAGAACTCTAACGGAGATTTTGTCAGTTTTACAGTGACCGCGAACAAGCGAGTACGTCGGCCGCCAGTAAGTGGAATTGTAAAGTACGTGAGGTTTAAGAGAAGGAGCCCGCATCAGGGAGAGAACAGTATACCGGTAAGCAGAAACATTAGCGAGGCCGCCGATTCACGAGGCCACCGCCGCAGCGTTTGTTTAGTGAGCATCGTCACCGGAAAGTACCCCAGGTAGGCGAAAGCCTAATACTATATATCGAGCCCGTAGTAGGATCGTTGAACGCTCCGCAATGACACTGGGAACCTTCGAGGGGACCGTTTCTTCCCTGTCTCCGTTGGCGGGCCGCTCGGGCGATTAGGGGCTGCATTCCAAAGTTTCGGTCCTCCCGGGATCGCGGAGGCATTCGGCCGCACGAAGGTGTTGGGAGTCGTCCCTGTTGTAGTAACTGCACTATCAGGGACAGTCAAAAACAGCCCTTCGGGCGGTCGCCGCCGTGTTCCTGAGGGAGGGTTGTAACCAAGATATTCCTGGGCTGTGGTAGATTCGTATTGCAGCGACTGCGCTGATCCGGATCGAAGCAGCCGGGCGACGCGTGGCGTCCCAGCTGTCCGCGGCTCCGTTTGGAGGGGGTGTAAATCCAGGAACAGGGGTGGACATCTTCCGCACCGAACAAGGTTCCTTGAGCGTGTGAGTGAAAACGTATGGATGATGGGCCGTAGATAATAGCTTTCAGTGCAATATACTTTAGTACGCAGTTAGCTTAGCTTGATGTAGTGTCCGACACACCCTGTATGTTGTATGCCCCCGCTTAGGAACACCCGCTATTATTCACTACCTTGCTACCACCCCGCAACGCTTAAACCCTGCCGCTTTGACCCCCCGTGTAATCCGCGCGTAGCTTTGATAGTCAAATAACCACCTCTGCCTCCTCATAATTAAGTAAATTCCCTGGTAGCAGGACCCCGTTGTTTTCTTTTGTAAATAGTTAGTGAATATATTTTATTTTAATTTACTCAGCATTTCATTTAAACACTCCAGAATATTCGCGCAAATAAATCTTACCCCTAGATCTCTAATAAAGACTGTAACCAGAAGTCCCGTGGGACTTCGTCTTAACTTAGGAGGACCCTGTCTCCTCTAGAGTCTACCCTGGGCTTGTGTATACGCCAACAGTGACTTGGAAAAGGGGCAAGTATCCCGAGAGAGCACGCCTACTCTCTGAAGAAAACTCTATAGGCGTTGGCGCTTGAGCATGATCCCGTAGGAAAGCCGTGTCCCGGAAGTCAGCCCGGAAATTCCCCATATTAGTGAAAACTAACACTAACCCCCCCCCCCCCTGCCACCCCAAGTGGCCGTTATAATGTAAAAAATAAACAAGTTGTGAGTAAAGTCGCTTGGATCTTATTACATTTCCAAATATTTCGTGCCTTTTGAGACACCCCTGTATATTTTATGAACAAAACACATTTGTACAGTAACATTACTAATGTTTCATAAATATGCTTTCCAAATACAATTATAATTAATAGATTTCAAATTATTTGCTTATAAATGTATAAAATTCAATGTTGCCGATTTTTTATGTAAAAAATTTATACAAGTAGAAAAATTAATAAACGACATGTAGTTATCCCTAAAACATGAGATAATACTGTCATAGATAGTTGAGGCGAAAATATGACGATGTAAGTCTTGCCTATAAATATAACGTACACACAAAATATTTTTCTAACTAATTTGAGGAAGGTATGTTATGACAATTTGGAATTCGTTTCGATATCGTTTCTATAAATACACATAAATTAATCAATATAATTAAAAACTCAATACAACAGATAGGTAATGCTTTTTTTGTGGCACATCTTTTAATTCTTATCCCCAATTTAAAAAAATATATAAACACCACTGAGTGTCGTTTTTTTTAAAATATAAACGCCACTAAGTTATAAAGCTTTATTTTAATAATGTTGTTATTTTTATTGTTGACCTGTAGATGTACATGAATATCCCTGTGTCATTTAGGTGACACTGGCCTGTTTCACTGTTAATATATACAGGGTGATTCACATAGCTAACCTTCTCAAGTCTTTGTAATTTTAAATCCGATTTGTGGACAGTGATTCTTCGACCCAACCACCATAAATAACAATCTAAAGTTAAGTTCCGAAGATCAGGTAGGCCAAATTGACAGGTGCCTATTTCTCCAGCAACGATTTTCAAAGGGTACTGCTAATTTGGCATATACAGCTCTAGTTGTATGTGCCGGTGCTCCGTCTATTTGACACCTACGGCAGACAAAAAACATTCCTCTCCATTATAATATGAAAATTTGCGTCAGGCCAAAAATGCAAATTTTCTCGATCGTTAACAAAATTTTGCTTCATCTGTCCACGTTTTTGTAAAAAATTACAATCTTAATGATTCCCTACTAAAAATTCTTCACAAGACTTGATCCCGTGTATGTAGTTTCCGGGGTGTACATTCTGTAGCCTTATAAATTTATAGAGATATAACTTATGGCGACAAACAATTCTTTTATATGAGGAATAAGAAATTTCTAAACCAACAGTTCTGATTGAAGCATGTGGATATGCTTGAAAACATCCAAAGGGGTTAATTGCAACCTTTTTATTTCTTGTTATAGGTTTAGTTTGAATTTAATTAGATCTATTTATAATCGATAACAGAAATACCTTTCCATAAAATTTGGAATTATTCTGAGAAACTACGCCCCAGTCATAAAGACAAAAGCTTCCGGGACGACTTCTTTTGTTGGGCTGTATCTCAAGTGATGCATTTTTGGATATAGTCAAATCGACTTAAATCGTCATTTACACCTCAGGAACATATATATATATATATATATATATATATATATATATATATATATATATATATATATATATATATATATATATATATTTCATATACACTCTATCTAGATAACCTCCCCATTCAAAATAAAATTAAAACTCAGCCAAGATATACACAAAACTAAAGAATTAAATAATACACAATTAAAATAATCAATTTGAGCTAAAAAATTAATATACCCATTTTAAATTTGTTGCTACCGTTAGTTTTTTTCTGTATTAATTTTTTCTGGAAGACTCTCTTGTGTAGAACTGGGTGGAAATAGGTAATTGAGGAATTTTCTACACAGTTCAAATCCAACAAAACAGGCAGCGTTGGCTGGAAAAGCTCTTAACAGTACAGGAGTTATGCCTTTATAAAGTGCAGCTGGACCTTCAGTCTTCATGAGTACCTTAAAAACATCTCTAATTCCATTTGGATACGTACCTTCGGGAGCTAAAACAGAAAAAGAGATATATAACAAAATATATAGAGTGGCGCATTGAAAACGAAACAGACCGATTTGCGTCCATACAATTTTTTTTAATAAACGCTGAAACACGTCAATTTTAATATTGAGGGGGACATTTTGTGACATAAAACTCAACTTTGTCACATCAACCCCTTAGGGGTGGTGATAACAACCCTTATATTTTAAATAGGGTACGTGAGTGCTACATCATTTGACAGCTCTTTCTTTTCTGAATTCAGCACACTAATTTTTTTGGAAGTTTTATCATATTTAAAAATTATTCACAGTTGAAGATGCAAAAACGCATTTGACTCATTCCGATAAGAAATGTGCTGATAGTCCATGTTTTGTTGGTTTGTAAACAAAAAATTGACTATCAGAACATTTCTTATCGGAATGAGAGAAATGCGGTTTATTATTTCGGTTTATCAGTCGGTTTGATACTTGATAGTACTACCGAAAATTAATTTAACAATGGTGTATTCTGTAGAAGAAAGAGTTGAAATAATTACTCTTCAAAAACGATGACTGTGCCAACCGTACCGCAAATTTGTTTCATGAACGACATCCGAACAGACATGTTAACAGAAAATACATTTTGGAGTTAGTTGCAAAGTTTCGACAAAGTGGTTGAGTAGCCAACAAAAAAAACGGGATCATGAACGTGAATTTCCGGTTATAAATGAGACTACTGAAATTGAAGTTTTAGGACAAATTACTGCAGACCCAACTTTGAGCACGAGAAAATTGGCCACTGTTTCAAACATCAAAAGAAGAACTATTCAGCGAATATTGAAGCATCATAAATTTCACCAGTGTAAAATTCATCTTGTACAACAACTGAATGAAAATGATATTGATGGGCGGCTGGAGTTTTGTGAAGTTATGACTGCACGAATAGCTGATAACGGGAACTTTCTGTTCAATATCTGTTTTTCAGACGAGTGTACGTTTCTATTAAACTCTACAGTAAATCGTCAGAATTGTCGTTATTGGGCAGATAATAATCCAATAAATTTTCACGAAGTCCACACTCAAACTCCACAGAAATTGAATGTCTGGACTGGCATTTTTGGAGACCGTTTAATCGGACCAAATTTTCTTTATGGCAATTTGAGTGGCGAAACGTATTTGGAGTTACTAGAACATATCGTTTACCCTCTACTAATTGACGTTGTTGAAAATAATGATCGCTATCAAGAAAATCAATTAGTGTTTCAACAAGATGGAGCTCCTCCGCATTTTTTTTTAACAGAGAGTTTCCACGACAATGGATTGGGCGTAGAGGTGCTATTGAGTGGCCCCCTAGTTCACCGGATTTAACTCCTTTAGACTTCTTTCTATGGGACCATTTAAAGAGTAGAATTTACGCAAACTCCACAGAAATTGAATGTCTGGACTGGCATTTTTGGAGACTGTTTAATCGGACCAATTTTTCTTGATGGCAATTTGAGTGGCGAAACGTATTTGGAGTTACTAGAAGATATCGTTTACCCTCTACTAATTGACATTGTTGAAAATGATGATCGCTATCAAGAAAATCAGTTAGTGTTTCAACAAGATGGAGCTCCTCCACATTTTTCACAACGTGTTAGGGAGTTTTTGAACAGAGAGTTTCCAGGACAATGGATTGGGCGTAGAGGTGCTATTGAGTGGCCCCCTAGATCACCGGATGTAACTCCTTTAGACTTTTTCTATAGGGCCATTTAAAGAGTAAAATTTACGCAACAGAACAGGAGTCGCTGGAAGAATTACGACGACGCATTGTGGAATAATGCCGTTTAATAACTCTACAAACGCTCCAGAATGTCAGAGTTCGTTTTGAACAAAATTTTGTACTTATGTATGGAAGCTGGTGGTCAACAATTTGAACACTTACTTAACTGAATAAACATTTTTAAACGTTTGGTTTTCTTTTTTAGTTTTTTTTAACGAAAAATAGACTAATTAGTGCATTTCTTATCACAATGGATGAAATACGTTCTTGCAACTCCAACTGTGAATACGTTTTAAACGAGTTGATAAAACTTCCAAAAAAAAAATGAGTGTGCTGATTTAGAAAAGAAAGAGCTTTCAAATGATGTAACACTCAACCCATGTTCCCTATTTAAAATATAAGGGTTGTTATTACCATCCTTAAGGGGTTGATGTGACAAAGTTAAGTTTTATGTCAAAACATGTCCCCATCAATATAAAAGTTGACGTGTCTCAGCGTTTCTTAAAAAACAAAAATTCTCTGGACGCAAATCGGACTGTTTCGATTTCAATGCGCCACAAAAAAAGGTTTTTGCTATTAGCACACTTTAATATAACATATTGTTAGAATTAATGTCGAAGGTCAGTTTTAATTTTCATAAGTTTTATAATATGTATTTTATAGGGTAACATTGAAAAAATTACAATGCAAATTCACGATACAATAGAGAAAAATTTTGTAATACATAACACTTTCACTAGGTATCTAAACTTGTAACCTGTGATATGCAAATATACATAGATTTGTTCGAATCAGCGCCATTTATAAACAAAGAATAAAAAAAAGTCTGGACGCAGCAAGTGCGTTATCGTAGTGAATTTTCATAAAAAAGTTTTTAATGGCAAATATGTCTTTTTTAATTAAAGCAGGCATCATATTTTAAAGTGCATATATGCTTTTTTGTTTTTGTGTAGCAGATGCGTTACGATGTTTTAATCAATGACTTCTTTGGAGGGAAGCATATGGTAGAAATTTTTTTGTTTTTTCTGTAGTTTTTGTTTTTGCTATACTGCCAACAAGTCTTTGACTAAGGCAGTTTTTTTTCTCCATTTGTTGGGGGAGATTTTTTGAGTATAAATTGTGCATTATTGTATTTAACTATACTGCCAACAAGTCTTTGACTAAGGCAGTTTTTTTCTCCATTTGTTGGGGGAGATTTTTTGAGTATAAATTGTGCATTATTGTATTTAACTATACTGCCAACAAGTCTTTGACTAAGGCAGTTTTTTTCTCCATTTGTTGGGGGAGATTTTTTGAGTATAAATTGTGCATTATTGTATTTAACTATACTGCCAACAAGTCTTTGACTAAGGCAGTTTTTTTTTCTCCATTTGTTGGGGGAGATTTTTTGAGTATAAATTGTGCATTATTGTATTTAACTATACTGCCAACAAGTCTTTGACTAAGGCAGTTTTTTTTTCTCCATTTGTTGGGGGAGATTTTTTATGCATTTTGTTAATTATTTTCCATTTATAAACACAATACTTATACTAATTGTCACGTTTCAAATCTCCAGTCTGACATTTACATGAGAAAAATTTAAAAAATTTCAAAGCAATCTTTCTGGTACTTTTTGCATTTTTGCGCCATTAAAAGATAAACGTTGTCTGTAATATTTAATTGATTTTGTTTAATACATACAATATTTTGGTATTGCGTCTTCTGGCATTTAGTGGCACTAAAATTTTGCTTTTTAAGTCCCCGTAACTTTTTTTTTCAACTTAGAGACCTAAATTTTGGTACATAGTTTGGTTTTTACAATATAGGGTAAGTGGTAGTGGACTTTTCCTTTACGTGACAGTAAATGATTTTTTCACGACCGAGTACCGGTACCACCCCTTACATCAAGGAGCCGGTGAAGTCCCAACGGACGTTTTTGGTTCTGGTGTATGAGTCGGTGTCCCTTATAAACAAAAATGATGATGGCTCCTCCTTGTACAAAATATTCCGTAGATAAAATACCCCTCCATTCGGATCTCCGGGAGAGGCGTGTGCAGGGGGCGCCGGCATCAAGATTTAACTTATCCTTCTCGAATATATGTGTCCTAAATTCTAACCTGAACTCCGTCCACCATTTCCTCCACTGAAACCCAAATCAGTGCCAAAACAGTCACTAATCACCTTAATTTCCCCGGGTATGAGCAACTTATTTCCTTTAGATTGCATGGAGGCGTGTGCGTATACGTCCGTAGCAATCTACCCTGCACCAGACTCCCCAATTTAGAAGCTGGAAGAAAAGACATACTTTGGATTAAACACTCCCTCAGGGCTGCAACTAAATTCATCTGTTGCATTTACCGGTCACCTTTTGACAACAACTTTGTCCAGCTCTTCGACTACCTTTCTGAAAAAACCGACCATCTGATTTCTAAATATCCTTCCTTCGAGGTCACTATTCTTGGTGACTTTAATGTCCATAACAAGGAATGGCTAGGATCTTCAAAAATCTACCCACCAGGAAGAGCAGCGGAGGCCTTTGCAGTCAGCAATTCTTTAGCCAATATGGTTCAGCAACCTACTTACTTTCCTCGCATCCCAACACACAGCTCAAATCCGTTGGATCTCCTTCTTACTGCACAACCTGAATGCTATAGGACATCAGTCACCACCCCCCTTGGTTGCTCAGACCACGGCATGGTCACTGCTTCCTGCGCAATGCAACTCGAGGTCACACAGTCATCACACTACAATTTCGCGAACTGGGACGAAATGCGGGATTACTTTTCCTCATTTCCATGTCTGCTTCTCTCATCCTCACTCCTCTGATATCTCACAAAACCTCACCGAAAGTATTCAAGCTGGCATGGAATTATTTATTCCACGTACACAGAAAACCTCTTCAGCCATTCAAAAGCCCTGGTTCTCTCAAATCTCTCAAAAAGCTTCTACACAATCCCAGTCAAGAAAACCGTCAAGAATTTAACGACGCAAGAAACCGCTATGTCCGCATTCTTTCTGAGGCAAAAAACTCGTTTAATAACCACATCAAAAACAAAGTCCTCTCAAGCTCCAAAGGCAGCAAACTCTTCTGGACTTTTGCTAAATCTATTGGGAATAATTTCTGCAAGAGCACGTTCCCACCTCTTGTTTCAGGGGATGAAATCGTTTCTACCGTCCCGGGCAAGGCTGAACTTTTTGCCATTCGCCGGCAATTTTACTCTCAACCCACCTCCACATGTCCAACCATCAACAGTCCCCAATGTCGCGCATAAAATGAGGGATATCATTTTCAAAACTCAAAAGGTACGAAAGATGCTCTCTTCTCTTAATACCAGGAAAGCCTCTGGCCTTGGTGAGATCCCAGCAATTGTTCTCAAAAATTGCGCACCAGAACTTGCTCCTGTCCTGACTCGTCTGTTTCAGACATCTTACAGTATAGGCATATTCGCTACTAACTGGAAAATTGCTCGAGTACAACCCGTCTCCAAGAAAGGATCCAAAGCGCTTCCTAGCAACTACAGGCCTATTTCTCTCCTTTCAGTCGTCCCAGATTGTCGCTCTAGACATATCCAAAGCATTCGACCAGGTATAGCACACAGCGCTGCTTAACAAACTTCCGGCCTATGGCCTACCACCAAAACTCTGCACCCGGACAGCAAATTTCCTCCCCAACCGAAGCATTTCTGTTGTCGTGGATGGCCATTCCCCTAAACTGTATCCAATTAATGCAGGAATCTCAAGGTTCAGCTTTAGCCTCTACTTTGTTTCTTCTCCACATCAATGACCTCCTCTCTAGCACATCCAACCCAGTTCACAGTTACGCAGACGACAGCACCCTCCACTCAAATATACAATATTCTAAGCCTGTCTCTTTAGCCCAATTAGATTAGGATCGCAGAGTCATGGAGGGTTCTGTCTCTGTGGATCTCCAAAAAATATTAGACTGGGGAAGTATAAATCTTGTACAATTCAACTCCACCAAATCTCAGTCTTGCGTTTTATGTCATAAGAGATACACCAGCCCTACACCCATCACAATGAACAACCAAGTTACTCAAAGTAATGAGTCCTTTTCACCTGTTGGCATTTCTGTGGATCGAAATCTCAATTGGCACCAACATGTCACATCAATTGCAGAAGCGGCTGCTAAGAAATAAGGTTTCCTCTTCCAGGCTCGCAAATACTTTTCACCAGCTAATCTCTATTCCTTATATACTTCACAAATAAGGCCAAACCTCGAATAATGCTTCCACATCTGGGGTGCCGCTGCCCCTTCTACACTCGATATCCTGGACTCCATTCAGAAGAGAGCTATGCGTCTCATCGGTGATCCTGCCTTCACCCAAAAGCTGCCATCTCTTGCCCACCGACGTGGCGTTGGTGACCTTTCTCTCTTTTACAGATATCTGCACGGGCACTGCTCAGAGGAGCGTTCTTCCATAGTTCCTCCACCGGCTGCCTATAACAGATCTACCAGTGGAACAGAGCGAATGCACCCTTTTACTGTCCAGGTCACCAGACATAGAACATCTTGTTATGCCCGCTCTTTTGTCCCGAGGACTTCCAAGTTGTGGAATTTCTTACCGGCACCAGAATTAACAAGTTTTCTCCTTGTCGACACCCACGGCACGATAGTATTTAGGCTGTAAGCTCTCGGGGTGTGTTGTTGAAATATATAAATATATATATATATATATATATATATATATATATATATATATATATATATATATATATATATATATATATATATATAAACTAGCTGGCCGAATTTGGTTGCGGTAGCGTTGTTATTTCCGGAGATATCAATTTTTTCCAAAAGAAAACCTAAAATTTTCCGGAAAAACTGGCCTGGCTAACGAACTTATCCAAGCCACTTGCAAAAAGAATTTACCCACCAAATTTAATCAAAATCGGCCCATTATTTTTTGAGTTATCCTTGCGATATATATATATATATATATATATATATATATATATATATATATATATATATATATATATATATATATATATATATATATACTTATGTAGTATCGCAATATATAAACATATAAAAAAACTAACCCCCGATATGTGTTCTGGGTGGCCTAATTAGCGCTCATTTGAAGAATTTTTTTCAAAATTCAAAAGTCGGGATCTCATTAGTTTTTTTTAAAAGAAAATTCACTAAGAGAGAGAGAGAGGTCACCAACGGCACGTCGGTGGGCAAGGGATGGCAGCATTTGGGTGAGGGTAGGGTCACCGATGAAACGTATAGCTCTCTTCTGAATGGAGTCCAGGATAGCGAGTGTAGAAGCGACAGCGGCACCCCAGATGTGGGAGCAGTATTTGAGGTTTGGCCTTATTTGCGAAGTATATAAGGTATAGAGATTAGCTGGTGAAAAGTATTTGCGAGCCCGGAAGAGGAAACCTAATTACTTAGCAGCCGCTTCTCAATTGATGTGACATGTTGGTGCCAATTGAGATTTCGATCCACAGAAATGCCAACAAGTGAAAAGGACTCATTACTTTGAATAACTTGGTTGTTCATTGTGATGGGTCTAGGGCTGGTGTATCTCTTATGAGATATAAAGCAAGACTGAGATTTGGTAGAGTTAAATTGTACAAGATTCCTACTTCCCCAGTTTAGTATTCTTTGGAGATTCACAGAGACAGAACCCTCCATGAGTCTGCGATCCTCATCTAATTGGGCTAAAGAGACATGCTTAGAATACGGTATATTGGAGTGGAGGGTGCCGTCATCTGCGTAACTGTGAACTGGGTTGGATGTGCTAGAGAGGAGGTCATTGATGTGGAGAAGAAACAAAGTAAAGCTGAACCTTGAGAAATTCCTGCATTAATTGGATACAGTTTAGAGGAATGGCCATCCACGACAACAGAAATGCTCCGGTTGGAGAGGAAATTTGCTGTCCAGGTACAGAGTTTTGGTGGTGAGCCATAGGCCGGAAGTTTATTAAGCAGCGCTGCGTGCCAGACCCAGTCGAATGCTTTGGATATGTCTAGAGCGATAATCTGGGATTCACCGTGGAGTTCCATAGACCTGCTCCAAGAATGGGTGACAAAGGAAAGGAGGTCGGCAGTTGATCTGCGCTGACGGAATCCATACTGCCTGTCGTGGATTAGACTGTGTTTTTCAAGAAATCTTAGTAATTCGGCGTTTATATACTTTTCCATCACTTTAGAGACGACTGTAAGGAGAGAAATAGGCCTGTAGTTGCTAGGAAGCGCTTTGGATCCTTTCTTGGGGACGGGTTGTACTCTAGCAGTTTTCCAGTTACTAGGGAATATGCCGCTATTGTAAGATGTCTGAAACAGACTAGTCAGGACAGGAGCAAGTTTTGGTGCGCATTTTTTGAGAACAATTGCTGGGATCTCGTCAAGGCCAGAGGATTTCCTGGTTTTAAGAGAAGAGAGCATCTTTTGTACCTTTTTAGTTTTGAAAATTATATCCGTCATTTTATGCGCGACATTGGGGACTGTTGGTGGTTGAACATTTGGAGGTGGGTTGAGAGTAGAATTGCCGGCGAACAACGAGGCAAAAAGTTCAGCCTTGCCCAGGGCGGTAGAAACAATTTCATCCCCTGAAACAAGAGGTGGGAACGTGCTCTTGCAGAAATTATTCCCAATAGATTTAGCAAGAGTCCAGAAGGGTTTGCTGCCGTTGGAGCTTGAAAGGACTTTGTTTTTGATGTGGTTATTTAACTTTTTTTTGCCTCAGAAAGAATGCGGACATAGCGGTTTCTTGCGCCGTTAAATGCTTGACTGTTTCCTTGACTGGGATTTAAAGCATTTAATGAAAAGTCGCTATTATAACGCACTTGCTGCGTTCCGAATTTATTTTCTTCTAAACATGCATTCTATATCGTGAAAAATACAAAAATGCAATAATATAAGGCGTGTTCGATTAAATAAAAATTGTATCCCAACAATTTATGGGCCATCCTGTGATTGTAGAAATATCCTTTTTAAGATATAGCTCAAGACACCATATAAGTAACGTATACATTTTTTTCGTATCTTGTATAACAACGGTTATGTTGAGCTTTATTGATCTTTTACAAAAGTTCGCTAAAAATTATATACCATTAAACGATAAACTCTATAGCTAAAACTACTGCCAAAGCATCAGAGTAAGTGTTTATTTGAAATGCATTTTTTGGGAATATTTTAGTAAAATGCAGGACAATGATGGTCGAAGCTGAGATTTCAGGGTTTGTAAAACACTATTCTTGAGACATTTTCTCAACATACCCTGTATTAGTTTCACGGTTTTTGCTTAAATGTTGCAAATTTTGGAGTTTCAAATCGCGATTTTGACGTTTTGAGGAAAACCCCAAATATATTTTCTTTAAATACCTCTAAGTTATTTGCCTTTTAACTTACAGATCTAAATTTTGGTACGTAATTTACTTTTAATAATATAAACCAATTTTCCAAAATAAAACGCAAAATTTGTTGGGAAAAACTGGGCCGGTTTTCCAGGGTTACGAACTTATCCAAGCCACTCGCAAAAGGATGGTACTCGGAAAATTTGATCAAAATCGGTCCATTATTTTTTGAGTTATCGGTGTGATACATACATTAAGGCATGTTTGGTCCAATCCTCATATTTTGGTCCAAATAACCTACGCTTACTCTATGTCCCGATAGTTATGACTCACCCTACACCCACACCCACACGCGCGCACGTACCTACGCACACACCCACAAATCACAAATATATATATATATATATATATATATATATATATATATATATATATATATATATATATATATATAATATCCTGATCGAGCAAACTCAAAAGTTCCAGTGAATCTGAAATGGTTTCAGCAGGATGGAGCACCAGCACATTTTCAAATCAATGTCTAGCAGTACCTCGACTTCATGTTTTCAAATCGGTGGATAGGGATATGTTAAAAGTATGGTATTCAAAACTAAACCACGCGATTTAACTAACTCAAAAGTTCCAGTGAATCTGAAATGGTTTCACAAGGATGGAGCACCAGCACATTTTCAAATCAATGTCCGGCAGTACCTCGATTTAATGTTTTCAAATCGGTGGATAGGGATGATAGAATGGCCAGCAGGATCACACGATCTTATGCTATTAGACTTCTTATGGGGATATGTTAAAAGTATGGTATTCAAAACTAAACCACGCGATCTAACTAACTTAAGAAGTTATAAATACACTTGTTGGAGATATACCTTCCAGATCTTGAAATAAAAAAGACATGTCGCAGCTGAATTTATTAGAGGTGCCCTTGTGGCTTATGTAGCTAGCTGTCAGCTTGCAGAGATTAGGGCCCAAGGTTAGATTCCTGGATGGGCCAACAAAAACTTGACCCTGCCTGGAAAATTTAATAAAGATTGAGCTACTGGCTGTTGAGAAATAACTTTCATTTTATTTCCGGGAAAGAGATTATATAATAAGAATATACCTTGCGAATATTATATCATTGTAATGAATGTAAATAGATTAGCCATTCTTTTATCTTCATTACGATTATTTGAGCACTATCAAGAAAATGATAAAGTATTTGAAATATAATACCTGTATAATATCAATGTAATACATTCCATGAATTTTGCGATATTCTTATCATGTATGGAAATATGAATAAGAAAAGCTCTATTGTATATAGTAAATTCTTTATCAAATGATTCATCCAAAATCTTCTTTTAGATTAGCACATACCAAATCGCCATTTGATATCCCTTCCCCCCCCAGAAAGTGTTAAGGTATGTTCAGTACATTACACTTCTTCCTAGGTAGTGTTTGTCCTAAGCTTTAACAGTGGTTGTTTTACCATCCATTTTATTTCATAATTTGCTAAAGTGTTACCCTTAAAAGACATTTTTATAAATTTTACTTATGTGAGGTCGTGTTTGACAAAATTTAAATAATTTTAAAGTGTTTGTTTGCCATTTATTAGTAAATTTTATAATTTGCTAAGATCTGAATACAGAAAATTTACTTTTTGTGTGAAATTTGTTGATAGGTAAGTTTTTTTTACAAATTTAATATGAATATAATAAGAGACAGGGTGTTTTTACAGAAAAAAACAAACAAAAATGCAAGGCCAACGTCAATCATATGTCAAAAAAAAAGTTATACGTCAACAGTGTAAATGTTCTATTTGTAAAGACTTTTATCCAAAAATAATTAAACACGAAAATGGGAGAACTGAAATCGTGTATTGCATTCACTGTAACATTTATTTAAAAGTTGGCGGACCAGTTAGTATGAAAAATATTGGTTTTCAGTGTGAAATGTGTAAAACACACTACCCCAATACAGAAATTCAATATTTCGTCAAAGTTAACACATCAGATGAAAATCCAGAGGAAATGTATTTACGAGTTTGCAAAGACTGTCAGTCGCGAGCAGAAAATACTGCCCAAATTGAAGAGGCAAACATTGCAGAAGAAAATAGAGCTTCTTTAAATATGGCTTCAGTGGCTACTGCTAATGAACAAAGTATGGAACAATACGAAAATACTGCAAGTACATCAAGTGCTTATAATCCCAATCTTGTATACACATACGACGAGGCTCTCCAAGAATTTGGTTTACAGCCTTACGAAGGTAATGATCAGCAAATTCAAACTACTGCCCAAATGCAACACCCAAATGTACCAGAAATTCAAGTAGTAGATATAGCTTCTGTAAACGTGGAACCACAGGTGGAAGAGTTAAGGATGGGGTATAACGTACCACATGATTTGGAGTTGCCGACTATTTACCATGACCAAGATATGAAACAAGACAAAAACACTGAAAATACATCAGATACTTTTACCTATAATTATGTATATACCCCCGATGACGAACTACGAGACATTTGTATACAAGCTTACAAAGAGCGTGAACAGCAAAGTCACACTATTGTCCGAATGATACAACCTTATGTGCCAGAAAAGGAAGAAGTATGTACAGATGTAGTAAACGTGGAAGAATTGGTAACAGGGTATAACATACCATATAATCTGGATGCACTAACTACTAATGATCAACAAGTTGTGGTACAAGACGAAAATACTGCAAGTAGATCAGGTGTTTATACTCCTAATATTCTATGCACCTCCGATGGGAATTTACAAGGGATTTCTTCCATGGAGTGGAGCGCTCCGCAAACACAAAATCCTGTCCAAATTCAAGTTCTAAGTGAACAAGGAAATGTACCTGTAGTAAACGGCGATTTAGAGGTGGAAGGATTAGGAATAGGGTATAACGCACCACAAAATCTGGAAGCATTAACAACAAATGGTGAACAAGATATGGAACAAAAGGAAAATATTGCTAATGCAACAAGCGTTTATAGTTCTAATATTATTACAGGCATATTAAGTCACGATGAATCAAATGTGGCAACGTCAGCTATTGGAATTTCCAATACTGAAACTACATCAAGCTCTAATGCATCCCATGTTATACATCAACCACACCTTGAAAATTACCAAGTTTCAGGTTTATCAGGTTTGATAACAATAAAAAAACCTAATAGTAAATTGGTACGTGTAGACTTTGATGGCGACTATTTTGAATGTGATGTATGTAAAGCCAACTTTTCAGTTGCAAAAAGTTTGTGCATACAAATAGCTGGAAAGGCGAATGATGATCTAAATCAAATGTGTCTAAAACGTTGTCAAAATTGTTACAACATAACACATATAGGGTCTAAAATACATGCAAGACCTGAGCAAAGATCAGATACAACACAAGGCCAAAATACACAAGATGAAAATACACAGGACCAAAATACGCCTAGTACATCGGGGTTCATTTCTAATGCTGCAGCTGCATCAAGTTTCGATTCCTCTGATGCTCCAGGCACGTCAAGCTTGGGAGCTTCTAGCAGCGAAGCTAGCTCAGAGCTTATGACTTCTACTACTGCAGGTATGCCAGACACTGCTTCTAATACTGAAGGATCGCCAGATTTTGATGTTTCTATTTTCTTCAATTAGTCTTCATATTGCTGGTTTAATATATTTTTTTTAACTTTAAAATTAATGATTTGTTACTTATTTTAACAAAAATATTGTTGCCATTGTCATTTGTTTTAAGGCATTTATGCAATCAGCTAAGATTGACCAAGGTGATAGTAGTATTAATGGCGGCTTATTTTATGGACACAAATGTATTAATTTCATGGATTGTATTTTTTTGCAGAGAAATGAATTTTAAAATAAAGGCAAAATTTCATAATTTTTCTGAACTTCAAAAAATGTTTTCAGAACTTCATTTTGTACATAAATAAATTTTAAAATCATGGCAAAATTTCATAATTATTCTTAACATCAAAAAATGTGTTCACAACTTCATTTAGCACAGAAATAAATTTAAAAATCATGGAAAAATTTCATCATTTTTCTTAACCACAAAAATGCGTTCAGGTAGACCATTTTTTGCGTCGTAATGAATTTTAAAACCATGGCAAAATCTCATGATTTTTCTTAACCACAAAAATGCGTTTAGTTCATTTTGCACAGAAATGAATTTTGAGATCATGGCAAAATTTCATAAATTTTCTTAACGACAAAAATGCGTTTAGTCGATCATTTTTTGCATAGAAATGAATTTTAAAACCATAGCAAAATTTCATAATTTTTCTTAATGTCAAAAAATCCGTTCAGAACATTTATTTGCAAACAAATGAATTTTAAAACCATAGAAGAATTTCCTAATTTTTCTTAACATCAAATAATCTGTTCAGAACATTTTTTTTGCACAGAAATGGCTTTTAAAACCATAACAAAATTTCATAATTTTTCTTAACATTAAAAAATGTGTTTGAGAACGTCATTTTCCACAGAAATGAATTTTAGGATCATGGCAAAATTTCATAATTTTTCTTAGCAACTAAAAATGCGTTCGGAACTTTTTTGGCACAGAAGTGAATTTTAAAACCAAAGTAATTTCGTAATTTTTCTTAACATCAAAAAATGTGTTAGAAATTCATTTAGTACAAAAGTGCATTTTAAAACCATAGAAAAATGTCATAATTTTTCTTAACATTAAAATTGTGTTTAGGAACTCCATTTTGCACAGAATTAATATTATAATCATGACAAAATTTCATAATTTTTCTTAACATTAAAAATGTGTTTAGGAACTCCATTTTGCACAGAAATTAATATTATAATCATGACAAAATTTCATAATTTTTCTTAACCACAAAGAATCCGTTTAGAGCATCTTTCGCACAGAAGTCAATTTTAGAACCACAGCAAAATTTCATAATTTTTCTTAACATCAAAAAATGTGTTTAAAACTTCATTTGAGACAGAAATTAACTTTAACATTAAGGCAAAATTTCATAATTTTTCTTAACAACAAAAATGCATGCAGATAGATCATTTCTTGCATGGGAATGAATTCGAAAACCATAGCAAAATTTCATAATTTTTCTTGACATAAAAAAATGTGGTTAATAACTTCATTTTGCACAGAAATGAATTTTAAGATCATGGCAAAATTTCATAATTTTTCTTAACAACAAAAATGCATGCAGGTAGATCATTTCTTGCATGGGAATGAATTCTAAAACCATAGCAAAATTTCATAATTTTTCTTGACATAAAAAAATGTGGTTAATAACTTCATTTTGCACAGAAATGAATTTTAAGATCATGGCAAAATTTCATAATTTTTCTTCACGACAAAATGCGTTTAGTCGATCATTTTTTGCATAGAAATGAATGTTAAAACCATAGCAAAATTTCATAATTTTTCTTAACAACAAAAATGCATGCAGGTAGATCATTTCTTGCATGGGAATGAATTCGAAAACCATAGCAAAATTTCATAATTTTTCTTAACAACAAAAATGCATGCAGGCAGATCATTTTTTGCATGGGAATGAATTCGAAAACCATAGCAAAATTTAATAATTTTTCTTGGCATAAAGAAATGTGGTTAATAACTTCATTTTGCACAGAAATGAATTTTAAGATCATGGCAAAATTTCATAATTTTTCTTCACGACAAAATGCGTTTAGTAGATCATTTTTTACATAGAAATGAATGTTAAAACCATAGCAAAATTTCATTTTTTTTTAACAAAAAAAATGCATGCAGGTAGATCATTTCTTGCATGGAAATGAATTCGAAAACCATAGCAAAATTTCATAATTTTTTAACATTAAAAAATGTGGTTAATAACTTCATTTTGCACAGAAATGAATTTTGAGATTATGGCAAAATTTCATAATTTTTCTTAACATTAAAAAATGTGGTTAATAACTTCATTTTGCACAGAAATGAATTTTGAGATCATGGCAAAATTTCATAAATTTTCTTAACGACAAAAATGCGTTTAGTCGATCATTTTTTGCATATAAATGAATGTTAAAACCATAGCAAAATTTCATAATTTTTCTTAACAACAAACATGCATGCAGGTAGATCATTTCTTTCATGGAAATAAATTCGAAAACCATAGCAAAATTTCATAATTTTTCTTAACATTAAAAAATGTGGTTAATAACTTCATTTTGCACAGAAATGAATTTTAAGATCATGGCAAAATTTCATAATTTTTCTTAACCACAAAAATGCGCTTAGGTATATAGTTATTTTTGCATAGAAATTAATTTTGAAACCATAGCAAAATTTTATCATTTTTCTTAACAACAAAAAATCTGTTCAGAATATTTATTTGTACACCAATAAATTTTAAAACCATTGCAAAATTTTATATTTTTTCTTAACATGAAAAAAATCGTTTAGAACTTTATTTTGCACAGAAATGAATGTTCAAATCCTGGCACAATTTCCTAATTTTTCTTAACCACAAAAATGCGTTCAGGCAGATAATTTTCTGCATAGAAATGAATTTTAAAACCATAGCAAAATTTCATAATTTTTCTTAACATGAACATGAACTTTATTTTGCACAGAAATGAATTTTAAAATCATGACAAAATTTCCCAATTTTTCTTAACCACAAAAATGTGTTTAGGTAGATAATTTTTGTATAGAAATGAAACCATAGCAAAATTTCATAATTTTTCTTAACAACAAAAATGCGTTTAGGTAGATTAATTTTTGCATAAAAATGAATTTTAAAACAATAGCAAAATTCCATAATTTTTCTTAATATCAAAAAATCTGTTCAGAAGATTTATTTGCAAGCAAATTAATTTTAAAACCATAGCAAAATTTCATAATTTTTCTTAACATCAAAAAATCTGTTCAGAACATTTTTTTGCACACAAATTAATTTTAAAACCATAGCAAACTTTCATGATTTTTCTTAACCACAAAAATGCGTTTAGAACATTTTTCGTACACAAATGAATTTTAAAACCATAGCAAAATTTCATAATTTTTCTTAACATCAAAATATCTGTTCAGAACGTTTTTTTGCACATATATGAATTTAGAACCATAGCAAAATTTCATAATTTTTATCAAAAATGCGTTCAGTACATTTTTTTGGTAGCACATTAGTGTTTTACAACCCAGATCATTAGCCTTAATTCTTAAAATATTGTTTAATCCGTGCATTATTTGACACTTATAAAGAAAAATCAAACAGTGCTCAAAGTTATTCAAAGTTATTATATATATATATATATATATATATATATATATATATATATATATGTATATATATATATATATATATATATATATATATATATATATATATATATATATATATATATATATATTAGGTAGCTGTTTCCATAGCTATTTTCTTAATTACATATTCTAGTTTGTAAGATCAAGTAGAATTTTTAATATATAATCACATTTCAAGCTATTTGACTTATTTCTTTAAATATTTATATAATGTAATAAATTACAATAAAAACTTGCAGCTTTTTAGTTTTCTTTTATAGTGAGTAAAAAAATTGAATACAGATTATGTATATAGGTGGATGAGTTACCTTTCTCATCGGTTAAAAAATGAACCAAGGTAACCGATTCGTTTAGTGGTGGCACCGTTCAATAAACGATTAAACTTTTTCTGGTAACACAAAATAATTTACTAACTGCCGAAATCACAATGCTAATAACGTTTTGCAAACAAATACGAAGTCTTCTAACACTAAAAATGGTACAAGGCAATTTATACAGTGAAACTGAGACAAGCTGCTTGAGAAAAAAACAAGTAAGTACTGCATAAAGATTTTTTATAATAATTACCATAAAATTATATTTTGTAGTAATGTATGCAGGACTCTTGCATAATACTGACTGTGGTGTTGCCTTCTTTAAAGTCTAGGAGAAGAATACCCTCACAATCCCAAAAAATCGTAGCCATCACTTTTTTGTTGACTCACAGACCTAGAACATTCTTGGCGATGTTTCTCCTTTACGCCTCTTTTCCATCGACTCCCTTTTGCACAAAGGATCATCGTGGAGAACCATAGTTTTATCCCCTGTGACAATTGTCTTCAACACGTTCACAGGGTTTTCTCCGCAGAAGTCGCTCAGACCACGGCATGGTCACTGCTTCTTGCGCAATGCAACCCGAGGTCACACAGTTATCACACCTACGTATCGTTTGGCACTACAACTCCGCGAACTGGGACGAAATGCGGAATTACTTTTCCTCATTTCCATGGGCGTCTGTCTGCATCTCTCATCCTGACCCCTCTGATATCTTACAAAACGTCACCGAAATCATCCAAGCTGGCATCGAATGATTTATTCCACGTACACAGAAAACCCCTTTAGCCACTCAAAAGCGCTGGTTCTCTAAATCCTGTGACAAGGACAGACTTGAAAAGGTCAAAGCTCACAAAACGCTTCTACATAATCTCAGTCAAGAAAACCGTGAGGCATTTAACGACGCAAGAAACTGCTATGTCCGCATCCTTTCTGAGGCAAAAAACTCGTTTAATAACCACATTAAAAACAAACTCCCCTCAAGCTCCAGCGGCAGCAAACCCTTCTGGACTTTTGCTAAATCTATTGGGAATAATTTCTGCAAGAGCACGTTCTCACCTCTTGTTTCAGGGGATGCAATTGTTTCTACTGCACTGGGCAAGGCTGAACTTTGTGCCTCGTTGTTCGGCGGCAATTCTATTCTCAACCCACCTCCAAATGTTCAACCACCAACAGTCCCCAATGTCACACATAAAATGACAGATATCATTTTCAAAACTAAAAAGGTACGAAAGATGCTCTTTTCGCTTAATACCAGCAATTATTCTGAAAAAATGCGCACCAGAACTTTCTCCTGTCCTGACTCGTCTGTTTAAGACATCTTACACTAGAGGTATATTACCTAGTAACTGGAAAACTGCTCGAGTACAACCCGTCCCCAAGAAAGGATCCAAAGCGCTTCCTAGCAACTACAGGCCTATTTCTCTCCTTTCAGTCGTCTCTAAAGTGATGGAAAAGTATATAAACACCGAACTACTAAAATTTCTTGAAAAACACAATCTAATCCACGATACTCAGTATGGATTCCGTCAGCGCAGATCAACTGCCGACGTCCTTTCCTTTGTCACCCATTCTTGGAACAAGTATATGGAACTACACGGTGAATCCCAGATTGTCGCTCTAGACATATCCAAAGCATTCGACCCGGTCTGGCACGCAGCGCTGCTTAATAAACTTCCGGCCTATGGCCTACCACCAAAACTCTGCAGCTGGACAGCAAATTTCCTCCCCAACCGGAGCATTTCTGTTGTCGTGGATGGCCATTCCTCTAAACTGTATCCAATTAATGCAGGAGTTCCTCAAGGTTCAGCTTTAGCCTCTACTTTGTTTCTTCTCCACATCAATGACCTCCTCTCTAGCACATCCAACCCAGTTCACAGTTACGCGGACGACAGCACCCTCCACTCAAATATACAATATTCTAAGCCTGTCTCTTTGGCCCAATTAGATGACGATCGCAGACTCATGTAGGGTTCTGTCTCCGTAGATCTCCAAACAATATAAGACTGACGAAGTAGAAATATTGTCCAATTCAACCCCACCAAATCTCAGTCTTGCTTTCTATCTCATAAGAGATACACCAGCCCTAGACCCATCACAATGAACAACCAAGTTATTCAAAGTAAATACTCCTTTTCACTTGTTGGCATTTCTGTGGATCGAAATCTCAATTGGCACCAACATGTCACATCAATTGCAGAAGCGGCTGCTAAGAAGTTAGGTTTCCTTTCCGGGCTCGCAAATACTTTTCACCAGCTAATCTCTATACCTTATATACTTCACAAATAAGGCCAAACCTCGAATACTGCTCCCACATCTGGGGTGCCGCTGCCGCTTCTGGACTTGCTATCCTGGACTCAATTCAGAAGCGAGCTATACGTCTCATCGGTGACCCTACCCTCACCCAAAGACTGCCATCCCTTGCCCACCGACGTGCCGTTGGTGACCTCTCTCTCTTTTATAGATATCTGCACGGGCACTGCTCAGAGGGGCTTTCTTCCATAGTTCCACCTGCTGCCCCCAACAGATCTTTTACTGTCCAGGTCACCAGGCATAGAACATCTTGTTATGCCCGCTCTTTTGTCCCGAGGACTTGGACTTCCAAGTTGTGGAATTCCTTGCCGGCACATGTTTTTCCTTCTCCTCCAAACCTTCAAGTCTAGAATTAACAAGTTGCCTCTTTCCTCCTTGTCGACACCCATGGTATGATAGTATTTAGGCTGTGAGCCCTCGTGGTGTGTTGTTGAAATAAAAAATAAATAAATAATTATAACGCAATTGTTGCATCCCAATATTTTTGAATTTGATCCTTTCTTCTTGGATATATAAAAACGGTTTTTCACTCTTTCTATGCTGGTAAAAAATCTGTTAGAAGATTTTTTTGCAAGTGGCTTGGATAAGTTCGTTATCCAGGAAAATCGGACCAGTTTTTCCGAGAAAATTTTAGGCTTTCTTCTGGAAAAATTCATATCTCCGGAAATAACAAAGCGATGGCAATTACATTTGAAAGGCTGATTTATGTTGTAAAAACCAAACCCTGCGCCAAAATTTATGTCTCTATGTTGAAAGGAAAATAGTTATCGGCAGTTAATGAAGCAAAATTTTAGTCCACTAAAAGTCAGAGAAGATGCAATACCAAAATATTGTATGTGTTAAACAAAATCTATTAAATATTACAGACCAGGTTTATCTTTTCATGGCACAAAAAGTTCAAGAAGTACTAGAACGATTACTTTAAAATTGATAGTTTTTCTCCTGTAGATGTCAAACTGAAAATTTGAAATGAGAAAATTAGTATAACTATTTCTGTTTATGAATGGAGAATAGTGCACAAAGTGTGTATTAGAATGTTATAGATTTATGCTACTCTTCTCATTTGTTAAAATAACTGCAAAATCTGCCTCTAAAGACCTTACATATTATAAATAAATAAGTTAAGACCATTATCGGTTATCTACCGTTCTTCATTGCAGTTTGCCAGGAGCATTACGTGGTGTAATGGTTAGGATTCCCAGCTGATGAGCAAAGGGACGCGGCTTCAAATCTCACCGTTGACTGAATTTCTTTTAACATTTTTTAAAACTTTTTTTCGTCTTTGATTCCATCATAACGTTATCTAATCAAATTGTGTAATTCCAATATATATTTTTAGCGACTTTTTGATGAAAATGAGAGATAAGCACTTTTAAGGCTTTTAATTCAAGTGTAATAGTAGCTGTTGTTGCCCTTAGTTGGCAAAACCCTGCCACTGCTCACATAGACACATTAAAGACACACTAAAATTCAACTTTCTACATTTTTAGAAAATTGAGGTATTCAAATTTTGAGTTTTATTTTGAAAAACATTTTTTTCTGCGAAAATTACGAAGTGATTTTGATTAAATTTGCCCTGGGTAAGACGCTACTATACACCAAAATTCAACTTTCTAAGTTCGTAGAAACTTGAGTTATTCAAATTTGAAGCATTTAATAAAAATTCACTACCATAAAGCACTTGCTGCATCCCGAACTTTTTTTCTTGCGCACCCCCAATGCATTGAGGCACAAGCCCCTACTGCCTGTGATCTCTCTTACCAGTTTCCAGAGACTCGCATTCTGAGATACGGCGCCATAGCCCCCCCCCCCCCCCATACGAATAGGAAGCAGCGGCAGCACCAGCAAGACATCTAATGCAGTTGAGGGTGTTGTCCTCATAACGTTGGTGATACCCTTACTTGCCAGCATTTGAAGTTTGGCCAGCTTTTGGGTAACAGTTTAATTCACCCCGCTCCACTGCCCCATATAAGACCCTCGGCCTGATGATCGCATTATAAATCCAATTAAGGATCACAGGATTAAGTCGCAAAACCTCCCTCCTGCATGGCGTAACTGCCAGAGGCTCGCCTGCCCCTTTCTCACTAGTCATTCTTTTTACGATCCCCATGATAATATCGAATCCAGGATCATCCCCAGATATTTGACCTCGCGCACTAAGGCTAAAGATTTTCCAAACATCACTGGCGCCCTAAACTCCTTAAGATTCCTCTTCTTGGTAAATACAATCATCTGTCTTCGCTGGGTGTATGGAGAATGCCAGCTCACCACACCATTTTTTCCTCTCAGGGCTCGTCCGTGACTGATGCTGCCCCGATAGCACTGCAGCCTATGGCTTATTGTGCATGCCCTTAGTCTTTTCACCCCACCCATTCTAAAATCACGGTGCCTTGAACTAGTCTGCACAGCGATTGGTAGAGTGAAGATTTATATTGCTCTGTCTCCGGTCTAGACTGACCGTAGATCAGTTGTCTTTTGCGGTCCAGAGCTTTACACTCGCAAAAGATGTGGACCCCCCCCCCCCCCCCCCAAACCGTCCCATTTTATGCAGGTGTTTCTTGACGGCCATGTGTCCCGTCAAGAGACCTGATATGTTTCTGAGCTGTCCTCTGCTAAGATTTAGCAGCTCCACAGCTCTCTTTGAACTGGATTGGTCAATTACTAACTTCCCATGTCTGTGCCTTGGACAGTCTGCCCAGTACACCTTGTGTTCGTTTCAAACCCAGGACTGAATGGCTTCCCTGGCAGTGCTCTTTGTCACGCCCAGAACCGGTTCTGGTCCCATAAATGGTTCTGCTGACCCTCTCTTTGCGAGACTGTCAGCTTCTTCATTGCCTTGGACCCCCCGAGTGACCCGGCAGCCAGATGAGGGTGACCTCATTCTGCCCAGCTAAGTCGTTCGTCTCGTCTCGGCACTCACTTACCAGCCTGGAATTTACCCGTGGGCTACTTAGGGTGTTAAGGGCTGCCTGTCTGTCTGTGGCTATGGGCATCCGCTTGTTGGTGTAGCCCCTCCTCTTGTTATATCGCACGCAGTGCAAGATGGGGTACATTTCGGCCTGAAAGACTGTTGCATGGGCTCCGAGGGAAATACTATGACATACCCTCGGTCCTTGCAAATAAACACCTGCCCCCGTCCCACACTCCCCGCCGGATCCGTCCGTGAACCAGACGAGCGCGTCCCGTGGTATGCCCGGCGTCTCCTCCCGCCATACCTCGCGGTCGGGGATTTCCACTCTAGAGTTGCAGATTCGCGGGCTCGCGAAGTCTGACCTAATTTCAAGCATGGGCTCCTTCAGGATCTCCTGAATTTTGCAGTGGCCTCTGAAGCCTAGGTTTATCTTAAGTCTACCATTGCAGGCTAGTCTGTATAGACCTAGCCTAGCCTCCCCCATAATAATTAAGTGTGTGTAGGTGGGGGAAGGGGTGTTGGGGGTGCATACCCAGCAACATCTCCATGGCGGCTGTTGGGGTTGAAGACTCACCACACCATACATTCTAAATTTCAACTTAAAAAAAAAAACTCCGAATATTAAAGACAATTACTTACCAGTTTGTAATCGACTTTTCAGAACATCTGGAGGCATTCCTATAAGCCAATTTGCAATTCCAGCAGCTCCACCTGCAAAAATTGTTCCAAAGATATTTGGAGAAGTTTCACCTTCTTTTGTCAGGTAGTGCTTAAAAGCTTCGTAGGTTAGAAAGTACATTCCACTAGCAGGTACATCTGAAACATTAAACAAAATTAATGCCGCGTTGTATTTACAACTTACTATTGGCTTTTAAAATGTCAAAAACAGACAATATGAGGGCTCAGGAAACATTTAGATTTATTTGAAGAAATATACGCGAACTAAAAGTAATGAGGACTAAATTATGAATTTTAGTGTAAAATATATACATGGAAATGGAAGCAGTGATGAAAATGATATGTAAAAGGGATAACTGGTAACGAAAATTTTGCTATTTTGGTTTGACGAAACCCAAGTTTAAAATGTCACTTTGAAAGTTTTGGCAATATCTTTGGAATTAATTACATTGGAGATACATAATGCAATGTATAACTCATATCAATAAATATTAGGCACTATTACTATTCCAGGAACGCTCGATTATGGACGAACGTGACGTGCGTGTTCAAAAACGTCTTAGCTAAAATGAATGTCATTTAAAAAATCATTTCACTAGAAGCCGTCACCCCGATTTTGACACTTTTAATGAATTTTCTTTAAAAAAAATCACTGCCGAGGTGATCCCGAATTTTGAAATATTTTCTTCTTCAAATGAGCGCGAACTAGGCCCCCTAAAACTCATATCCAGGGTCAGTTTGAATAATATATATATATATATATATATATATATATATATATATATATATATATATATATATATATATATATATATATATATATATATATTTATTTATTTATATATTTAGGGTGGCGCATTGAAAACGAAACAGACCGATTTGCGTCCAGAATTTTTTTTTTTAAAGAAACGCTGAAACACGTCGATTTTAATATTGAGGGGGACATGTTTTCACATAAAACTCAACTTTGTCACATCAACCCCTTAAGGGTGGTAACAACCCTTATATTTTAAATAGGGAACATGGGTCGAGTGTTACATCATTTGAAAGTTCTTTCTTTTCTGAATTCAGCACACTAATTTTTTTGGAAGTTTTATCAACTCGTTTAAAAATTATTCACAGTTGAAGAT